>CM031375.1:9148108-9689294 GCA_018208015.1 Medicago ruthenica | reverse complement strand
GGTTAAACTCAACCGTTTAGCTATTTAAACGTCATCCCATCAGACGGTTAAGCATTCGGAGGGTAGTTATCCCTCTCATACTTGTAGACGGTTGTCCTTCATGAACCTAAATATAAAGGTACGCAATTTCTTAGTCATTCTTTGTTATTAATTATATGCTATAATTTGTATTTGTTGATCTATGGCTAAGTATTAAAATTTATCAGATTCTGCCCTTTGAAAATGATTGAGGAGGTCCTTTGAGCTCCGTTAGTGCCATTAAATGAAGATAAATGTAAATAAATTTTTGAACGCTCATTGACTTCTAAAATCTTCTCGCATTGAATTGGGGCATTATACTTCACCTTAAATTTTATTCATACAAAAAAAATATAGTTTGATTGGAAAGATAAATCAAACTTCGTCAATGGAGAAACTTCTTCAATTTATGAATTATTAAGGGTGAAATCGTACTAAAATATTCTTCGATAAAGCAATTGAAGAAAGAATCGTCTCGGGATAAAAAAATTGTTACTTCTGATTTCTAATGATTTGAAGTTTTCACTAGAAGGACTGAAATCACATTTCATAAAGAAGACCACAATGGGGGCAATCTTTCAACTTTTAAGTACTATACAAATAATAGTCGTAATTTTTTATTATACTTGATTAGTATTAGTGGCAATTTTTCCACTTTTATCGACAAAAATAATAGTTGCAAGAATTAATTATTTAAAAAGCTGCTTATTTATTAGGTTTGTAAAAGAGGATAAGTTGATAACAAACATTAAGCAAAAGGTAAAGTTGGAAAAAAACTTGGACCAAAATTTTAAATATTTGAATTGGAAAAACTTGGCACCAGATTTAAATTTTTGAAAAATTCAATTATTTCATTAAAATACTCCTTTCATTTCCAATTTTATTATATAAAGATAAATTGAAAACTAAAAGTGCACGAAAAAATTTTGGGGATTCGATGACAGCATAATTGTATGGTTATGCATGTCACAAGGGGTGTTAGCCTAACCACAATCAACCAAATATTCTTTATCGTATATCCCTACTTAACAACACAAAATTTAGCATACAGCTGCAGCATTAAGAACCCAATCCGAAGTTACTATACAAAATAATGACGTGTCCATTCTAATAATTATATAAACTACTTTGGGTGGTGGTATGATTGTTGCCTCATTTGTAAGCATCACACACCATAAGCCCTAGAAATACCCAAAACTTCGAGTTTTCCACTCAAACATCATGGCAGCTATTAGAGAATATAAGATGACATAATATTTTCTTTTCAAATCTTATATAACAATCTTCAGCAGCATATCTGTGCGTCAGCTCTGAGGATTAATCAATAATGCCATCTTAGTGTTGAAGGTCTAGGTACAGTTTCATGCCGGCCAAACGCCTCATCAAAGAGGGAACCTTCTGAAGCAGTGTGATCAATACCTCTAATCTATGATTCTATTTTTACATAATATGTAAGCAGCATTCTAAAATATTCGTATATGGTTATAATTATGCATTCTGCCTGACCCCAAATATAAATACCGGAAAAAAATATTAACCCTTCTTATAGTACAGATTAAAACCAGTTTGACATTGCACAAAAATAGTATTTTGATGATAAAACTAGTATATATTTTTCAGAAAAAAAACTATATTTTTGCAGTCAGTATAAAAAAAAACTCGCCGCTTGTAGTTTATGAGATACCAACTTCATCAAAGCCAAAAATGATATAAATCGGAATCGGGCAATTTTTTCTCTTCCGAAAAGACCATGTCAAAAAACAATAAAACTGAAATTCTGTGTGAAATTCAGAAGCCCAACTTGGTAATTGTTGAAGAATATCTTTAAAAATCAATTGAGATTCTGTAAGTCAAAAGAAGGCAAGTTCCCAAACTTTCCCAGACAGTCAATAGTTAAAGAAAGGATCATACCCATGGTGAACTCCAAAGACAGATAACACCGCATCCATCTGATCTTCCCACTCCAATAGTTAATGGGTACACTTGTATGCAGTGAGAGCATCACCCGCCACCAAGTGTGGCCAGTTTTAGCCTTGGAAGTGAATAGCAGGATGCAAGCTCCATCAGTGGATGCAGATGATAGAATTTACAAGCAGATTCTAGCATTTGTTGAGGCAAGTACACATGTGTCTGCCAAGCCAACTTCTCAAGCAAATAAATATGGTGGGATTGATATGCTGTTAGGATATCCTAACACTTGCTAAACAAAGTTACATAGATAATAACTTCACTTATTAAAGCAAAACAAAAAGATAAAAAATAGGCACTAGGAAAACATGCCATTGAACACCTAAAAAGAGGGATGGATTTGTGAAGGCGTGCATATAAAAGGATAAAGGCCTTAGGTAAAGATTAAACCCTTTAATGAGGTAGATGAAAGAAAAATGGTTTATTTAAAACTTCAAAGCTCGTCAACGTTGAATGTACAAAGTTGCTTTGAACAAGAAAAAATAAGGAATGATTTCAAAAGACAATTTGAGAAAAGAAAAAGCTTTTTTAATCTTTATTCATTATCATACTTGATCCATTCTAAATCCACAACCCAAAAATTCAAGTAATTGGATGAGTTCGTGTGAGATGTATAATCTCTACAATAAGCATTCTCTACAAGTCTGATTCATAAAAAAGCATAAAAAATAACCAGCACCATGAAATTTCCATGATGTATATAAATGAAACTTCGGAAAAAGCTGGTAATCTTCATAAATCATCGTCAAATGAAAGAGACAGTATATACTCATAACTTACACATTTCCAAGCCATGCTTTATGAAGCTAAACAACAATGATAAAAGATAATTAGAAATTCAGATAAATATAATGTCTACAGCACACATGTAAGTTATTGCAATAAAGTTTTCTCTGCCCCAAAATTCAACACATTCCTCAGATTCCACAAAGGAACAAGAGGTACTACATGATTTAAAAAAAAGTTGGGCGAAAATCTTCTACGGTAGAAAGAAAATACAGGTTTCAGAATCCGGTTCTTTAGTAACCAAATAGTAATTTCAAATTACAAATTTAAAAGATGCATTTGAATAGGGCCTGGTACTTCAGAAGAATCAGCAGAGTCCAAAACAAAATGTTTGATGCATCTATGAGGGTATCTGCACAGTGAATACATAGAGTTTAAAAGACTAATTTCAAAAAGAATATGATAGCTCAAAAGCCATACCTCTGATTCTGCAAAATAGATTTTCAAGAGCCGTAATTGTTTAAAACAACAATTCCAAGCATAAACTTGATGAAAATAGAGCACAAAAGAAAAAGAATTGACAGTTGTGAAGTTAAAGTTCATTCTTTTATTCCAACATAAAAGTAATAATTTCAAATAATTATGAAAATTTAATGTGTGTAAGTAACAATTCCAAATAATTATGAAAATTTAATGTGTGTATGCAGTGTTAATACAATGAAAAACTAAAATGCTAAGCATATTGTAGCTGCAATATCCAAAACAAGGAACAAAACCATGACACGTCAGAAGAAGAAAAAACATATCAAGCATAAACTGATTACAGACACAAGATATCCAAACAAAGTGAACAGCTATCTTTTTTGTGAGAAAGCATGCTTTAATAAAATTATAAATGCAAGCAAATGCACTTAGCATACACATCAGGTGTAAGTGAATGCCAGGTTGCTTCAAATCATTATGGGGTGCAACTGTGCAATTCCCGACGATATAAAATTTGCAATACACATACACATCAAGTATAAGTATATAAACACCCAAAACTAACTAGGGACCTTGAAGTTCAAGGATCTCATGCAACAACACACCAACCCTTCACACACATTTTTTATTCAAAATAACATGAATTGCTATAAACACATATTCAATAGCACATGAATGAAGGAAAAACAAAATACCACCAACTCACCTAGTGACCCATGTAAGGAGCGCCACCGGGACCAGGATGAGGTCTAACGCCACCGCTCTGCCCCAGCTGAGGATTCTGGTACTGTGGCTGCAACCCAGGCTGGCCATATCCCATAGCAGCCTGGTTACCATACGCAGCAGCAGGAGGCGGACCAGCTTGATTAACCGGCGCACCACCAAGACCTCCAAGCAAATTCCCAAGCCCTAATCCAGCTCCTTGATTAGCAAGCAAAGCTGACAAAGCCTGTCCAAGTGCTGGATTCAATCCCTGAGCTGGCACACCCGCATTGTAACCACCAGCAGCAGGACCAGTAGGAGCCATTAAGTGACCACCATGTGATGGGCCACCACCACCATGTGAATACTTCTTTTCTTTCCTCGGATTGTAGTGACCACCACCACCACCATGATGGTGATGATGCGAATGATGAGGCTGATGATGATGTTGCTGCTGATAATGACCCTTGTTGTAACCCTTAGGACCATCAACAGCCTTCTGACAATACAATGTATGCCCCTCAAAAGTCTTATTCGGCTCTTCCAACGCCTTCTTAGCACTCTCAACCGTCTTATAAACAAACAGCGCAAAACCCTTCGGCTTCCCAGTCGCCTTATCAAGCCCCAAAGGACCATCATCTACCTCCCCAAACTGCTTGAAAAACTCAAGTAGCTTCTGAGGATCAATATCAGAACTGACATTACTCACAAAAATCTTCCTTTGAGTATACTCAGAAACCGGTGGCCCATTCGGTGGTGGGGCCGGAACCGGACCAGCTGATGCCAACTGACAACTTGTCGTCCGGTTCCCAATCACCTTCTGTGGCTGCTTCAACGCGCGACGACACCCAGTCCGATGCTTAAACAAAATAAAAGCGTAACCTTTTGATTTACCAGATGCCTTATCAGTCACAGCCTTGCAATCTTCAATTTCACCGTACTTCGAAAACACGGTGGTCAGCGTTTCAGCAGTAGCATCCCAACCAAGACCATGAACAAAGATTTTCCGGTGAGCGGGGTCCACATCAGCCAGCTGACGAACATTCTCAGACAGATCTGGATACTTCTCAATCGCTTGCTTCACAAGCGCGTGTAATTGCTCCTTTGTGAATGGCTCTAGAAGCTTTTCTACCGGTTCATCTTCCAATTCAAGATCTTCCTCTTCTACTTCGTTGTTTATTGTTTTCACCACCACCGTTAGCTTCACCGTCACAGCCTGCTCCGACACGGCGGCGTTGTTTGAAGCTTCACCGCCATCTTGTTGTTGTTGATTCTCTAGGGTTTCGTCTTCTCCTTGTTGATCATCCTGTTCTTCTTCTGCGACCTCTTCTTCTTGTTCTTCTTCACCTTCCCTTCGTTTTGAGGTTGATCTTCTTCAATCGGTGTGATTTCTTCTTCTTGTGTGATGGTTCTTCTTCGGCTACTTCTTCTTGTTGTGGTTCGGGTTCGGTTTGTTTGGTGGTTCAGCGTCAGAAGATCGCAGCTTTCGTTTCTTGGCCATGGCGGTGATTGAATCGAAATTAGGGTTAGGGTTTGGTGAAAGAGAGAGAAAGGGGAAAATTAGTTGGCTTATGATGTGAAGAGAGAAAGAAATAGTGATTGTAATTATGAGAACGATGGTGAGAAAAATTATTATATCTTAATACTATATGCTTTTGGGCTGGGCTTACATTTCAAGAAGAAATTGGGCCATGACAAAATGGATTGAAAATTGCTTTTGACACTTCGTAGAAAGCTAAGAAACACCAAATAATTTACGTTTTTAACCCCGGGCGGCAGCTAACTGCCGATGGGAGATCCGGAGGCAGCTAACTTCCGATGTCCATGTTTGACTATATTTTCCAAAACTTCACATTTTTTCATTTTACTGTTAACAAAAACGATAAAATGAGTGAATTTTTGAAAAGAAATTATAGAGGTTGGTCCCCCACAAATCATTGAGAATTTTTTCTAAAGGAATTGTGAAGTTAAATTAGATTTATTGAAACGAATTTTACAATGTTTTACCAATTATCAACTAGTATTTTCTAGGTTTTGCAATAATTTAAACTTTGGATGTCTAAAGTGAGTGTTGTCATATCTCAAGAGATGCCTTTTTAATAGTAGAGAGCTTCAAAAGTTTCCCCTTTAGTGCATAGAGTTTGCCTTGTTTATCTCCTTCGTTTAAAATTATTTGATTTCGATCCTTAATAACAAAACCATAAGAGTTAAATTCAAAAATAAAATCATTATTAAGTTGACTTGCTGAGATAAGTTCTTTTTAAGGTTATGGACTACCAAAATATTGTTTAGATGATTCTTACCTTGTGTGTAGTTTTAAGAATTTTTTACCTTTTATAGGTGATAGGTAAAACTTGCCCATTTCCAAAAAAAAAAACTTTGTCAATGCCAAAATAAGGTGTGATATTTTATAAGTTACCTCTTGGATTTGTTATTAGTGATTTCTCCCGAGTCAGTTGTAACACCCCAACTTTTTATTTTAAATAATCCAATATAGCTTAATAGGTGTAGTGTGGTGAATGTTTATTATTAATGTTGTTTTATTTGAATGTGATGTGAATGTTGAGATGGTGGAATTATATTGGTGAATTAATTTATGATACGCGAAATTAAAATAGTGAAGAAAGAGAATTAAAAAACAAGTAGAAAAGAGTAGGAGGTGTAGAAAATAGGTTTTTAATCAGGGGGGAGGGGAAAAACAAAGAATAGTGAATAGATGAGGAAAGTTATATGAAGAGTGCCTGGCCAAAAATATAAATAAGGGTTTTGGGAAATTAGGAAATCAGTTTTGGCTAAGCGTTGCAAATAAGAGGAAAACGCAATCAGAGGGAGGAAACCTAAGCTTCAGGAAATCAAGCCAACCGGAGACTTGAGGAATCGAGGTAAGGGGGGGTTTTATCATCGTTATTATAATTGATTTAAGGCTTAGATAATTGTGGGGACTATCATTCAATAATCTTGAGTTATGATTCTAAAAAATTTCATTTTAACATGTTGTCGGTTTAGTTTTTTAGAATTGGAGGAATTAGGGCAAGAGTGATAATGATGACTTATGTTATGTTGTTGTGATTTGTGGTTATGATGATTGTTGTTGTTAATGTCATATTATGAATTGGGTATGAATTAGTTGAGTTGTTGTTGTTGATTGTGATGATTTTGAATGAATGAGAAGTTTGAATAATATAAGTTGCTTTTCCTGAGTTTTTCTTATCTCTGCCCCGAATTTTGAAATAAAAACTGGTATTGATCGGTACAGAATTGGTCTTAGGTGTAAACACAAAAGTTGTAGGTATGGATGTTAGTTTTCTAATGCCGTTGGTCTGACGTCAAAACGATTTATAGAACTTGAGTTATGGTCAAATTACTGCACGTAGGTCACAGTGAATTTTTATGGACTTTCTGCAAACTTTTCCGAATTTGAAACGAAACTGGTATGATCGGTACAGAATTGGCCTTGGGTGTAAACATGAGGTTTTAGATAATTTTGTTAGCTTTCCAGTGGCTTTGGTTTGACGTGAAAAATGACTTTTAGTTTTTGAGTTATGATGAAAATACTCGAAGGAGGTCTTAGTGAAATTGTACGGTGACAGCATTCTCTGTTTCATGTTTTTGCGTCTTTTTCACACGTCTCTGTTTTAAATTGGTCTTTGGTATAAACATGAAAGTTGTTGATAATTGTGATATCTTTCTAGTATCCTTGGTTTGACATGGAAATATGTTATGTATAATTTGTTATGGTTTTACAAAATTGTATATGAATTGTTGATGTTTGAATACGATGTTATATGATGAATTGTTGATGTTTGAATACGATGTTATATGACGTTGTTTATGATTGATGCATATTGAAATTATGATATGAAGTCGCTGTCATTGTCGTTACCACAGTTGTCGAATATGTTGATTTGCAGAACTAGTAGTAAATAACAGGAATACTAGTAACTAATATATAGTAGTAGAGATAAAGTGGTAGCAGAAAAATAGTAGCTTCATCAATTTGGCAGAGAATAATTAATAAGGTTTATTAGTAGACGTAATTTAGTAGAACTTGGTTAATAATAGTTGGTAATTTTGTTTATAGTAGAAAAATGATTTTTGTATAGCAGTGAAAGAGTACCTTATGTTAGTTAAAAATATATGCTTACACACCTATGCTTATATATGTATGAATATATATATGTATGATTAATTTGTGTTATAAACAATTAGCAGTGAAGGAGTACATTATGTTAGTTAAAAAATAACGTATCCTAATTTCTAAGTACTACCTATATGTATATGAATGTTATAATGAATTCATTCCTACTATTGTTTAAATGTGTTTGAGATGAATTTCATGCCCTTTATGGATGTGTCTTGGAAACCATAGTTACTTCTTAAGCATGAATTATTAGCTGATGTTAATGATATGTTATTTAACGCTGTGTCAATAATAAAATATTTGACGGTGTCAATGTTACTGATGATGGGAATGATGATGAGTGAGAATATAATGACATGAATGATGATGTATATTCATGAAGACGATGTTTTCTTATGATGATGATATGAATGACGACGATATGTTTTGTCCCGGTGTCGTGCATAATAGGAAGAGTTTGCATCTATGGTTGTAAGTTGT
Source organism: Medicago ruthenica (assembly GCA_018208015.1). Lineage (NCBI taxonomy): Eukaryota > Viridiplantae > Streptophyta > Magnoliopsida > Fabales > Fabaceae > Medicago > Medicago ruthenica. Next base: position 9,680,776 of record CM031375.1, on the reverse strand, counting down.
TGTTGGTGTGTTAATATTTAATACTTGCTGAGTCTGTCCTCATGCATACATATAAGGTCGTGTCTAGGAAATTATGAAGATGCACATGACGATGAAAGTTCCAGTAACATATCTCTGGCAAATTATGACGACGATAGGTGTGGTACCACATTCATGTAGGTCTTAGGAAAGTGTCCATATGCATATTAATTGATGATGCCTTGTTTTTGGTGTTTAAAAAGGAGTAATAACGTGAGCCGATGAGATGTAGAATCTATGAGAATGAAATATTGTTGATGTTCTATGACGGTTGAATGCGATAACTATGTTCCTATTATTACACATGATTTCCTATTGTTATGTATGGTTGTATTTTCTCACCCCTTCCTTGTTGTTGTGTGGTTTTGGTGGCTGTACTCTTGGGGTACAGACACTCAGGTTGAGGAAGACTAGTTGCGGGACGATTTCAGCAGGTGGCGGCGAGGCATATTCTGTTTTCTTCCTTCTATTAGTAGTCGAACATAAAATTTCTAATCATTATTGTCATTCATTCACATTGATCATAATTCTTCTTAAGCATTTTCTTCTACATTACTATGTTCATACGTATAATAGCACTTAGTGACAAGCTTCCTTGTTCTGTTGCATTGATGGTGATTTCCAATTGGTATTGGAATTTGTTGGAAATATAATAAGACAAATGATTTTTGAGGATAGAGTCATACATAATCAAATATAATAAGGCAGACAAAAAAAATTCATGTCATACAAGCATCTCAACTTCCATTTACTCAGCAGAGCATAATTGAAAAGCTTAAATTTTTTAACAAGGGCCCCTTTATCACTTGGCAAATACTCTTTTAACCAACTCAGGTAACAAAGTTTTTTCCCTACAAACTAAAAATGTGAAGTTTTGGAAAATATAGGCAAACATGGCATCAGCAGCTAACTGCCGCTGGTTTCCTTCCCATCGGCAGTTAGCTGCCGCCGGATTGCTTCCCATCGACATTAAAAACGTAAATTACTGGTGTTTCTTAGCTTTCTATGAAGTGTATAAAGCAATTTTCAATTGGATTTGTTACTCAACAATTTGAAAATTGCTCTTCTCCTAACGAAAATTGTTCATTTCCATATAAACTGATGAAAATACCTTCAGCTTGACTTAAGTCACACTCGCTACACCAGAGTGAGTAGTTACAAAACAAAAAATTACACAATAGATTTATTATACATTGCAATTCATTACATTCAACAAAGATTTATTATTACATTGCATTGTATTGCAATTCGTTACAATAAACAAAAATTTATTATTACAGTACATTGCAATTCATTACATAAATTAAGCGAATTTTTTTAAAAAAATAATCGATTAATCATAATGACCAGTCTTCTTGGGTAGGGGGCCGCTAGACGAACCTGTCATAACCACCTCTGCCGCTAGCGGTGAAATCGATTAATCATAATGATCCTAACCAGGATCGTTCCTATGAAATTGGAGGTCCGGTTCTAACATTGAAAATAAGCCCCTAATAAAATAAAAAACACGATTTTTTAAACGAGCAACCCTCTATTCAAACTGAAAATAAGATCCGTAAATTTAAGAAATAGTTATCATTATAACTTGAAATTCTGGCCAGGCAATACTAAAGAGAAATCAGGTTCTGAACCAAACAGGTTCTGAACAACACACAGGACACAATAATTTGCAAAACAGAGCACAAACACAAACACACACAAGCAGCAAATTAAAATGCAGGAAAGTAAAAAGGCACAGAGGTTTGTTTAACCCAGTTCGGAGTAAACACCTCCTACTCTGGGGGATACCAATCCAGAAAGGAATTCCACTATAGGAATTAATCCTTATGACTCAAGACACTGACTCCAAGTTCCCAGCCTAAGCAATTAACTTCCTCCTAGTCTTGAATTCTACCCAACACGTTGAGTATTAGAGACCACTAACTTCCTATTCAAGTAACAAACCTGTTACTGAAACCCTTAATCAAAAACACTCTGTTTTTCAGAAAACTTCAAAAACACAACTTCATTCGTACCTAGAGGTTTAGAATGAATTACAACTCAATGACAATCCTAAACCAACTCAAAACATATGAGTGGCGTACAAAAATAAAGCAAAAGCTTAAAAACAACTAAGACTCTATTTCTCTGAATAATACTCTTAAATTCGTATCTGTTGAATAGCAGCAGCCCTCCTCCTTATATAGCCTTCAGTCTTGTAAAATAAAACTAATCTTCTGATTTGATTTGTTACTGAAATAAGATTGGTCCAATAATGTAACAAATAAAACTGTACTGAATCTTTTAAAGATTATAACAGGAAAATATGAATTTCATATCTTTGAACCAAATCTTCAATAAAATCTTCTTCAAATAAATCAGCATTCTAGAAGCAATACGCGTGAATAATTCCTTGATCAATCTTGCAAAGATTCATGCCAAAACAATTCTGAAAACCCAGCTTCTGATGAGGTCAACAAAAGTCAACGCTGGACTTCAGAACCTGAATCAGCTTCTGAAGTGCTACAGTGCTTCTGATGAGCATTCAGCTTCTGATGTAATTTTGAGCTTCTGAACAGCTTCAAAATGAAAGACTTCCAACTGAAGAAATGTTCTACATATGGAGATGCTTCTATTCAATACCTTGGTTTTGCCAAACAATGCAGCCAACACCAAAATACTCAACAATCTCCCCCTTTGGCAAATTTTTGGCTAAAACCATCCAAGTTCTTCAATCTCCCTTATAAACAACTCAGCAATGAAGAACTCCACAATGATCAATCATAACATAGTAATTAGCAGCGGATTCATTTATGACTATCATGAGAAACACAACCAGCTTCAGTTCATATCAGCTACTGAAGCACACATAACCTACTGATCAACTCCTGATCATCACAAACAAGGTATCAGAGCTACTCCAAGGTATCAGAGCTACTGATCAACTCCTGAACAACATAATACTCCCCCTGAAGCTTCACAAACAAACTCCCCCTTACTACCAAAAGGTATCAGAGCACACTTCAGGAGTTGCCAAACAAATCTTCTTCAGGATCACTCTTCTTCAGGACCACTACACTTCAGGAATATAACAAACTTGTACTCCCCCTGAGACACATACTCCCCCTTAATAACATCTTGACAGCTCTTGTTATATTGGTTCTGAACTCTGAGCTTCACAAATAACTTCTGAACCATACTGAAAACTGAACATCTGAAATTTGAACTTCTGAGCAGCAACACTTTGCATAAGACTTTTGGTATCAGAGCCAACACAGTACACAGTACATAAGATTTTCTCCCCCTTTTTAGCCACAAAATTCTGACAAAACATAGTCTTCATATAGGGAATAAAATCAAAACAAGTAACACAGATCCTGGAAAAGCTATCAGATTCAGACACAGGATCACACTTAGCATAGGCACAACTGGCAGGTATGCTATTTTCCTCACCTCCAGTTTGCAGTAATTGCTATAACTCTTCATACAAACACACACCTAACTTGCTCCTTAAGTTTTCAAACTGCTTAGCATCCAAGGCCTTTGTGAAAATGTCAGCAACTTGTTCTTCAGTAGCTACATGTTCCAGCTGAACAATCTTGTCCTCCACAAGGTTTCTGATAAAATGATGCCTGATGTCTATGTGTTTGGTTCTGCTGTGCTGAATTGGATTCTTAGAGATGTTGATGGCACTCAAATTGTCACAAAACAATGTCATAGTTCTTTGTTCAATGTTGTACTCCTCCAGCATCTGCTTCATCCACACCAATTGTGAGCAACTACTTCCAGCAGCAATATACTCAGCCTCAGCAGTTGACAATGACACACAGTTTTGCTTCTTGCTAAACCATGAAATTAAGTTATTCCACAAAAAGAAACAACCTCCTGAGGTGCTCTTCCTGTCATCAGCACTTCCAGCCCAGTCAGCATCACAATATCCCATCAGTTCAGAACTTGAACTATGAGAATACATGATTCCATAGTCACTTGTGCTATTCACATACTTCAGGATCCTTTTAACTTGTGTCAGATGACTCATCTTAGGATCAGCTTGATATCTTGCACAAACTCCTACAGCAAATGTGATATCAGGCCTGCTTGCAGTTAAGTACAATAGGCTCCCAATCATGCTTCTGTACTGACTTTGGTCTACTGAAACTCCATGTTCATCCTTAGTTAACTTCAGGTGAGTAGCAGCTGGTGTCTTCTTATGAGCAGCTGATTCCATTCCAAACTTCTTCACTATGTTATTGGCATACTTACTTTGAGAAATGAAGATTGTATCTTCCATTTGTTTGACTTGTAACCCAAGAAAGTATGTCAGTTCACCAACTAAGCTCATTTCAAATTCTGACTGCATCTGCTGAACAAACAACTTGACCATCTTCTGAGACATCCGTCCAAACACTATATCATCCACATAAATCTGAGCAATCATCAGACTCCCATTTTCATCTTTCACAAACAAAGTCTTATCAGAACCTCCTTTTCTGTAACCTTGAGCCACAAGAAACTGAGTCAGTCTGTCATACCATGCTCTTGGTGCTTGTTTCAATCCATATAAGGCCTTCTTTAACTTGTACACATGTTCTGGAAACTTAGGATCCACAAAACCCTTAGGTTGTTCAACATATACTTCTTCTTGCAAATATCCATTCAGAAATGCACTCTTCACATCCATCTGGAACAATTTGAACTTGAGAATGCAGGATACACCCAACAGTAGTCTTATGGATTCTAGTCTGGCCACAGGTGCAAAGGTCTCATCAAAATCAAGTCCCTCAACTTGAGTATAACCCTGAGCAACCAACCTTGCCTTGTTTCTGACTACAGTACCATTTTCATCTGTTTTATTCTTGAATATCCACTTAGTGCCAATCACATTCAGCCCTTCTGGTCTTGGAACAAGATCCCACACTTCACTCCTTTTGAATTGATTCAACTCATCTTGCATTGCTTCAATCCAAAATTCATCAGTTAGGGCTTCTTTCACATTTTTAGGCTCAACCTTTGACACAAAACATGAATCAGTAGCAGCAGCATCTGATCTCCTGGTTCTGACACCTTGATCTAAGCTTCCAATGATTAAGTCTTTAGGATGATCCTTCTGAACTCTAATTGATGGCCCTTTACCATTAGGAACTTGATCTGGTTGATCTTCTGCTTCTTCAGACTCTGAATGCTTTTCTGCTTCTGAAGTTTGTTCTTCTGAAGCTTTAGACTCTGGAACAACTTCAGGCTCACTTCTATCTTTCTCAGCAGTCAGATCATCAATTACCACATTAATGGACTCCATCACAACCTTGGTTCTGGAATTAAACACCCTGTAAGCTCTGCTGTTCACTGAATAACCCAGGAATATGCCCTCATCAGACTTAGGATCCAGCTTTCTCCTATTTTCTCTATCAGCCAAAATATAGCATATGCTCCCAAAAACATGGAAATACTTCACAGTTGGCTTTCTTCCTTTCCATAATTCATACAAGGTACAAGTGGTTCCCTTCTTCAAAGTAACTCTGTTATGAATATAACATGCAGTGTTCATTGCTTCAGCCCAGAACATATATGGCAACTTCTTAGCATGCAGCATAACCCTTGCACATTCTGCTAAAGTCCTATTCTTCCTCTCAACTACACCATTTTGCTGAGGTGTGATAGGTGCAGAAAACTCATGTTTTATACCTTCAGAAGCACAGAATTCAGAAAAACTCTTGTTTTCAAATTCTTTGCCATGGTCACTTCTGATTCTGACTATGCCACAGTCTTTTTCTCTTTGTAGTTGAATGCATAAGTCTTTAAATACTTCAAAAGTATCAGACTTCTCTCTAACAAAGTTGATCCATGTGAATCTTGAGTAGTCATCTACCATAACAAAAGCATACCTCTTCCCTCCAATACTTTCTACTTGCATAGGCCCCATTAAATCCATATGAACAAGTTCTAGTACTTTAGTAGTTACCTGGTGAACTAATCTGGGATGAGACTTTCTTGTTTGTTTCCCAATTTGACAATCACCACAAACATTGTCCTCATTGATCTTCAGGTTTGGTACACCTCTGATAGCTTCAGTACTTAGGATTTTCTTCATGCCTTTCAGATGCAGATGACCTAACTTCTGGTGCCAGAGCTTGACTTCCTCTTCTGAGCTCATAAGACAAGAAGTCAAACTTCTTTCTTCTTTAGAAACCCACAAGTAACAATTGTCTTTGGATCTGCAGCCTCTCATCTGAATCTCATCTTTCTGATTAGTAACAATGCACTCTTGCTTGTTGAAATTAACCTTTAAGTCTTGATCACAAAGTTGACTAATGCTGATCAGATTTGAAGTTAATCCTTCCACTAGTAGCACATCATTAAGTCTGGGCAAACCTTCTCTGATCAAATCACCAATACCCAGAATCTGACCTTTTACACCATCTCCAAATGTCACATAGCTTCTGGAGTATGATCTGATATTGCTCAGCAGCTTCTTCACACCAGTCATGTGCCTTGAACACCCACTATCAAAATACCAGTCTTCTTTTGAAGTGGCTCTCAGTGAAGTATGAGCAATCAGGCCTACATTCTGAACCTTAGGTTTCCACACCTTCTGAACATTGTGACTGATAGTAGCTGGTTCAACTCTTCTATACTGAAAATGTTCAGGATACCCATACAATTTGAAGCAGAATGGTTTGATATGCCCTCTCTTTCCACAATGATGACAGACCCATGGATGATTCCTCCTCCTTCTGTTTCTGAAATATTTCTGGGGTTGCTTCTGAGGTAGCATCTGACCATGCTTCTGACCTTGCATCTGAGGTCTCATCTGGATATGCTTCTGACCTTGCATATGGGCTTGCTTCTGAGGTCTCTTCTTTGATGTTCCAGCCATAGAATCATGAGTTTTAGTAGCAGGAACAAAACTCATCTGTTTAGGAATCTGAGTCTGATCAACAAAACCTAAACCAGTTTTTCCTTGTAGCTGATTCCCCAAAATGTCCTCCAACTTATCAGTAGCAGAGTTCAACATCTTCACTTGCTTCTTCATTTGATCAAGTTGGGAGTTCAGTTGGTTCACTTCTTCTTTTAACTCTGAATTCTGCACTAACAGTTCACCTTTTTCAGCCTCCAGTTGAAGAATAGTCTCCTTCTGATCCAAAACTTGTTTGCAAACCTCAGCACTTCTGGTATACAGCTTCTTGTAGTTATCAGCTAGTTCATCATATGAGGTTTTAGCAGCTTCAGACACAGATGAGGCTTCAGACTCTGAGTCAGACTCTGAAAAGGTCTCAGACTCTAAAACAGCTTCCTTCTTCAAGATAGCTCCTGACCTTACAACCAGACCAGTATCACACATATCAGATTCACTAACATCATCTTCTTCAGAACCATCATCAGACCATGACACAGCTAGGCTTTTCTTCTGCTTCTTAAGAAAAGTAGGACACTCAGTTTTGATATGTCCATAACCTTCACACTCATAGCACTGCACACCTTTGGCTTGGTTATTTTTCTCCTCAGACTTGGTCTTCTTCTCATCAGTTTGTTGCTTCTTGTTATTGAATCTGAAGTTCTGACCTTTGGCTTTGGCTTTTCTGTTAACATTCTTCAGAATCTTGTTGAATTGTTTTCCCAGCAACACAAGAGCTTCTGATAAGTCATTATCCTCCTCATCAGACTCATGTTGATCATCAGCTCCTGAATTAACTGCAAATGCTATTCCTTTCCCTTTCTTATCAGGCTGTTTGCAGAATGCAGTCTCAAAATTAAGCAAAGACCCAATCAGCTCCTCAAGCTTCATAGTGGTGATATCATGAGCCTCTTCAATTGCTGTAACCTTCATGTCAAACCTTCTGGGCAGGGACCTGAGGATTTTTCTTACTAACTTCTCATCAGACATCTTTTCACCAAGAGAGTCAAAAGAATTTGCCATATCAAGCACATTCATATAGAAATCCTGGATATTTTCATCCTCCTTCATCTTCAGGTTCTCAAACTTGGCGGTCAGCAGCTGCAATCTGGACATCTTCACCTTAGAAGTTCCTTCATGAGTGGTCTTCAGAATTTCCCAAGCATCCTTAGCCACAGTACATTGTTTGATGAGTCTGAACATGTTCTGATCAACACCATTGAAGATAGCATTCAAAGCTTTTGAATTTCCCAGTGACAGATCATCTTCAGCTTTGGTCCATTCCTCCTCAGGCTTCAGAACCTCAGTCTTGTTACCATCTTTGTCTGTATACACAGGATGATCCCAGCCTTTAATCACAGCTTTCCAAGTCCTGCTGTCAATAGACTTTAGAAAAGCACACATCCTTGACTTCCAATACTCATAGTTTGTGCCATCTAGTAGGGGTGGTCTATTGACATATCCTCTTTCTCTATCCATGCTTACCAGAAATAAGTCCTCTGGATCTCACCCAAAATACAGGCAGGGTGCCTGCTCTGATGCCAATTGAAATTCTGTCCAGGCAATACTAAAGAGAAATCAGGTTCTAAACCAAACAGGTTCTGAACAACACACAGGACACAATAATTTGCAAAACAGAGCACAAACACAAACACACACAAGCAGCAAATTAAAGTGCAGGAAAGTAAAAAGGCACAGAGGTTTGTTAACCCAGTTCGGAGTAAACACCTCCTACTCTGGGGGATACCAATCCAGGAAGGAATTCCACTATAGGAATTAATCCTTATGACTCAAGACACTGACTCCCAGTTCCCAGCCTAAGCAATTAACTTCCTCCTAGTCTTGAATTCTACCCAACACGTTGAGTATTAGAGACCACTAACTTCCTATTCAAGTAACAAACCTGTTACTGAAACCCTTAATCAAAAACACTCTGTTTTTCAGAAAACTTCAAAAACACAACTTCATTCGTACCTAGAGGCTTAGAATGAATTACAACTCAATGACAATCCTAAATCAACTCAAAACATATGAGTGGCGTACAAAAATAAAGCAAAAGCTTAAAAACAACTAAGACTCTATTTCTCTGAATAATACTCTTAAATTCGTATCTGTTGAATAGCAGCAGCCCTCCTCCTTATATAGCCTTCAGTCTTGTAAAATAAAACTAATCTTCTGATTTGATTTGTTACTGAAATAAGATTGGTCCAATAATGTAACAAATAAAACTGTACTGAATCTTTTAAAGATTATAACAGGAAAATATGAATTTCATATCTTTGAACCAAATCTTCAATAAAATCTTCTTCAAATAAATCAGCATTCTAGAAGCAATACGCGTGAATAATTCCTTGATCAATCTTGCAAAGATTCATGCCAAAACAATTCTGAAAACCCAGCTTCTGATGAGGTCAACAAAAGTCAACGCTGGACTTCAGAACCTGAATCAGCTTCTGAAGTGCTACAGTGCTTCTGATGAGCATTCAGCTTCTGATGTAATTTTGAGCTTCTGAACAACTTCAAAATGAAAGACTTCCAACTGAAGAAATGTTCTACGTATGGAGATGCTTCTATTCAATACCTTGGTTTTGCCAAACAATGCAGCCAACACCAAAATACTCAACATAACTAACACATAAATGATCAATATTGTAATCAATAAAAATGTTTTTTTTTTCTAGAAAATGATTATAATGTTTGTTATTAGAACTTTGTTATTTTATACGAGAAGTATTGGCAAAAAACTAAAAGAAGTGTTCTAACAAAAAATAGAAGAAAAAAAGTTATATTGTGTTTTTATTATAATCCAATATGTTGATTCTCTAAAAAACAAAAAATTAATTAAAGTATCAAAAAGGAAATCATGGCTCAGTGTTGAACCAAGGAACAATGACATGCAAGTGTGAACTTGAACCACTGCACCATATCTACGAAATGGAATTTACTAACATGTTATTTCTATATATTCAAGCTTTACATGTAGTGTGTGTGTCTATATATATATATATATATATATATATATATATATATATATATATATATATATATATATATATATATATATATATATATATATATATATATATGGGGCATATCAAGTGAGAATGAGTAACTTATGTGAGAATGATGAGAATAAATATGGACCCTTGGATTAGAAATGATGGCTAAGATTAAAAGCTTTATTTTCAATAGCACGTGCCTCTTCCTATTCTTATCAATCCTCATATTCACTTAATTCTCATATTCACTTTTCATCTTCTCCAACTCACCACTACCATCTACACCTATAGCATTCATAAACTCGTAACTATTTTTTCAGCAAAAGGGCTTTCATTTATCCAGCTTTCGTCATTTACTTTCATTATCATTGGTGTTAAAAATCTGATCAGCAAAGCATAGTGTGTTTCAAACATTAAGGATTTTTATGTTCCTTTTTTTTTTTTTCATACGACACCTTTGTTTTCAAAGCCAAGAAATTTGTTTCATTCTCACTAGATCTTCCCATTTTCTATAATTATCTGATCTAAATTCTACAGCAATTTTAATGCCCATCGCGTGTTAAAGAAAAACCCCTTTTCAAAAAAAATAAAAAAAAAATAAAAAAACCAAAGAAGTTTTAGTTTATATAATCCTCCACCGTTGATTTGTCCTTTTCTCACTCTTTAACTTCTACCTTTCCAGGAGATTCAAGATTAATTCATGAATTTTTTGTGTTTATAAAATTATTTTTGATGAGGTAAATTATAAATACTTGAAACATGTGAAAATGATGTTTTTATATTTTGATTCAAGGTTGAATCTTGAGAAGAAAGTTGATTTGGGTATTTTTATCTAAGATAATAGTGAAGATCTATAAAAACTAAAAAGAGATATGAATGAAGAAGATAGGAAAAGCAAAACGTTGATGATGAAAAGTCACGTGAGCTAATTAAAAGAACTTTTAATCTCAGCCATCATTTCTAATCCAAGGGTCCATATTTATTCTCATCATTCTCACATAAGTTGTCCATTCTCACTTGATATGCCCTATATATATATATATAATATTTTAGGCCCCTAAATTTTGGAGGCCCAGCTTAATAGAGCTGTTTGCACCCCTCAAAACCGGCCTTGATCCTGACATGACTCAAAAATTCCCTCGTCGATTAATATAATGATCTCAGTCGCCGTCATAAAAAAACAGCATAAGATCATTATGATTAATCGACAAAGGAATTTGAGGCTGTTTACATCTATAGTAACAAAAATTGAAAAAAAATATTTTAGAGAAGAGATGTGAGATGGGAGAATGAACGAGAAGAAATGAGAATGAGAAAAAATAAAATAAAAGAAAAGGTTTCAATTTATAGGTTTTTTGCTTGAATTCTATTGGTTGAAGGAAGTATCTGCTCCTCCCTGATTGGCCACCGTCCAACCTACGTGAGTTAACTCACGCTGGCCTTTAACCTGCGTGAATTACTGTAATATCCCGCTCAGAAGTATCAGTTAAACGTGTTAGAAACTTCGTTTGCAAGCAATGGCAAAGTTGTAAATAAGGGAAGAATGGCAAATGGATAAATATGAATATTGTTGTGGTTTTCTACTCATTTTTCTTTCACTCCAAAAACAGAAATTGCTCTTCCTTCTCTCTCTCATTTGCGCCCCCACCCTTACCAATATCATCTCATCAATCCTCATCTTTTTAGAATCAAACTTCACCTAAACTCTTGTGTGGCAAGTAAGCTTGATTTGAGAAATTTGGAGCAAGAAGAAACAAAGGAAAGATCAAGTGATCAAGTAAAGGATAGGCTAGGGTTGAAGCTAAGGATTAAGCCAACATCAAACCCATCTTGAGGTGAGCTCCTAGGGGGTTTTAGAACCCATTTTTGTGAGTTATGTCGAGTCTTTGTTCACTTTGAGCAAAGTTAGTAAATTGGTACCCTAATCCTTTTGGTTGCTAATCCTTTGTTTAATTACGCCTTAATCATTCAATTTATAGTTGTAATTCATTCCTTATACTGTTATGATGATTGGGTATGCCTTAATATGTCAAAAATGGTGAAAAAAGCAAGTTTTGAGCCATTCCTATGCTGACAAGTTCGCAGAGCGAACTCGGGGCAAACGTGCAGTTACTGTTTGGCAAGCCTTCACTGCCTACCCTTCGCAAAGCGAAGTAGACTTCGCAGAGCGAAGTTGAACAGACATTTCATGGCTGTTCTGCTTCGTTCTGTGTACTGTTTACGCGTCAGGCAAGGCTTTTAATAACCTTTTTCAATGAAAACCTTATTTTATAAGAAAAACACCATTGAGAGCATATCCGAGGGCATATGACGTGTACGGAATGAATGAACAAGGATTTAGCGATGCAATGGGTGCTTAAGGGATTTTGGGTAGATAGGCCTAAGACGGCATATGACAACGATATGCCGAATTCCTTGATAGGAAAATAAGAGTTATAGGATGAAGATCAAGTTCATAGCTATATCCACTTTAGGATACAAAGTGATAGGAATGGTTTAACAATTATAGTTTCACTTAAAATCATAGGGTTGGTTCTCCAACAAATTTTAGGAGGCTTATGAGAACGATAAGCCAAGATTTAAGGGTTACAGGTTATAGGTCACAGGATTGTTATAGAATTACAATGACAACTTATATGTTCATATGTTATAGTTAAAGAATTAAAGATTAAAGATATTGGCGTGCTTGCACGTTTTACAGTTACAGGGCGTGTTCATTAGACTCCGGGATTCGCCGGATGTGACTTCTCCGAGAGGGTTGTCCACACGTTTTATAGGGAGTCCGGTGTTAGCCTGATATGATAGGAATTTCACCGGTTTATAGGGAGACGTATCTCGGGGTTGCTCCACCCGGGGTGCCCTCCGTAAAATGAACTCAGATTAATTGTTTGTTCAACGCTAACAGCTAACATAAAACACCATATTGCTTTATGTTTTACAGTTATAGTTACAGGCAGATTATAGTTAAAGTTATAGGCAGGATTATAAGACTTGGCGATTCTAGATTTCCCCTAAATTGCCAAGGTAGGCATGGCGACCCTAGGTTCCCTGTGGTTGCCAACAGTAGGTTGGGTAGAGCTCACTGAGACATTATGTCTCATCCCATTCCTTCTGGTGCAGGTTCACAGGCAGGATCGCAATCAGCACGCAACAAGGGTAAGGAGAAGGCTACGGACTGATCGTGCTGAATGTTATGTATTCATAGTTGACTGGTTTATATGTTGATGTATAATGATGTATATGTATCAAGAAGTATTGTGTAAACTTTGGATTGTAATATTACAATGTGATGTAATATTTGAACGAACTTTTTATATTGTAAATTAATGTATCCAGTACGAAATTTTAATACTCGTATAAGATCCTAGGCAATCTTATTATGGGTGTTACAATTACCTCACGTTGACCACCGTCCACATGCGTGACTTAAGTCACGCTCGGCCACCGGCCAAAATAGCGTGTGTGACTTAAGTCACGCCCATTACAGGTCAGCGTGAGTTAACCCACACTGACTTCTAGTGTAGCAGAAAAACAACATTAAATGTTGTAAAACTAGTCATTAATGACCCCAAACCAATACAAACTCATAATTGATCAAAATTACACCATAATCACACATAACCACATAATCACACATAATCACATAATCACACATTATCGATCCAAATTACACAAATTTGTCGTTAATCACACAATAACACAATCGATCCAAATTACAAACAATCTATCCAAATTACACAAATTCGTCGTTAATCACACATAATCACTTAACCACACATAATTGATCCAAATTACACATAAACGATCCAAATTCGTTGTTAACGATCCAAATTACACACAATCACTTAATCACACATAATCGATCCAAATTACACAAATTCGTCGTTAATCACACATAATCACTTAATCACACATAAGTGATCCAAATTACACATACACGATACAAATTACACATAAACGACACAAATTCGTCGTTAAATACACAAATTCATTAAAATGCAACATTACAGACACAAATTTGAACACACTACACTATTACATGTTAATAAATATTACACTTCAATGGATCAGACACAAAGATGTAAAAAGTTATTTTGAACTAATAACCTAAACATGCAACCTACATCAAAATCATCACAGATAATATCTGGATAATAAACCGTCTTCCAAAAGTCTTCCTCCTTATCCTCCCCCAAGTCCACGCATGGCACCTGTACAAATACATTTGATGCTTTGATTTTCACCTAGATGGACAAAGTATGTGTCAAGTTGTGCCTTCAAATCATCCAACCTGTCGGTTGGGGTTAAATAGACCTTAACCGTCTTCTTCAGGTGGGAGTATCGAACATGAGCTTCAACTTTGTCTTGGGACATGTTTCACTTCACAAAATAAATAAATAGTTGAATAATTATAGACATATAATTTTATAAAATGCGAGCAATGAAAATAACGAATAAAAATGTTTTATCCATCACAAAAAATGTTATATATTTATATAATCTTATCTACATATTGGCCACCAAAATTGGCATTACATAATCGACCGACCACAAAAAATATGTCAGTGTAATATCGACAAAAAAATATGAACACCGACTAAAAAGTGTCGTAGCCTATCTAACTAGCTAGTGATAATGCATAATCTTCATCTTCTTTGATCACTTCAAATTTTCATTTTGGTTTTTCCAGAGTGGGAGTGTCGCAATATATTGGATTGAGTTGATTTGTTGGTTTTTTCGGCGGCTTTGGCTCCTTAGACATAAGGTCTTTGAACAAAGCTTGTTTATCCATAAATGCAAACTCCAATTACTCCGTCACACTAATGTTGTGAATCTTCCACTTCGTACAAGGCGGTGGTAATGGACAACCGTCTTTCAAATAAACATGAAGAAAATGGCCAGGAATTAAGCCAAGACACAAGATGCGGGAATGTGGGTTAAGTGGCGGAGCACCTCGAATTGGGAAATATGTCTCACATATACCTCATTCAGTCAAAACCAATTGAACAACGGCTCTATTGTAGCAAGTTGCAACAATGTGACCCTTATTTGGCAATGTCAACCACTTATATTTGTATGCAATTCCACCACTATTTGTTGGAGGGTGTAAACCATTCAAGATGTATTGAAAACACTTCTCTGAACCAAATATCGGCAAATAGTCACTCTTATTGTTTTTCAACTCTTGAATAAGTGCACTACGAACCAATACATGATTTTCCTCGTCCATACCCATGTGTCTAGTTTTGACCCAGGATCCACAATTACCATCTCCTTTTACATTCACAATATTTTCGATGAAAGGTTTCATGATCTTTGGAAATTGTGTTATGTATGGTAAATTCAGAATATATGGATTCGGGTTTCTAGTAGTGGTTGAAGCTTGTGAGCGGGATGAATTGCCTAAACGTGCACTTTTCCTCTTTGGAAATGTTGTTTTGGCATGTGAAGATTGACTATCGGGATTTTGAGAATCAACACGCTCCCATGTAGAGAGGATTTGACCTGTGGATGACTCTTTCAGTGTAGACCTTTCCCTTTTAGGTGCTCCCTTGGTTACCACCTTTCTTGGAGGTGGAGACAACATTGTGTCTTCCGGAAATGCAAGTTGATGCATCACCTCTTTGATGTGTAGTTTCATGTTGTAAGGGACTTTTTTGAGTCGTTCTTGAATGTCATTCCACTCCTTCATCACCGAAAAGTCATCATCAACCTCTTCTCCGCATACGCTTAGCCTTTGCCAATGAGGCTCTATTTCATCCAATCGAATAGGCAATTTTTCTTTTCGCTTCATGGCAATAATACATGCACAAGGCAAGTCGTATGATGTATTTTGAACACAACCGTAGTCTTTCTTGGCAAAGCCGAATGTCTTGGAACAGTTTGTTTCGTCAAAGATAAAGTATAATGCAGGTCTAGATACATAATCCTCTAACTCGTAGTACAAAAAGTCTCCTTTGTATCTATGTTCAAAGACGATACAACTCCTCCCAAAACTTGCTTGTATCTCGGACAATTAGATAGTCAACATCTTGTTTATTTCATCCCAACATGATGCCAAATCTCCCACACTACTCCTCAAATATTTTTTCAATTTTCCATGAGCCGTTTCAACAATGTTGGTGGTTCTACAACCAAGATGCAAGACTTTATCCGTTCATGCCCTCACAGATTTTTCCTTAACGGTGTTCAATATTGTGGTTTGAACATAGTCAAGGAATTTTGGATACGGTTTGCCTACATATTTGAATCGCATTACTGCACTTGCATATGCATCCTCCATAGTAGATTCAACCAAATCTTTCCAAGAATCTATGATTTTGTCAACAATTTCACTTGCTTTCGCCTCTTTCACTTTCTTCACTTCTTTGCCATCAACTTTGACATCCTTCCGCTTCGCTTTGACTCTACAATCCGTGATGCACTTAGCCCTTACATTCTTCCCAATACGAAAATAACAAAGTAAAGCGGCAGTTTCAGGGAGAACTTTGGCAATGACATTCATCAAAGCATTGTCCTCGTCCGTGACAACAACCTTAGGCATGTTGAGTTTTGGCGATAAAAGACTAACCAACATCTCAAGTGCCCAAGTAAAGTTGTCCTCTTTTTCGGAGGCAAAACCAACCGAATATGTCATGGTGGTAGAGGTGACAACAACAATCTCAAATAATGGCATTCTATACAAGTTGGTTTTGTAAGTGGAATCCATGACCAATACGGTCGGAAAAGTGTTAAGCATATTAATTGACTCCGGATGAGCAAAAAATATGTCTTCAAGATTTGTTTCCTCGTTATTTGCTCTTGTGAAATAGACTTATTTATGCTCCTCTAACTTCGATATCAAGAATTGCATCTCTGTCTTGTCACCTCTTGTCCCTTTTCGCCATCTTGTACGCGCATTGTACACTTGTTTGATAGTCGCCACACTTTCTTTGTTTTTGCCTTTAAATCCGTTAAAATATTCCTAGGCAACACCAAACTCTTTGTCATGTCGATTATCCTCTTCTTCTCATCCTCTTTAAGTCTTCCCGCAAGAAGGTGACCGCCTAATTTTAGCTCCAGCTCATGGTTGTGAATTCCACAAAGCATGACCAACCACCAATCACTTGATTTCTTCTTAAAGTAAACACACAATCTAAATGGGCAATCACATTTCTTTGAGCTCGTGCCTTCAAGCTTCAACTTTTTCTTCGTCTTCGGTGGTTTGTATACACCACTCCTTTCACATTGTAAAGTCACCATTGGATTCTTTAGACTAGATTAATCTATAGATATGTAAATCCAGCCCTTGCCGCTTGTCAACGAACCCAACCAAGCAACTCATCTCGCTCTCGCCATATTTCCTTTGTTAAAAAAAATGAGGCGGTGTTTACTTCATAACCGTGAGGATTGGCAACACCGGTTTAGGTTTTTCTTCAATGTGAGCTTGAAATGGAATTTTGACTTTAAGCTTCACCTCAACGGTTGGTTTAACATCAACGGAAGCTTCACCGAAAGCTTCAAGAATGGCCGGTTTCGGCTCAACGCCATCATCCACCATATTATCAAACATCACTATGTTTATTGAATAGAAAAATAACAAGGAAAAAAATATAAATAACTTGCGCAACAAGCTAAGAAAGAAAAATAAAATTGGCGTAAAAATTCAAATTCTGGGCACCAGCGTGACTTAAGTGACGCTACGCTAACACCTGCGTGAGTTAACTCACGCAGAGCACCAGCATGAGCTAAGTCACGCCCAGGTCTTGTACCAAACTGCTAAGCATAGCTCAAAATCCAGCAAAATCAAGAGAGGTTAGATGATACATTACCTGATATTTGACGTTTGAAGAGCGTAGAAACTTGCTTCCTGACGATTTGCAATGATTTTGGCTCAAGATTTTTCACCAAAAATTTGCACTTTTGGGTTTTTTTGAGGTGAAGAGGGAAAGAAAATGTGGTTTGAAGTTGGAACTGCTGTGTTTTGTTTCAAAACAACAATGCATTGCAGCGTGAGTTAACTCACACAGAAGAATTCGAGCGTGGCTTAAGTCACGCAGGGGTATTTTCGTCTTTTTCTTTGGGAGGGAGTAAATTTGTTTGTGGGAAGAGCAATTTTCCAACAATTTATGGCTTTTACTTTTTCCATCTTATGTCATTCTCGCGCACCCTATATTTTTACGAAAAATACCCTTTGTTCGGATTTTAGAATCCGAACCAAATTAGGATTCTAAAATCCGAAAAAAGTCAAACAACTGAAGGCCAGCATGACTGAGAGCCATCCTGGACAAAAATAGGGTGAAACAACTTTCGGACTATACAATTCGAATTTTATTTATATATTTCAGAATGTATAATCTGAAATATCCACTTTTAAAAAAGCGGGGAAAATATTGGAATATTTTGGATTGTATATTCCGAAATGTTTGAATATATACGTTCACCCAGAACCTAGCAGAAGTTCACCACCTTTATCGCCAAACACTCCTTACACCTCCAAAAATGCAACATTTTGGGCGAAAACGTAATTTGGAGTAGCAATCTGGTCATCAAGAGGCGTTTACAACATCATTTTTGTCTGAATACAAAGGTAATGTTTATGTAAAACCTCCCTCATTCTATTTATAGGCGCTTTCCTTTTGATCACGTCAATGAATCTGTACTGACACGTTTCAGAATATAAAATCTGAAAACCAACAATATGTTTCGGATTGTATAATTCGAACAACACCATTACAAAAAAATTCTTCCATTTTCTGACCATGCTTTCACACTGTTTCAGTAATGGATGTTCTCGTTGATGCCTCCAATGAATTGCCACCTGAGATTAAACTATCTATTGTGTTGCCGGTTGTTTCAATTGAAGTTATAGATGATTTCGAAAATGCCAAAGTCGAGGATCCTCCACCGAAAGTTGACATTCCTTCCGGCGATGCAAAAGTAGACGATGCTCCTCCGGTCGTTGTACCTCCAGATGTTGTTGTTTCTATTGATCATCGAGAATATTTTACCACCAAACAAAAGTTTGCTACACAAAACGATTTGTTGGAGTGGGTTCGAGAGGAAGCAAGGAAGCTAGGATTTTGAACCGTTATCGGTAAATCAAATAAAGGTGGCAATGGGAGAAATGCATTTGTTACTGTGATATGTGAAAGAGAAGGTTCATATATCGAGTACAAGAAGTTGACGAGGCACAAAATATCTGCTTCGGTTAAATGTGAGTGTCTGTTTCGGCTGAGAAGTTATTTGTTGATTGCTAGTGATTGGAGCCTCAAAGTTGGTGACGGTAGGCACAACCATGAGATGACAGATCTGTTGAAAGGTCATAAAACCGCGAGACGTATCAACCCAAATGAAAGCATATACCTTCATGAGTTGACAAACTCAAATGTTCCTCCGAGACAAATTCTTACAAATTTAAGGAAAAGGAACAATAGAACTTCAACTACTATCAATCATATTTATAATGCTTGTCATAAGCATAGGCAGTCCATTAAGGATACAAGAACAGACATGCATCATCTCTTGAAATCATTGGTTGAGAATGAGTATGTGTATCACTGTAGGAAGTATCCTGAATCCGACGATGTTAGTGTTGTACCCTAATTTTGTCCGGACAAATTAAAAGTCTTTTAAAAAAAAATATAATGAGTTATAATATTTTAATTTATTTTTTACAAAAAGACATAGATGGATTTAATTTATTTGAGTCATTTAATTTAGCCAAGTCCAATGATCAATTGTTCAATTTATATCCCAACAAAAATTGCAAAAAAATAATTACATGATAGAGCAAAAAAAGTATAGAAGCAAGGCCAAGGTCACTGTTCATACAGCCTGTTTTCAGAAGCGCCCGCTTTCTCCCTGTTTTCCTTCAACCTCTGTCAGACTGCAATGCCCCCCTTGTTTCCTGGCTTTCTTTCATCCTTTGTCCAGAAAATCAACCCCAAAAAACACTACAGATCATTGCAGGGGGCGCCCCCTATTTCCTGTCCAGAACTAGCCACAAAATCTTCAAGAAAGATCACAATCACTTCCTCCATAAATGTTAACCAAACTCTTGCCAAAGAAAAATCCAGCATTCAATTCCAAGAAAGCCTATATAACAGGGGACTAAAATCAGAAGCGAGGAGGATTTGGAGCAGAATAAAAAATCCCAAAAACAGCCAAATCATATAACAAAACTCTGTCACTTTTTCTTTACAAACCACCCAAGTCACTACAACAAAAAGCCACAACCACCACAACAAATCAAAAAAACTATCTAAGCCATCATCACAAAACCTCACACAAACAAAATCATTACATCACAAAAAAACATCACAAGAAACATCGCAACAAGAGATGAGAATAGTAGCAAAACACCATTTTGTTACTGTTCATCTTCTCCATCACTTCCACCTTTAAAAAAAACCACAACCTCTCAAAAAAAAACCCTCTCATTTTCGTGCATCCACAACCTTGCTAGGAGTTTGTAAGTCCCCTTGCCCATTTATTATTTTTTGCATTTGTCTAGAGATATGTAGTTTTTTTCATAAATAATGCATTTTTTACTATAAGTTCATGAGCATGACTTAAAGCCAAAATATAGTTAGTTCTAGGACATCTTTTGGTAGATTTAAGACCACTAGGATGTAGTACTCATGGCAAGCTTTACAGTGATGTCCTTATTTTCGTATTTGGTTCAGTACTGAGTGAAAAAAGAGCATACAAAAATCCAAAAAAACCATATTTTTCTGCTGCTGATCACATAAACTGTTTTTTCTGTTGCTGCTGTATTTGGTTCACAAAAGTTGTGTTCTGTTGTTCCTGCATATTTTTCTGCATTTTTACTCTTCATTTTAGTCATTTTAACTCACTTTTGCACTAAAAAATCATACAAAAATCCAAAAAAAAATCACAAAGTTTATAACAGTCACCAAAACAGAAATGTTTCTTTTCCTTCTTACTGTTTTTAACGTTTTACTCCAGAAGTTCTGAAGCCAGAGTCAGAAATGTGCTTATGAAGTTCAGCTTATGAACAGTGCTTCTGAAGTTCAGCTTCTGAACAGTGCTTCTGAAGCCAGCTTCTGAACAGTGCTTTTGAAGTTCAGCTTCTGACAGTGCTTCTGAAGTTCAGCTTCTGAACAGTGCTTCTGAAGTCAGAGTCTGAACAGTGCTTCTGAAGTCAGAGTCTGAACAATGCTTCTGAAGGCAGCTTCTGAATAATGCTTTTGAAGGCAGCTTCTGAACAGGGCTTCTGAAGGCAGCTTCTAAACAGTGCTTCTGAAGTCTGTTTCTGAAGGCAACTTCTTAATCTGAGGTTCTGAGTCCGAAGTTTCTGCGTCTGAAGGTTCATAACCTGGGTTGAACTATATTTGAAGAGGCTGAAACTCATTTTTATTCAAAGATAAAAAATACAACAAGTGTTATTGCTTTTAATAAACTTGGATGAAAAACTTGGATGAAAAAGGAATGGTTCGACGTATGTCTTTCCATTCCCCGGTTGCACGGGCACTTGACGTATGTCTCGTTGTTCGGACAATCGTCATTCCTTTTCAAAAATCCAAAGATATATTAATTTTCGATAACATACTTGAATGAAAAAGGAATGGTCCGACGTATGTCTTTCCATTCCCCGGTTGCACGAGCACTTGATGTATGTCTCATTGTTCGGACAATCGTCATTGTATTTTAAAAAAAACAAATTCAACACACCAAACTAATTTTCGGCCCCCCGTGGTCAAATAAAAATCAATTATCTTTTCACAAATGGACGATGTTTTATCAATTCTAACGCGATACAAACAAACGATTAAGCCTCCCACGCGCGAGCATACAAGCTACGTTTAACCGCTAGAATACGATCAAAAACATCGTTCTTTAAAATCAATCAACAAACAAATATTTTCTACCAAAGAACTACGTAGCTTTGAATTCTCCATCGCACCAGGAGATACGTAGGAGCAAGATCCAACTCTTGTCAAGCACACTAATATAAAAAACTTTTCTTTCCCTTTTCTTTTTTTCCTTTGAAATATTAAGATGTAGCAAGCAACCCTTTAAAACACCTTTTAACCCTAAACTAACTAGGAGGTTCCCGTTGGGTACAACGGATGCGAGGGGTGCTAATACCTTCCCCTTGCATAATCGACTCCCGAACCCGTTAATGGTTGCGATGACCAACTTTTCCAAATCGTCAAGGGTTTTATCAACGTTTCCCTTTAAAAATAAAACTTTGGTGGCGACTCCATAGTTATTCCAAGCGTTAGTACGCTCGAGCATTTTTTATCGACGCGACAGTTAGTGATTATTTTCTGGGCGTATCCAAATAGTATCAAGTTGTTTAACACGTTCTCTACGGTGCTTATGTTGGATTCCACTTATAATACCAACAAATACTGTCTTCTGTTGCTTGAGTTTGTTGATGTCAATTCTACCGAGTACACATTCTCTATTGCATTTGCTTATATGATGTCTGGGAAGGAAGATAACGTTACTTGGGCTCTTGAGAAGTGTCGTGATCTGTTGCATTCCAAAGATATTTCACCCAAAGTAGTTGTCACTAATCAGGACCATGCTTTGATGAATGATGCAGATACTGTTTTCCTAGAGGCTACTACTTTGTTGTGCGAGTATCATATTGAAAGAAATGTTAGAGCAAAGTGTAAGACATATTGCAAAGTTAAGAATCTCAAAGGCAAGGATGTGAAAAAGATCAAGTCAAGTGAAGTGGTGAAGACGATGATGCTTACATGGGAGGATATTGTGATTCTGATACAGAGCAAGCATATATTGATAATTGCAACCGGTTCAAAGTTGTATGCGACAAGTTTTCTAAGTTTTTGAAATATGTTGAAAATACAATTTTTGTCTGTTGAAGGAGAAGGTTGTGAAGTTTTGGGTCAATAAATTCATGCATTTGGGGAATAGTGCAACAAACAGAGCTGATTCTGCACACAGCCGGTTGAAAAAGTTTATGACTAGTAGTGTGGGTGATTTAAGTACAAACTGGAACTTAGTTCTCAACATGTTAGAGTCACAACATACTCAGATACACGCATCCTTCCAGATCTACATGATCATGCTTGAACATAGGTTCAAAGGAAAGTTGTTGTAGTCTAGGTTGATTAAAAACATATCAAGGAACGCTTTGCATTATCTCGCAATTGTGGTTGATCGAGCAGTTGGTACAGACATATCTAAGTGTGGTTGTTTAATTTTCATCACTTACGGATTGTCGTGTGCGTGTACGATTGCATTGAAGATCAAGAAAAACAGCCACATCCGATTGAATGAAATCCACACTCACTAGAAGAGGTTGCAGTTCAAGTATGAAGGTGATCATAAGGCTAGAAAGGAAAACATCTCGTTGTTAACATAATGAGATTTGCTTCAGATACTTTTTCATTAAAACTGTGTTTATTTCTGCCCAGATTTTTTACATTCTGTTATGTACTAGTATGTTTCAGATTATATAATCTGAATTACATTTACATGAATTTCGGATTATATAATCCGAATTACATTTTCATAAATTTCAGATTATATAATCCGAAAAGTTGGCATTTAAGGCCCCATGCAGACGTGCTTGAGATGCATGATCTGGAGTGCTTGATGGTTTTCAGATTATATAATCTGAATTGTGTCTTTCATTTTCAGATTGTATAATCTGAAACCTCACAGACACAACAAAATGCAGTTTTTTGCAATTTTTTCCCAGTTTTCTACAACATTCCACCTTACAGTTTTTTCACGCATTGTAGGCCTGTTTCAACGAGACTGATTACAACATGAAGGTCCATATCAAAGAACAATTTTGACAGTTTGTTTTGCCGGAAACAACCTTTATACGTCCACCGCCAAAAAAGGTCACCACTAAATGAGCTCCAAATAAAGATAAACATATCATTTGGTCAACAAAGCAATCGCCTTCGTTGTGGGAGCATGTTGACTCCCAGGATCCACATACACAGGCTTCACAGACATATTCAACAGGGACAAGTAAAAAAAATGCAAGGAAAAACAACATGTCTCCCAATCCTTCTAAGCCAATTCCGATTAAAGTCAACATACCACACAAAGATCAAATCCCACCTTTCATGCATGAATTTATTGAAAATGTGGTGGATGTAACCGGTGATGGTCATTGTGGGTTTCGTGCAATTGTGGGCCTACATAACTTGATTGTTGATGATCTTCAGATGATCCGTTACCAACTTCAAAAAGAGCTTACCGGTGAAGAAAATGAGCACTTTCGACGGTTGATTGGGGCGGATATGCGATATAATGTGGTCTTAATTGCTTTAAACTTTTATGGTATTGGTCCTGCACCACTGGATAAATGGATGATCATGCCGGATATGGGTTTCTCATTGCACAGAGATGCAAACACGTGGTTGTTCTACTGTCCACTGAGAAAGGGCAATCAAAAACTTTTTTCCCTCTATACGGTGAACCGTCACATAGAGACCGATTGATGTGTCTGACACATGTGACTGACAACCATTTCATGATGATATATTTGAAAGATGGTTGTCCAATTCCTTCCACTTTTGTGATATGGAGACGACACCATCAAGATGATGCAAAAGAATGGCCTGATAGATATGTCCATCAGATTGTTGAGTATAATGCAATATGTCGAGCGACGGGTTATGAGGTAGTAGGAGATGACGAAGATTTGTACATTATTGAAAATCTTGATCCTGAAGAGAAAGTTGTTGATGGGAAGAAGGTTGAAGATGGTGTGAAGATTGAAAAGGATGAAAGTTTTAATCTTGATGATTATAGCATAGATTTAGGGGCGGATTAGATTAAATGTATATCATTAGTGTAAATGTATATCATTAGGTGAAATGTGTAATGATATAAATTCAACTTTTTTGGTATAAATATAACCTCATTGTCCTTTACATTATTTTATATATTGCAAAAAATTGTTGAATCCACAAATACATGCAATGTTGTTGCAGTACTGTGCAAACTTAATGTTTTCGGATTTTAAAATCCGAAGTGA
The DNA here is from genome assembly GCA_018208015.1 of Medicago ruthenica. NCBI lineage: Eukaryota > Viridiplantae > Streptophyta > Magnoliopsida > Fabales > Fabaceae > Medicago > Medicago ruthenica. The sequence goes on along the minus strand of CM031375.1, from coordinate 9,655,911 downwards.
GTTTCGGATTTTAAAACCCGAGGGGTATTTTAGAAAAAAATAAGGCACATGAGAAACACATAGAGTGAGAAAAGTAATAGCCACAATTTATCCGTGTATTTCTTTTGAATTTACTTTATGGTTTTTCAGAATATTTATGTAATCTTTGTTTTGTCTTTTGGTACATTTTATATATCTTGTAGATTCCTTAAAAAAAATATATCTTGTAGATATTTTATTAGGGTTTGTCTTTAAAGTTTTCTTTACTTTATGTATGTAAGCGGTTTCTCTTTGGATTTTTATGTTTTAGGGTAATTTGTATAATCGTCCTTTTTTTTTCTTTTTGTTTATGGTTAAGTGTTTGTATGATAAGGATAAAAATAAAGTTGTTTTTACCTAAAGTAAATGCATTTGTTGTTTTTTCTTTACTTTTGTTCTCATTGTGTTAGCAAGGGGACATGTAAGTAGGTTAAGCAGTTCTAGGGTTTTATGAGAAGCGAAATGTTAGGGTCATACAATTTAACATAACTAGACTCTAACCCGTGCGATGCACGGGTTTTGTATAGCTTCATATATAACTATCAAATTGGTTATATTATTATTTTTATAGTTACATTCAATATTATGTTATCAAACTACTTCAAAAAGCAACAAAAACAAAAGATGGACTGCAATAAAAATGACAAATCAAAGAAAAATATATATATATATATATATATATATATATATATATATATATATATATATATATACACAAAAGTTAGTTACACTTAATCAATCCAATTAAAAAAATACAATGATTAACTCAAAAATAATAGATGAAATAAATGGGTATTGTACAAACGTATTACAACCGAAATCTAAAACAATCTAACATCACAAAACTGGTCACTTTGGTAATCAAAATTATTAAAGGTGTGCTCCAGCATCCGATATATTGCCATCATAATAAGTTTCACCTTTTCGAGCTTTCATATATACTGTCAATATTAAGAATCTGATTTCCAAAAACAACAAATATGTTAAAAGAAAAAGAGTAAAAAAAAAGGAATAATCTTACAATATCACACTGAGGCGCCGCTAAAATATTTCATATTCACTTTGAGGCTTTTATAAACACAACCTGCAAGTTCAAACTAAGAAAACAAAAGACACAATGGGATCCACAAAAAAAAGTATTTTCAAACCATAATGTCAATATTAAGAATCTGATTTCCAAAAACAACAAATATGTTAAAAGAAAAAGAGTAAAAAAAAAAGGAATAATCTTACAATATCACACTGAGGCGCCGCTAAAATATTTCATATTCACTTTGAGGCTTTTATAAACACAACCTGCAAGTTCAAACTAAGAAAACAAAAGACACAATGGGATCCACAAAAAAAAGTATTTTCAAACCATAATGTCAATATTAAGAATCTGATTTCCAAAAACAACAAATATGTTAAAAGAAAAAGAGTAAAAAAAAAAGGAATAATCTTACAATATCACACTGAGGCGCCGCTAAAATATTTCATATTCACTTTGAGGCTTTTATAAACACAACCTGCAAGTTCAAACTAAGAAAACAAAAGACACAATGGGATCCACAAAAAAAAGTATTTTCAAACCATTGAAAATTATGAATTTTATTGATGGAAAAGTGAAAGAGAAATCACAATTGGGTGGAATTTGATATTCCTATGGTAAAATCTCTCTCCAGGTTCTTCTCACTTGTCTCCTTGCTTCTTCTCTCCACAACCCTAGTTTTCCTTTGATCTCTAATCTTTTCTTGTTTGTTGTAACCCTAATTCTCTAATGCTCTCCTCTATTTATAACCTTTTAACTGAGCTAGGTTTCTCTCATAACTATTTAACGGGTTTACTCTTCAATTTTAAAATATATTATTAAGTACAAAAATATATTAGATTTAGTACAAAAATATCTCAAATTGAGTACCAAAATATATCATATTCAATATAAAAATAGTTACATTCAAATTGGTAGAGTTTAAAACATCATATTCAGTATAAAAATATATTATTGAGTATTAAAATATATTTCATATCACAAACCAAAATATATTAGATTGTGCATAAAAATATTTTAGATTTAATTAAAACACTACTTAATTCCTTCATTCAAACCCCCCTTTTTATAATTGCCGTAGATATATATAAAATAAAAGCAATTATAAGTCACAAAAACCATTAGTGATCCAGTGGTTACAGCTGTGACCTATTAGAAGTTGGTCTGTGGTTCAACTCTAGGGTGTCATTTTGGGTGTTAGGGTTGCATTAGGGTTAGGGATTCATGTAATCAGACTGCTTAACATTTATATGTAAGTGATTTTTTTAACATACATCAATAATAATTAGACACAACAATAATTTATTTTAATTTTTTAACTGGTAACCGGAAGTCCCAATTGCTAAATAACATTTTCTTTTAATAATTCAACTGCAACCCTCGTTCTACACAAACTCTATGACTGAGTAAAAAAAATAAACAAAAACTCCATGGCCACTTCTCCATCTCATCTCTCCATGGCACCTTCTTCTTTTAATTTATCCATGACTTTTATCCTTCTTATCTGTCCAAGACTCCTTGTAACACAAGAGATCTATCTTTTTTATTTGATCTTACTCATCTCGTCACATTACTGTTCAGTCGTGACTCGTATCCTTAAGTTTGGTAATTAGAAAAAAATCAGTTGTGGGATTGGTACGCAGCGAGTAGATGTGTGATGAGACATATACCATTCTTGATAATAATTATGGTAGAGATGATGAGAACTTGTTTAGTTTTAACTATTCAAAGGAATTTTTGCGATGGTTGTCTTAAAAGGAAGTAGGTAAATTTTGAATGTTGTTATTTTTTTGGTGTGATATTAGATTTGTTTTAAGATTTGGAGAACATTTTGTAGTTTTAGTCATTTGGGTGAAAGCAACCAATTTCTTTGACCGATGAGAACCTTATAGAGAACATGGAGAGACCCTGATTGTAAGGGATGTTTACCAAATAAGACGAAGAGTTAAAATTTATTTTGATATTAAAAAGGTAAAATAAACGGGAGCATTTCAAAGATGAAGTCGGTCATAAGGTAAAATGAATAAAAAGGAGGATGACATGTCTAATTATCATTGGATGTGTTAAAAGAGTGTGTTAGTGGGTATGACCTTAGAATTTCTCTTATGAAAATTATGTCATATCCAATAGTCTCATTTTATATTGTTTATATATAGTTCTAGTTAGCTCCATATTAGGTTTAGTTGCATGTGCCATGTTTTATGCTTGGTTAACCCTCCACGTCGTGTTTTATGTGATCACCGTTCCTTAATATCCATAGCCAATGTATGACTTACATGTACAATATGTATTGTACCGCCATCTTGGAAGATGACCCGATAACACCATGATCACTCACTTCGCCCTTTCAGGCCTCGTGCCTAGGGGGGTTGTGTACTGCCATGAGCAATAAATCACACAAGACTAGGTGGACCACCCACGTGCCCATCACAAGCGTGTAATCCCCACAAACAAACCTACCATGTGCCCGCCACATGGGCACAATCCCTGCATAACATCTAGGATTCCAGAGTCATATCTATAGTCCATGTGGGACACCTAGTGGATTCTTGCAACTCAAGCCCGAAGTCCTCGCCCTCTTCAACTAAGTCTCCCCTCTCCACTTTCACGCGACCGATAACTCAAGAGATAGAGGTGAGAAACATGCAAAACTGGCGTGGTATATGGAGGGAAAATAGTTTGTCTTTCCTTTAGGGCTATGCTCCTATAAATACTGGAGACAGACTCCTCATAAAAATCATAACATATACAAACTACCCATACTTCTGGTTTTGGTGAAGCACATCACAACCAGGGTTGGAACCATTTTACTCATAACAAGTACATGTATGCAACTGAGAGTGTGAGTGGGGTAATGGATATACATGTGGCTCAGACATGGGATCTATGATCCATACGAGTTGTGGCCAGAGTACGAGCCCAATAATTTATAATGGCACACAATCCCCTCAAGCCTGAGGCCTATACAGGTGAAGTGTCTGAGAGTGATGGCATAATGCCTAGGATGTGGGTAGAGCTTTGACCCTAAATTTCTACAATACAAATCTCGTATGTAACATCTCAGAGTGGTAACATTGTATGAAATGGTGGAGGATATTAAATGATAGTTAAAATCAAATGATTTGATTTTCGCATATTTAACTGACTTTCTTTCATTTTCACTACCACACACAACACACTTATTTTTTTTCTCAAACTTTGACTTGGAAATCCTTAGGAATAACCAGTTAAAACCTCTCAATCTTTATTGAGTCTTGGTCTTCCCAAATGATCATCCTCTTCGATTGCATCTTCAGAAAACATGAATAATATCTTAGAAACTATTACATATTCAAGGGTCCTATAATCATTAACTTTGGATATTGCGGCCAACAAAACATATTGTTTGAAGAGAACTCAAAGAGTCACACATATAGAGTAAAGCACGCACAATGAAACAAATTATTAAATTATAAAGTACTTTAATTTAAATAGATGTTAATTGTATTAAATATTATTTAATATGTCAACATATATAATTATTGTAATTAAATATGATTTTCTTAAATAAACAAGGATTAGCAATAATTTGGAATAAATATGATTTATCTAATTAATATTTTGTATTTAATTAAAGTAATTTAATTAAATATGAGGTTGTTTTGAGTTTTAGCTACTCATTTTATATAAATAGAAGTAAAGCATAATCCCCGAGTAATTCTACTTGTGACATCCCTCATGCAATAGATACCACCATATTTTGTTTTGTGCTCGCTTAGACTTAAGTAGAGACGCCAATATTTTTTGCACTCGTGATAAAAGATAAAACACGGTTCAAGAGGTAGTTCTAAAATCTTTAATGTGATATTTGATCTGTGATTTGATCAATATTTATTTATATTGTTCAGCTACCTTTTTCTTTTAAAACCCTCTAAAACTCCCAACATATGACCGCTGAAAAATAAAGATCGAAAGACGTTCCTCAAAGAATGGACATCACAACAACAGACAAAATATCAAAAAAATACGAAGAGTTGAGAATTGTATGAGTGTTTATTTTTCAAGATAATTTCTAAGCTTCAACGCACACAAATTTTATAGATATGATTTTTGACTATACAATCGTGTTTCCAAAATAAAACATGACTGTATAGTACAAACTTTTGTTTTTTTTAAGGGTGTCTAGTACAAACTTGTACATTAATTGATTAGTGTAGTAAAGTATAAATTAATCTCATTCCTAACGAATTAGATGTTATAAAATAACTATTAGTCATAAAGGTCCCACAAAGACAAAATAAAATAAAGAAAAATGCTAACGAATGTCATTAAAGTAAAGACATTTGATAAGAAGTTTAAAAAAGAATCAAAACTTTATCTTAAAAATAATGCATTCAACACTTTAAAATTTTTAAAATTAACCTTTTCTATCTAGAATCTATCACTTGTTTCCATTTTTAGTTTCTTAACAAATGTCAAAGACATTTGTTAACATGAACCTAAAATAAAATATAAAAGGTGTTTTATATGACTTATATTCGTCGAGACCAACATGACAATCACAAAAGGTGTTATATTCTTACCCTCCTTGCAAACTGCCAATACGTGAGCTTTTTTTTAATGCTTTCAAATATGTTTTGAATATTTAAATACTTCAATAATTATATATGACTTAAATTGAGCAATAGCTATGTTTATATTTAAAATTTTGTTGATTATTAAGAAGGAGTCTCACAAGAAATGCAAGAACAATACTTAACACCAATTAACACTTCCCAAATACTAACCATCTACTTTCTCATATATGGTCACCCGGAATATGATTGTTATGTATATAAAATGTAAGTGTATGTAATTTATGTATTATGTATCATTGACATTGAAATAATCTGTCTTAGGCGCTTAATCATAGTATTTTCATAAACTAGTTGCTTTCGCTCTTCTTTTCACACAACTAAATTGACTCTTGAATTGACACATGAATTGGCCATAAATGGATAATGATTTCAATGCAAGTCTGAAGAACTTGGGTTTTCCTTCTTTCATGCCTTTAGCTGATCTTCAAAATCCCAACAAGGGGTTTATTGTAAAGGATGCAGAGATTTTTGTTTGCAAGGTAACACATGAGAATCAAGCAGCTAGCTAAACGTTTCATGTGATCCCACAAATGTTGATCCAACTCAACTAAAACCAGCAAATATGACCATGCTTTAGGACTTGAAAGAAAGACAGCATCAAGAATAAAATGTTGGTGCTAAGTTTGGTGCCAAAATTCATTGTTCCCATAAACTACTTTTTAAATGACATTGGCTTCTTAGAAGTGGCTAATGTATATGAATAGTTATAGTTACTTTTTTTTTTCACTACAAAATTGACCACTGTTGACGCAGCAAGAGACTTGTTGAAAGAAGAATGTTTCATCAATCTTGTAACTTTTTAGATCTTATTTTGAAAATTCAGAACGTAGTGTATGAAACATGTCTAACCTATTAGTAACATGCATCTAGTAAGCGGTGCCAATGATGTTGATCACTAAACTGAAGATTTGAGGGAAGAGAATGACAAAAGAGAAACATTAGGACATCCTTCTCATGTATCCCTTTTCTATGTTTAGACTTTTTTTTTATTACTTGATGTATTTATTATTTCCTTGTTTCAAATGTTTTTCAGATCCATAATCATTTGCAAAACATCAAGAGTAAGCGGTTATGGGTTTTTATTGCTTCTCGGCCTAACTCTAAATTACTAAGGTCCTCTTCCGCTAAAAATTAGATACTCGAGACCAATATAGACACACACACACACATCAATTCATCGAATCATAGGCCTTCTCGAAATCAATCTTAAAAAGGAGGTAATCCTTTTTGGACTTCCTTGTCAAGTCAATTATCTCATCCACAACAACCACACCATCCACTAAAAGCATACATTTGATAAAAGCCGACTGATTGGGGGATATTAACTTATCCATCACACCACCAATCTATTAGCCAAAATCTAGCCACCAATTCATAAGAGACCATAACTAATAGTTGAGTCGGAAATCACTCAGCTTTTGAGTTAAGGCAACCTTTGGGACCAGGGTCACAAAAAAGGAAGAGAAACTACGAGACAAGGTAGCATTAAGATGAAACTGCTAGAACATGATCATGGCATCAACTTTAAGATGAGGCTAGAATCTTTTAAAGAAGGAGAAATTTAAATCATCTAGACACGGGCTCTTATTCCTATCATTGGAAATAACAACATTCTCTAACTCTTCAGCACCAAAAGGACCAGATAAAGTTTCCTTCTCTTTCGGAGTTATAATAACAAACTAAACCTCGCAAAATACCACACAACCTCCTCGCGAACCCCCGATACCTCCTTTTCCCCACCTCTTATCTACATTCAAAGCGAGAATATAATTCTTTCTACCACATTGCTTCACACTTAAATGGAAGAATTTGGAATTTGCATCGCCTTCCTTCAACCTCACATGGGATCTTTGAAAAACTTGGGTCTCCTTGATTCTCAACAGCTCCCACAAGTCTACATTAGCTTTACAACATGTTGCACTATCGACAAAAGACAAAACACATGCCTCCGCTTAACCATATAACAAATTCATCTCATCTATGAGTTTATATATCTGAAAGTATAGATTAGCAAACACCTATTTACTCCAACGCTTCAACACTCCTTTTAAGTCATTCAACCTTTCTTTAAGAGTGAAAGTTGTCCAACCTGAATGGTTAGAAGAATTCCAACCAACTCAGAAAAAACTCGAATGGTCTAACTAGATATTGTTGAACCTAAAAGAGTTAAGGTCCCATAAATAAAAAAAGTAGTTGATGATCACGTGTCAGTTGATCAAAACATCCCTAAACAAGAACATCTTTTAAATAACTCATTTGTATCCTACAAAATTAATTAAAAAATTGAGGATAATAATTAGAGATAAAAAAATTACATATTTTTTTTTAGAAAAAATAAAAACAAAATTTGAAAAATTCATAAAATCATAAATTTATTTTAATTTAATCAAATAGACCCAAGCAAGCACCATCGCTTTCAACATTTGTACTACTTTTCCAAATTATTTCTCATGATAGAAAAATACTAATCTCATTTCTGATCAGACACAACAAACAACACAATCATCAAAATCCAACGTTTCTGTCTGAATTCAACACACCCAAATTTTACTGCAAGTTCTGTTCTGTGTTTTTCTTCCACTTGATTTGATCGAAATTCGAGTTTGATTTGAAGACACCCCACCAAAAAAAAAACCATACTTTAATGAGTTTCTTCCTCTAACTTGTTCAGATTATTGGGTTTCAGATCCTATTTCTTCTCCTTCAGGTAATAATTACTCGTTCCTCTACTTTTTTATGTTCATGGATTTCTGTGTAATTTTTATTTTTTTTTCTTCATATAATGAATGATTTTGATTAATGGGGTTGATCATGATTTGTGGTGTTTCCTAAAAAGGTTAAAACTTGGTGGAAAAAATTGTACAAAAATGGAAAATTTGTATTCAATTGTTCAATGTGAGTAGTTTTTGTCATGATTTTGCCCCAGATGATGTAACACAACATGGGGGCTTGCAATAAGGTTGGATTGAGTGTTAGGTTTGTTGGGAAAATATGCGAATTTGGTTAAGAAAAAGAAGAATCTAGGCTTTGGACCTGGAAGTGTGGTGTCCTGTAGGTCTTAGGTTTGAATCCCCAGGTGCCTACAATTCCTGTGTTGGGCCGTTCCATACAGAGCTTTGCTCTGATTTCTATTGGCCCTGGCTAGTGGATGACGGGATAGGTCCCCCCGGATTAGTCGGTCTTTGGGCCGGATACTGAGTTTCCAAAAAAAAAAAAAAGAATCTAGTCAATGATTTGGTGTTTTTTTTTTTGGGAAAGTCAGTTGTTCTAGGGCTTGTGGTTCTGTGGTTTGGTTGGTGATGATTTTGATAAAGCACTGATTGTGGTGATGACAGGTTTTGTTTTGAAATGAAAGTGTGTTGAATGGGGATTCAAACAATGGGTTCTCAAAGTAATGGGCAACAGTCTCATTTACAGGCTAATCAGTTAGTTAAGCAAAATTCATGGTATGGTCTAACTCTTGATGAGGTTAATAGTCTACTAGGAGATTTGGGGAAGCCGTTAGGGAGCATGAATCTTGACGAGCTTCTTCAGAATGTGTGGACTGCTGAAGGAAATAAGGTTGTAGGGATGGAGAGTGAGCAGGTTTCGTCATCGTCTTCTCTTCAACGGCAGGCTAGTATGACGTTGGCTCGTGCTTTGAGTGGGAAGACGGTGGATGATGTATGGAGAGAAATCCAGCTAGGTCAGAAGAAACAATATGGAGACGATGTGAAAGTTGAGGATAGGGAAATGAGTCTCGGTGGTACGACTTTGGAAGATTTTTTAGTGCAAGCGGGGCTTTTTGCTGGAGCTTCTATTAGTCCGACGGTGCGATTGGATGCAATGGATACCGCTATTCCTCAAAGCTTTCAACCGAAAACAAGCTTGTTATCCTCTTCTTCAGTTAGTAGTTTGTCGGATGCAAAACCAGGTCGCAAAAGGGATGCTCCGGATGCATATGAGAAGGCTTTGGAAAGGAGGCTGAGAAGGAAAATCAAGAATAGGGAATCTGCCGCGCGTTCACGTGCAAGAAAACAGGTTTAGCCTTTATGCGTTATGCAAAGCAATAAGCTTTAAATAAATTGATTGTATCGGCCCCTTCATCATTTTCCCTAGTTGGAATATATTTGTTTTGTCACTTATAAATGTTTGATGGTACAGGCTTACCATAATGAACTGGTTACCAAGGTTACTCTGCTAGAACAGCAAAATATGCAGCTCAAGAAAGAGAAGGTGCAAGATCTCATTCATTTTTCCCCCACTTAGTGTTTTCTGTTTGTTGAGTTTATGATTGTGTCTAGAGACTGTTAAATTATCTTTTCGTAGAAGCTCTGTTATTTTGTAGCTCAAGCTAGTTCATTTGTTGTGCGAGTACTTTCTCATTCATGTGAAGGTGAACAATTTCAATACTTCAAATTAGTTGAAATCTGAAAGACTTCTAGTGTATGAATGAATAATGTCTCACCGACTTTAAGAAATCAGAATCACAGTGTGAGGTAATATTCTATTTATAGGAAAATAATTACTAATAAAGAGATGTGAACTCGATTCATTGGGTGTGAGGATGAAATATTCTTAATAAATGAAAAAAGTTGCAACAGTAAAACATAATAAAAATAAAACTAAAGGATAAGGAAACTAGGAATAAAGCAGAAAAGGCCAATTCCTTCAGACCTTCCCAATTATGGACTGAGTGACATAGTGAAGCTAAGAACATTTAACAAGGAGAAGCTAGAACCACTCTAAGGTTAGAGAGGTGCATTCCATGTACTAGGGCAAGATGTTACTTTTATACCCTGCTAAGTGAGTATGTTAACTTTTTACCATGAAAAACAGAAACAGAGAAAATTCTTTACAACAATGTAAGAAGTATGAATGAACTTTTCTAAGCCTAAGGCCTGTAAAAATCATGTGTTTGTGTTGTAAATTCACTTCATTTATACACAAATAAATCCCTTTTCTGTATATGTTCTAGTGAATAATATGATATTTGCCCAATATTCCTTTTTTTCCAGGCACTATAATACATTGACAAATTTTTGCTTATTTCCATTATTATGAATTTTGCATTACTGAATGAATCATCTTTCTTCATTTGTTTGTACGTTATACGTTGATGAAATGTTCTAATGTTATGCTTTACTGTATGTTAGCATTTAGTAGAGCTCCTTATGATTTGATCCTCTGAGTCTTGTATTCTATAAAGGACCAATTCCTTTATAGCCTGGGCATATTTGTCTTAATCAATGGTTTTCGTTATATGTCTATATGGGTTTTGACGTTTCATGTTCTACAGTTATGATTTGTATCCTTTATGTACGCCTTCCTTCCGTAGGCATCTTTGTTTTCTTTATAAAATCAATAATCTGACCCTGCAAATTTCCTTGATGGCTGTCCATGGATCAAGCTCCTCCGCTGTTGTTCACAAATGTAGTGCATCTAAACATTTGTATTGTTTTTTTTTTTTCCTATGATAAACTAATTTATAAAGACAAGTTTAAACATTTTTGCTCGTTAGATCGATACTGCTCCCTGGTGTAGTTAGATTCTTAATTCTAGTGGATTCGTTTTCGCATCTCCAAGTCTTGGATATTTTTTTGACCCAATGTATTTCAGTCGTCATTCAATTTGGATAAGCTGCATTGAAAAGGCTTGTATAAAGAATAAACTGTTTTTAACTAGTGATCTAACAACTATCTGAAATGTAACTTCAAACGTATCTTGGTGATTTTCTGCTATTCGTATTTTGCCTAATCAATCAACATTTGTAAATGGTTTTTCTATTACTATTCACTGTTAATGTATTAATTATTATGGTAATGATGCGGAAATATGATTGATAGTGACATCTGTTATCCTAATATGGTGAAATATCAGTGAAATGTTTTATTTTGGAGTAGCATTGATGAATGATGAAAGAGAGGATACCTTTATTTCTTATTACGTAGGCAATAAAAATGATTATTTTTGTCTTTTATGCAGTTTTTCGTTGGGACTTTAAGCTGTCCCGTTATCCCATAGCTTGGGAAAAAATAATTTGGATTTTTGGGTTGTATCTAATCTCTTGACTATTTTTTAAATCAAACATGGAACAATGACTTTTGTGTTGTCCGGTCCCTTAGTTTTTTGCATATCAGTTGCACCCATGGTAAAAAATGAATGCTTTGCGAGCTAGTGAAATGTCCGTGCTGTTTGTTGTTTAGGCTCTTGTGGTTGGAACTTAAGTTGAGTTGCATAAAGGTTTGCATTTTGGGTAATATGATCTTAGAAAAATTGCTCATGTAATAGCGTTTCTTTTGCAGTGTATTTGCATACAAACCCTTGCAGATAATCTCAATATATTTTATATGCAGTTACGCCTTTGCTATATTAGGTACCATCGTGGAGTATTGATTTTACTTGTGGACTGCCACAAGTCTCTTTTGTTTTCAAAGACATATAACTTCCTTTTCCCATTAATTTCATACCTGTATCCTGTCATCATCTGCATTCATATAGTTGTTACCGTGATTCTGTTCTTACTGATTTTGGAACAAACTCGTTGTGTTTAATATTTGACTACAATCATGATTGATGCATCATTTGGTACTGTAAAACTGAATTCTTTGTTAATTACTGCAAGATTTTCTTGAATCGTGTCATGCTGCAACTGCAAATTCCTGATTATATTGTGTATCCTTTCCCTTGTACAGGAGTTTGAGCAGGGGCTACAACCTGAATCATCACCTGAACCTAAATACCGTCTTCGAAGAATAAGTTCTGCCCTTTTCTGACAAGTGACCAGCAGTGAAGTTTCCTCATTCCCCATATTCACGAATTTATGTTGAAGTGTCCTGGATAAAGAGAGCATAACTTCATTGCAGTGTTGCTGCCCCTAGTGTGCTTTTGCTACAGTAGTAGCTTGTTCAATCTACATCTATATCAACTAACTAAAGGGTACATATTAGCTAAGGTTTGATGTTCATAGGCTTCAGGAAAGATTCGAGTCTCGTGGTGGAAGCGTTGCCTGTTTGTGTAAGAATTAAGATCTTCTTTGTAAGCTGAGGTGATTATTAGGGAGTCTAGTTCTTGAAAAGGCGATTAACTTCCAAAGCAACTGAAATTAAGTAGGTCTTATTAGGATTTTTAAACTGCAGGATTGTAATAGACTTAATCTTAGTTACTGTGATGATTCAGTTATGGAAAGTTGGTGTGTAGAGAAATGTTCTAGCAAAAATTTAATAGCAAAAGAAAAGTTAGTTTATGATATGTTATTTTATGGAGTTTTACCACTACTGAGACATGATTTTTTATACTTTGCCTATTCATCTTTGTTGTGTTGTGTTTGCGGAATGGAAAATTTCTGTTTTTCACTTCCTTTCTTGTTTCTTTCTGGTCTTTATGGCTTAGCTATAACATCATTCACGGTTTCGTTCTATCTATGACGTTGCTCTGAAAGTATGAAGGATGTTTTACTCACATACGTTTTACAGAACTATTTATTAAAATTGTTATGTTTTAGTATCTACAGAAACTTGAATCAAACTAGACCCAATTTTGAAATTGACAGTTTTCTTTCATGTTCTTTAACCTTTAATATTGAGACCGTTTGAACTGGGTAAATTGAATCCATCCTATTCAAATTACAAGTTTCATCTAAAGCAAGACAAATTCTACAATAGATGGTCTATACTTGAAAATTGTTTAAACTTCTAATGATGACCAACATTGGTTCTTGGAAGGAGAAGTTTACTGTCCTCCTTGTTATAACGTCTTAGACGCTGAATCGATTGGCGTCAGTATGGTAAAAATAAGAGAAACCATATATGTGCGCCTTAAAATTAAGCATATTTGTTTTTTTTTCCTTTTAAACTGGCGTCTATCATAATAACATTGTCACAATTGTGAAAATAAAGAAGACCGTAAACTTCTACTTGTAAAAGATCACATTTGTCGTTGTTAGTGGTTTGCCTTGGTCAATTTTTCAGATAACATTCTAGGTGCCTCTAGCAATATCCTTATACTTCAAGAGAGTTGAATTAATTCTATATGCTTGTTTTTTGTTGAAGAAGAATTGGAGATGCTTGGACTTAGCTTATGATATAGTTGGTAGATGATATCAACGATTGTGATTTAAATCATAAGCTAAGAACAAAGAAGGGGATTGATAAGCCGCAAGAAAGAACAAAGCAGAAGTCTAGAACCCTGTGATTTATTTGTTTACATTAGTTATTAAATGGATATAATTTAGGTGCATTTTTACATGCTTTTGGTACGATTCTTAACTAAAAATACATATTTTGTGGCTATAACAAAGTTCGATAAAATTACATATTTGAGTAAATCATGAGTAATTTAGTTAAGAACCATACGAAAAACCGTAAGGAAATGCAACCAAGTTTTTCCCTTATTAAATTTATATTTGATAATATTATTATAACATTTTTTTAAAACTCGGTATCCGAGAGGTTCAATCTCATAGTTCACTTGCGGGGATCTATTTAAAGCCAGAACAAAACTCTGTATGGACTAGTCTACCGAAATTGACATTGAGGGAGATCGAACTTAGGACCTTGAGATGAGCACACTCCAAGGTTCCAATACAACACAACGTTATAGCATATTATTACTCTTGAATCATATCTTTTTTTTTTTTTGGCTGAAAATCATATCTATTTCTTCGAGTAACTAATAGAAAATTACAATGATCTCTAAAATATTAACCAAAATAACACTTTTGTCAAATGAGAACCCTGTTTTCAATCGATTAAATATTTTTATACAAAGTACAACTTTTGTTGAGACTAAAATAACTCTTAGAGACTAATGAAATTGCTGGACCATTCAAGATTCTAACTCCTCTAACATCTAATGCAGGGACACAAATTTCATCATAAAATTATTCCTGTTTTATGAATCTGTATCTGATCTCTCTATCTTCAAATTGTTTGATGTCTATTGCACACAAAATAAATGCACGGAGGCATAACTAGGCATTTAGATACACATCTCATGTAATGCCTGTTTGGTTGCTCGTTGAAGTTCACCAAACGTGAGTCCATTGCTTTCAAAATCAATTGTAGTGTAAAAACAAGTGTTTGGTTATATATTCTTAGACGTGATTTATGGAGCTAGAATTGATTCATGTTGAAGCCACCGATCGCCGCTGAACCAAACATAAACGTAGCTTATCAAATTCTTTTTAGCCTATCATATATATATATATATATATATATATATATATATATATATATATATATATATATATTAAATTAGCAACCTCGTATTTTATCAAAAAACCCACTATCTACTATTTTAAACTAGTATTAACTAAAGGATAGTTTTGTAAATTGGTTTCTACTCTTTTAACAAACAACAACAAAGATTGTTACAAATCCCTTGTTCTACGCTTTTTTGTTATTTTTTTTTTGTTGACGTTACATGTTACTGCTATTTCCTGGCTGACGCTTTTTTTTTGTTCTAAGTTTTGTAATTTTGATTCATACCCAATTCATTATTTTGTTCATAATTTTCTGGTTCACTATTGTTATTGCTATTTCCATTAAACAAAAATATTATTGTTATTTTTTATTTAGCTTTCAGTGGAACGGGAATGTCGTCAATTTGGGAGCTGGGCTTTGTTAAAACAATAAATGGAGTTGTTTACGAAACAAACAAAAAAAACCCAAAAGGTTCCAACATTATTAAAAAACGGTTATAGGATTTGTTTTGTTTCAAAAGATATGGTTAAATTGAAAGATATGAAAATTGGACGTAAATTAGTAAGGTGTGTAAATAATTTAATAAAACTTATAAAAGTTTGTGTAAATAATCAAATGGGTATATGTTGTTAACTTACTCCTTAATGATTTTAGGTGAGTGTAAATTAGCAGTATGTATGTATGTATGTATGTATGTATGTTGTGTGTGTGGCATATCAAGAATTCTACCTTTCTAATTCTACTCCATTAGGAGAAAAGTTAGAGAAATAGACTCAGCCTTCTCTCTAAGCTTCTCACTGACAATGTCCAACCACTCCATAGTCCATTCTATTGGAGAGTTTTCCCCTCCGCAATGGAGGTTTGTCCCCCCTCTGCAATAGAGGCCCTTCCTTTTGTTACTTGCTGCCACCATACTCCCACCACATCTAGATCTCGGTTTTGCTACCCTATCAACACCACCACACCTCTTCCTGCTAACAACCCAAACCTATCAGTTCCCTCAGCCATCAACATCCATGGGAGCCCTCTCTTTTACTCTTGGTTTCCGACTGAGCAAATCAGATCTGTCCTCTGAGGCACCTCTTCAAAATACCATGATCTCTCTCTCGTTGGAGCGTCCTCCACTGAAGCTGCCACCTCATGTGAATCACATCTCCTCTACCTCGACGGAGCGGCCACCACCGGACCCACTCACCTTGAAGAAAACTGAGTACAACCTATCTAAGCTGGATCTCAGCCTCAAAAGGCCTCTGCGGAAGCCTCAAGATAAAGCTTGCATTTGAAGATTGTCCTTCAACCATATCCATATTTGGGTCGTCTGCCGCCGAAACCTCCATGGGTGATTCTTGGTTTGGGTTGCCTAGTGTTGCTTGAGTTCTGCTTTATCTATTGTGTGTTTTTGTTGTTTTTGTGTGTTATTCATGTTGCATTGTGGTTTGTGTTCTGTTTCTAAGTTTAGATAGGTGCAAGTCGTTGCCTCAACTGAACTTTGATGGTTGGGATCACACAAGTTTTGTTGTCCTTTATGAGGTTGAATCTAGTTTCACAACCTTTGTCTTTTACGAACTGATTTTTGTCCAGCATGACAAAGTGAAAAAATCCGAGACCAAGTTTAGTCGAAATGCGCGTGATGAAGCCAAAAAATGATCCATAACTGGATAGAAAAAAAGACTTTGGATTCTCACATCTCCTTTGTCAGCATTAGAAGATGGAAGTTGTTGATAGATGGGCAGTTAGGTTATGAAATTTGGTTTAATTTTTCATATTTGTTAGCAAAGTTTGTGTGTCTTGCATTAGCTCTCCAAAATTGTTGGGAAATGTCCCTTCAATGTTAACACTAGCTGTTTGTAATATTCTCTATTCTACGAAATGCTAAGCTCTTGTTTACCGTAAAAAAAAATATTTATATACTCTTGTCACGGAAGCCAAACCGTTGAGTTGAGGATGATCATGATAAATTATTATTCTTCCAAAGAGAACTTTTTTTCTAGTTGAAGAGATAAAATCAAAGACAAAGCACACAACAATTTGAGCTCATATATCATTATATCGTCTACACACCATAAAGGAAAGAGTTTCTCATTTTTATAATTTTTAGCCTCCAATGTAGAATAATCTGTGTTACATTTAGCTAAAGTTTAAATCAACCACAATGCTTTTGCACAATAAATTCGTTTTCTTGAAGTCTACACTCTACATTCCACACACGATTTAGCAAGTGCATTTGCAATTAACAGGGATATGATCTGAATCTGTTACCGCAGATACATGCATTAGCATATGGTTGATTTCCATTTTGGAGGGTTAAAAGTGATTATAGAAGTTTTAAAATTGATTTTGTCAATTGATTTTGCTTATATAAAATTGATTCCACTCGAAATTCACAAAATCAATTATTCTTACCGCATAACCAAATATACACACAATCGGTTTCAATCATTAGTTTGAAATCGACCGGCTTATATTGTACTTTCATTTGCTATTATATATAAATGGAGAACAATCATGCTAATCCTGATTTCCACCTTTTGTCATATGATGTTTATTTTGTCCTCCATTTTTTGCCAACTTATTCCAATTTTGGCATATTTTCCGTTACGTATTAATTCAACTTTTTCCCTTACGTAGATTAGTCATGCAAACCCTAATTCTCATCTTTTGTCATACTATGCCTATTTTGCCCTCTATTTTTTGTCACCTTATTCCAATTTTGCCATTTTTCCGTTACATATTTATTGTCATATATTCCCTTACATATTGATTGACATTGTTTGTAACCGATGAGAACAATTAAAAGAGTATCATTAGAAGTTATTCTATTGATCGGTAGCTCATCCTTCTCTCTTTCTTATAGTGTTTTTTTAATCTATTATTTCACTCAAGCTACTATTCTTCTATTATTTTGAAGGTCTCCTTTTATTTCACCGTTCGTTCCAACTTCATCTATTTTTATTTCTTATTATGTTTCCTTATTATTCAACGATACTATATTCTTTTAGGGTTTTGACTTAGTAGTTGAAATCAAATAGTGAATACTTTTGTTTGTTTGCATCTTTTTAATATTGATTTCATCATTTCATTATTACCATTTATCTTATTACTAGGTTTGTATGCTCTGTAGTAAAATAAGACATATATTTTTGCTTCCTTCCTTTAGTTTGTTAGTTTCTTTTTCTAGTTTTGCAGGTTTTTTTGTGTGGCGAGAATCAGATTGTTACTATTG
The DNA here is from genome assembly GCA_018208015.1 of Medicago ruthenica. NCBI lineage: Eukaryota > Viridiplantae > Streptophyta > Magnoliopsida > Fabales > Fabaceae > Medicago > Medicago ruthenica. The sequence continues at coordinate 9,637,842 of CM031375.1, read as the reverse complement.
GTTTCAAATTTAAATTTTTTCCATTGAACATGTATTTATGTGGTTTATAAGGTTTTAGTTTGTTTTGTGATTATTCTATATTGAACATGTTTTTTTTTTCTTTCACTTTTTGTTTGTAACTATGTGTTTTTGACTATATTGGTGATAAGTGTTAGGAATTAGTTTAAAAGCATAGTTAATTTAAGCACTTAGATAGCTTGTTTTGCAAGTTATCATAGGAAAAGCATAGAAATTTATGATTAAATGCCCAACTATTGCTTTTACTTCTTTCCCCTTCCAATTGTGCAGGAAAATACAAGCCAGGACATAAGCTGAGCAAAGAAAATGAAGTTTTGATCAAGCCATCGCTACAAGCGCCAGATGCCACGCTACAAGCGAGGATAGGCAGGGATTTTTAGAGGTTCATCGCTACAAGCGATGGACCGGTCGCTTCAAGCGACCAAGGGCGGTTTAATGATCCATGCTGACGTGGAGCTATCCCATTGGCCAGAAGACTTCCTCGCTACAAGCGACAGGCTGGTCGCTTGTAGCGCGCGTGCAAAATTTCAGTTTTATAAAGCTTTTCAGCACAGTTTTGTACAGTAGTTAGTGACAGGAGTTCAGTTAGAGTTCTTAGAGTTCTTTTGTAGAATATTTTAGGTTAACTTTTTAGACATAAAGCAAGGGCTAAGAGCTTTGATCTTCAAGGAGCAAAGGTGATTGGATTGTGGAATCAACCAAAGGCTTTGGGAAATCAAGACTTGGGTTTGTATTTTCATCTCTTCACTTCTCTTTTGTAAAGCTATCATGAAAATGAATAGCTAAATTCCCTTTGTTGGGATTGGATGCACTCTTTCTAGCTTAGATGTAATAGTTTGATTGTGCAATATATATGGTTTTAGCTATTGATGTGTTATTGAGTTTTTCTTGCCATTCACTGTCGTGTTTTGATTTAAAATGATATTGACGAATACTTTTAAATCTTTGGCGAGAATAACTTCTATCAAAATAAGAAAATCTAGAAATGGATTTGGGTTTTGATAATCGCACATAGTTTCGGAACTTAATGCTTTCGGATCGTTTGATTGATTGGGAAATCGTCGATTAAACGATACGATCGATCTCGCGATGTCATTTGGGAAATCAATGACGTTGTCGAGCGATACGTGGTAATTTCGCTAAAACGCTAAAACTCATATGCACGATCTTTAGATTACATTCGACGCTCGATTGAAGGAAATCCAATCTCAACGCTTTTATTCCTTAGTTTTTGTCGTCTTTATTTTCCGCATATTTTTCATTACCTTAGTTGATGTACAAACAATTTACAAAACCCCTTTTAGCTCAAAACGATAGCGATTGTTGAACGGTTCAGAGTAGCGCACCAATCCCTGTGGAGACGATACAAAAATACTTACCTCGTTTGTTGATTGAAATACTGCAACCAACAAAATGGCGCCGTTGCCGGGGATTGGTGTTTAGTTATTTTGAGCATCGCAATAATTGATAGAGTTTTGAGTTTTTGTATATTCTTGTTAATATTTTTCTTCTCTTTTGTACATTATATTTTGTGTGCATTAACCCTCTTTGCAAAGCAAAGAAAAAATTTCTTGTTAGTTATTCTTGTTTCAGATTCTCAACAAAGAGGAAATCATGGCTGATCATGATTATTTCAACTTCTATACTCCATACGAGTATGAATCCTATCAACAATATCAACAATATCCGTCTGAAGATGAACAAATGGCAAGAACTGAAAATACATTGAATTTGTTCATGCAACAGTCCATGATCAACATGCAAAACACCAACCAAAGACTGAGGAATTTGTCAAGACAGTTGGGGATTTTGCAAGTTCAGTTAAACATGCATAACACCAACCAAAGACTGAGGAATTTGTCAAGCCAGTTGGATGTTTTGCAAGTTCAATTGAACCATCTACCAAGAATCATGGATGTTCGGACCAACAATCAATCCGTTTTGGAATTCGGAGAGATTGTTGAAGACGATGTTGATGAGAGTGAGGAAGAATCAATGTTTGAAGGATGTGGTATGATACCACACAACTTAGAACTTCCTCAACCAAGGTCAGAAACTGAAGAGGCCATTGTTGATAGTGATGAAGTAATGGTTATTGAGAAGACGGAACAGTTTCTTAACAAGGAAGAAACTTGTGCAAAGGAGGGGGTGATAGTGAGCAAGGCCGAATTGGAATTGGTAATAGACATATGCTCCTTGCTCACCATATTCTGGATAGGGAGGTATTGGACTCCACATCAGCTATGCTTAAAGTTCATGGAATTCCTCCCGCAGCTAAGGGATACTAGAGCTGATGTGCGTTCCGTCTCGTTTTGGCCACCCTAACGAATCAGGCGTTGAGCTAACGACGTAAAACAAGCGCTTGTTGGGAGGCAACCCAACTTTGTAAGTATTTATGTTTTATTATAATTCTCATAATAGTTTTCACATGAAAGGAATGTGGTGCATTTCAATTTTCAGAAAAATCTGTTAACTGTCATGGTCGCTACAGCGATGAATTCCATCGCTGCAGCGACGAGCTTCATACTTTTCATCGCTATAGCGACAAGTGGATCGCTGTAGCGACGACAGTAAAACCTGTCTGTTGCAGATTTCAAAACCACTAAAACCCATTAACTTCATGTGATAAACTTATGTTTAATTATGCAATTTATAATTATGTTCAATAATGTTGAATGTGCTTTAAATTTATGAATCGCTATCAGATGCATGATTATGATAAAAATTGTTTGATTGCGCAAAGCCAAGTTAATTGTTTCTTGCTTTTCTAGGCGTATACTTGAATTTGAAATGAATACTTTGCATACCATTTATCTCATACAGTTTTTCGCGATAACATGCTTATTATGTGAACCACTTAGAACTAGCCTAAAAGTGAGGAATCCTCAATCATTGTATATATGCAGGAGACCGGCATTTTAGTTTAACTCGATTGTTTTATGTTAAATCTGATAATTGTTTTAAATTGTATGAAAGCACTGAAATGATCAAGGCATTTTTTGAATTTGAGAATAAACACTTGACCACAAAAAGCCTACCCAGTGAGAGAGCGAGTATTTGATAACCCAATTTGAGCCTAATGAATCAGAATCCTTAATTATGAACTGCCAATATTCATAAGCACAATGCTTAGTGAATTTGCCCAAATATTTCAAAATCCAGTTCATAGTTAAAACACTATAGGATTCTGATATTCTTACATTCTTTTGAACCCTTATCCATCGTGTTTATTGACCTTTGCCAAAATGATAAAGGAACATTCGATTAGGGTATCATTGAACTAAGTTGGGGAGAAAGGGAGGTTGTGTTTATGTCAAGTAATGGTGAATTGGTGTAATTGATCTTGACAACAAGAAAAAGAAAAAAGAAAGAAAAGCAAACCAAGAAAAAGAAAAGAGAAAAATAGAAAGGTTTGCAATAAATCAAAGAAAAAGTTGTCAAGGTCAATCAAGAAAAGAAAAATGTATAGTTCACCAAGAGTTGTATTGGAAAAAGGAGGAAGTTTGTAAATAGATTGAATGTTCCTCTTGCTTGGCCATTTGAATTCAAATATCCCACATATGACAATTCTTTTGTAACCAAGCCAAATTACAACCCTTAAAGACCTTGTGATCGTTTGCTTTTATGCTTTTAGAAACGATAATTAGATTGACGCATAATTTGATTGGTATGTTAGCATACTTGCCGGATGAGTGTTCATAACCCTCACAATTGATTTCAATTTGTTCATATACTTTATAAAGAAGTGTGTTAGGTGTGGTTCATAGATAATTATGTTATTGCCTTGCATTGTATGATGTGAATTTTGTGTTTAGGACTTATGTCATATTCATAGTATATATTTAGATTAATGAGAAACTTAATACTTGCCCGCACAATTCTCATTTGAATTATGTCATCTGAAAACTTTTCATTTCTTTGCAAGAATTATAAAAAGGTCCAAAGCCTTGTTTTTCCATTTGTTTGATTCCTTTGTTTGAGGACAAACAAAGATTTAAGTTGGGGAGTGTGATAAGTGTTAGGAATTAGTTTAAAAGCATAGTTAATTTAAGCACTTAGATAGCTTGTTTTGCAAGTTATCATAGGAAAAGCATAGAAATTTATGATTAAATGCCCAACTATTGCTTTTACTTCTTTCCCCTTCCAATTGTGCAGGAAAATACAAGCCAGGACATAAGCTGAGCAAAGAAAATGAAGTTTTGATCAAGCCATCGCTACAAGCGCCAGATGCCACGCTACAAGCGAGGATAGGCAGGGATTTTTAGAGGTTCATCGCTACAAGCGATGGACCGGTCGCTTCAAGCGACCAAGGGCGGTTTAATGATCCATGCTGACGTGGAGCTATCCCATTGGCCAGAAGACTTCCTCGCTACAAGCGACAGGCTGGTCGCTTGTAGCGCGCGTGCAAAATTTCAGTTTTATAAAGCTTTTCAGCACAGTTTTGTACAGTAGTTAGTGACAGGAGTTCAGTTAGAGTTCTTAGAGTTCTTTTGTAGAATATTTTAGGTTAACTTTTTAGACATAAAGCAAGGGCTAAGAGCTTTGATCTTCAAGGAGCAAAGGTGATTGGATTGTGGAATCAACCAAAAGCTTTGGGAAATCAAGACTTGGGTTTGTATTTTCATCTCTTCACTTCTCTTTTGTAAAGCTATCATGAAAATGAATAGCTAAATTCCCTTTGTTGGGATTGGATGCACTCTTTCTAGCTTAGATGTAATAGTTTGATTGTGCAATATATATGGTTTTAGCTATTGATGTGTTATTGAGTTTTTCTTGCCATTCACTGTCGTGTTTTGATTTAAAATGATATTGACGAATACTTTTAAATCTTTGGCGAGAATAACTTCTATCAAAATAAGAAAATCTAGAAATGGATTTGGGTTTTGATAATCGCACATAGTTTCGGAACTTAATGCTTTCGGATCGTTTGATTGATTGGGAAATCGTCGATTAAACGATACGATCGATCTCGCGATGTCATTTGGGAAATCAATGACGTTGTCGAGCGATACGTGGTAATTTCGCTAAAACGCTAAAACTCATATGCACGATCTTTAGATTACATTCGACGCTCGATTGAAGGAAATCCAATCTCAACGCTTTTATTCCTTAGTTTTTGTCGTCTTTATTTTCCGCATATTTTTCATTACCTTAGTTGATGTACAAACAATTTACAAAACCCCTTTTAGCTCAAAACGATAGCGATTGTTGAACGGTTCAGAGTAGCGCACCAATCCCTGTGGAGACGATACAAAAATACTTACCTCGTTTGTTGATTGAAATACTGCAACCAACAATTGGACATGCATATTTCATATTCTTCCGTTCCTCAAACCTTTTATACTTAAGTTTTTATTTGGATTTTCGATGTTAGTTGATGTTAATCGTATGAAAAGACTATTGTTTAGGACATTCAAATCTTGTATAAATGACATCTATAATTTTTAATAGTTAGAGACTTGGAATTTCAAAAACAATTAACTCTCTTCTCTTTAGTTGTTTCATTTGTTAGTATGGTTTATATAACGGTTCTTCTAGTCTCACTATATTATGTATATGAAAAAAAATCATGAATACAACTATTTAAAAATAAATCAACACCGACATATCGCGCGAGTCACGATCTAGTTAAATAATCTTAACCATCATTCTTTTTTTCCAGACGACCAAAATAAGTGATTGAATGGCGCATTAATGCCTCTAATCCAAATCCACAAGGATGCCACTATATATAATATCTATATTCTATCTCCTAAACATACATTTCAAAATAAAAAAAAGGACAAGTGTACATGGCATCTCAAAATCAATTGCATAAAAAATATACACATATCACTACACAATGTTTCACAAGTGAGGACATTTTTTAGTCGGTGAAAAAAACTACGAGAATCAATTTATTCCATAAGAAAAGTAAACATGGACAACTTAGTTTTTGTCTTACTTTGTTTGGTTAGTGAAAGAAAGATAGAAGAAAGAAAGTGAAAGACAAAAAACTTCAAAAAAAAAAAAGAGTTGGACCATTGGTACTAATTTTAAAATGAAATTAAAGCAAAAGATTAGAGGAAAAATTATGTGTATTACATAAATTCCTTAAATAATAATTATATATGTTAAAAAAATATATTAAAATAAGAATTTCATTTCATTCAATCAACTGAAAATTACTAAATGTAAGGAGAAAAATAAAAAGAATTTGGAACAACCAAAGAGAAAATATTAATACAAAAAATTACAACTATATTTATATCAATAAAAAACAAAAGACAAATATCTAAATTCTTTTAAGCATTTAAATACTATGCGTAATGAATTCTAGGTTTAAATGCACATCTGGTTTTCCTATTAAAAAAAGTAAATGAAGTTTTGCCACTATTTTAAAAACCATTTTTTTTGTTCCCCGACTTTTTTTTTGGAACTTTGGTTACTTTTGGATATTTTTTTTTGATGTCGTGGTCTATTTATTTGAGTTACTCATACTTATTAGACATATTTTTTGTTGACATGGATATTCAATGCGGTCTAATAAGCGTTGTCACGTTATGAATGAATAAGCCACATCATAAAAGATAACCCAAAATGAGGTAAGAGACCAAAATTGAGAAAAAAATAAAATAAATCGGGGACCAAAAAACTGATTTTTAACATACGAGGACATGCATGTTCTCGTGAGCTTAACTCACTTGGTAAGAACATTGCATAATATATGTATGGACCGGGGTTCGAACCCCGAACACCCCACTTAGGGTCCGTTTGGTTTGAGAGTTTTCGAGGGAAGGGGAGGAAATATTTTAAGTTTGATGTGTTTGGTTCAATTTGTAGAAGGGGAGGGGAGGGAAGAGGAGGGGAGCAAAATCCCTTCAAGACCCACTTTTTGCTTCCCCCCAAATCAGAGTTTTTCAAAGGGGATGATATCTCTTTAAAATTTTATTGAATTGCCAAAATTATCATTAAATTAATTTAAAATCTCAATACTAACCTTGTAACAACTTTTATTATTATTAGGTTATATTATCCTTGTAACAACAAATTAAAAAAAAATATTATCATTGTAACAACTTTTATTATTGTTAGATATATTATCCTTGTAACAACTTTTTTTTAAAAAGATTGTAAGAACTTTTATTATTATGTTATATATCACTCTTATTTGTTACATGTAAAAACCACTATTCCAACCCTACTACTACTTTGTTGTCGCCAACCGCTGCTTTAGACCTCCTCCAACGTGAATTGTGAGTAATCCATTATCTCATCGTCTACTTCATGTTGTTATCGATTACGTCGTTATTGTTTTGTCGATCTATGAAATCGTAAAAACAAGCATTTTCGTATATTTAATTAAGTTTAAGGATAAAACAGTAAATTAATTTTAAAATCCCTCCCCTCCCCTCTTTTGAACCAAACATATATTTAATTAAAATAAATTCTCTCTCCCTCCCCTCCCTTTCCTTACCCTCCATTAAAATTCATCCACTCCTCTCTGTTGAACCAAACATACCCTTATTCTTCTTAAAAGAGAATTTCTAGCCATTAGACTACATGACAAAAAAAAACATACGAGGACCAAACCTTCATTTGTTTTTAATTAGAGGACCAAAAGTGCATTTAAGTATATAGTGTAAATAAAAAATTATCTTAATAATAAACACAAGATATATAATTCTATAATTCTTAAAAAAAAAGGTATATAATATGAATCAAAATATTATTATGATTATCTCTAAAATAATTATTATATGATTAGTTAGTTATTATGAATTAAGGCAATTTGTCCTTTTTCCTTAAAAAAAGGCTATTTGTCCTTTTAATTATTTTTCATTTATTTATTTTATTTTATTTTATTTCTAATTTGGGAGATTAATTTTCATGACAAATAGATATTTATTGACATAGTTTAGGAACTAACTTAAAAAATTGGGATCGGTGAGTGATTTGATTTAGTGTTTAAATTTTTTGTTGGGCGATTTGAACCAAACACATAAAAATTAAAATATTTCCTCTCCTTCCTTCCCTTCCAAAAAACCCAGAACCAAACAAACCTTAAGGAGAAACATTTTAGAACTCTACTACATGATTTATTAATTAAATAAAAAATAAAAACACAATAAATATATCATCAATTTTAAATAATAGTTAACTCACACAAAATTTAATTTCTCTTATTCTCATGAATTAAACACTACTCTTGGAGTCATTCATTTCAATCACAAACACCACCACCAATTACATGCACGAACCACTTATATATAAGTCTCCACATTCTTCATGTATCAAACACTCTTTGAGTCATGCATGTAATATGAGAATGAAATATATATGTTTGAAAAATAAAGTGATTGTAAGCTTTAACTTCAATTATATATTATTTCTTGGTCAGGATTTGAACCCTAAACCTCAAACTCCTTAACTCTTAACTCAAACTAGTTGAACTATCCAACCAACCTCGTGTATTTTGTATCTATTATCTAACAAATAACATATATATTTTTTTCTCAAAAAAACAAATAACATATTTTTTTTTGGGTCAAACAAATAACATATTTTTTTAAATAGTCACATTCAATTTTTTAACGTTGTAATATTTTAGAGACAAATTATAAATTAAATCAATTACCACTTTTAAATTAGACGAGGAACATCAACTTAGTTTTTTTTATCTCTCATCTATTTTCGTCTATTCTTTTGTATTCTATTTTTTGCTTTTTTTTTTCTTATTCTTTTTGCACACACATGTAAAATATTTGCAAACGTAGGAGTACAAAAAATTCTTATCCTCTAACTAAGGAAAAAGTCTATAACAACTTAAGCAAAACTATTTTACATATAAAATAAATCACTCGTATTAGTCATATAATCCCATAATTAACCGTTATAATTCAACACAAAACATACAATATTGCATAGCACACAACATAGTTAAAACATCATATAACCATGAATGTATACACGAATAGATATTCAATTCTAGAAGTATACACATTCAATATTGTTATTGTTTTTTGAATTTGTGAAGTCAAATGATTACTCTAATATGTATTCAATTTTTGAATGATGTAAACAAATTCGAAATTGTTTTTGAATTTATTGTTAAATGCAAGAAAAACATTAAGAACTCCCAAAACTAATCATGGAGTCGAAATTGATATATTGTTGTTTCATTATCCAAAATGTCAACTCCCTTGTCAACTCACCCAACTTCTTCTCAAGAACGTGATTTCGATTTTGCTTTTAAGGAACTTCCTAACAACAAAAACTCTCTCCTATGTGAGGTTGTATTAAGTTAGTCAATTCAAAGTTTTCAGAAATATACTTTAAATTTGTCCAAAGTCGTTCAATTTCCTCATTTGAATTTCCATATCTAAACAAAATTTGATATCTTTTTTACGATGATTAATCATTTTATCTAGATGGACAAACGAGTAATCCGACAATTCCTTCGATAGAACCACCAATACCTACAAGTAGACCACCAACGACTTCAACAAGAACCACATGTTCACGAGAATCACCAACAATTGCTTTGTCATGACCACCCGCATGTTCAAGAGAACCACCAACAATTAATGTCGTGTACCACCAATTGTTTCAAGAAACAATTGTTCTCTATTTGTCGGTGAAATAGACACGTTAACCAAAATTCTTCAAAAAACAACAGGTCTTTTTTATTTGTCATTGAGATAAAAAAACTATAAAGTAAGTGTATTTCATTGATGTTATGAATATGAATGTTAAATCATAAACTTTTGAATCTAAATCACGTTGGTATATTGCAAAACAAGGCAAAAGAAAGTTATAACTCAAAAGTAAAAGTGAATATGGGAAAAAAATATAAGAGATAAGATAATATACATGTTTAATAATTTGTAAACCCTTGTGCATTTGATCAAATAAGTTGGAGTAGAGACTCCAAATAAACTAAAAAATATAAAGTCCATTCTTTTTTTTTAAGAAATGGTAACAACATTCCTATAAGAAAAGAGAGTCCACAACATAAAAAAAACTAGAAAATCAAAGAACAAAACGAAGTTAGGGTAAATATGAAAAATACCATGGTAAGACCCCTCAATATATAAAATCCAAAAATCACATAAAGATGAAGATTTTCAATAACAAACGATGACTTACAGAGAATGAATCAAGGTAAGATCTTTCAAGGGAAAATACAGAAAGATGAAAATTAAGCAACGTGAAGAAAGCTTCGATTTGCAGAATTAATGAACTTTCACGATGACCTGTCATTTCCCTCCATCCGAAGAAAGCCTGATTCGCAGGCGAGCATCAATTCACTTATCAAAAACTCACTTATTATAATTCTATAAATAGAGTCATCACTTCATTTCAAAGGGGAAATTATCTTCTACCTCCACACCAGAGAGGGACATTATGTTACAGAGAAGAACTTAATGAAACCTAAGATAGAGAGAGTGATCTAGAGGGAGAGAGAGCAAATGTGAAGGAGATCGCGGGAGAAGCTTCGACATCAAATCCTTCTTCTCCTTCTTGCTTCTTATTGTAAACTTATAGTTATGTATAACTAATCCTCTCTTTTGTTGGCATTACGTCTAGTTTCTAGGAATTCAACGTGGATACTTAATCTACCTGGTTATTGGTTTTCGTTCATATTCAACCATCTGATCACATATTAAACCATTGATACTTAATCCTCTCTATTGTTGGCATTACGTCTAGTTTCTAGGAATTCAACGTGGATACTTAATCTACCTAGTTATTGGTTTTCGTTCATATTCAACTATCTGGTTCTCGATCATTCTCCTTTTTAAACCATTGATACTTAATCAACTTTTTTTTTTTATCAAAATAGGGTTAGAAGATCCAAGCAAGTTAGAAGATTTATAAGCCTCCGCTAACTAGTCAAGTATAAACATGACAAAAATCATGACAAAAATCACGTATGTTACTTTTGAAACCGCCGAAAACTAAAACCGTTGAAAAATTGTTTAAAGTATCACAAAATAGACCTATAATCGTTAAATTTTTAATTTTCTGGGTAGGTCATGGCCCACCGTAGCCCATGAAGGGCTCTGCTTATGCTGCACAGACCCAATTAAATGTTCAAACACAACCCACTTTTCCATACTTAATGACTATTTTAGGAAGGACAAGATGATTGATTATCTCAAAAAGTATATCACATCTTGTTTAGGAGAACTGCTACACCTCTTATTTAAAAAATGGAACGATTTATATGGAAATTCAAAGGTGGAAATTAAACGACTTTGGACAGGGTTGAAGGATATTTATGAAATTTCTGAACTGACTAGCTTGCTACAGCTTCACACGGGGAAAGTTTTTGCTGTTTGAAATAAGCACAACGTCGAAATCTTCTTTTCATGAGAAGAAGTTGGGTGAGTTGAAGAAGGAGTTGTCGGTTTTCGATAATGAAACAACATCATATATTGGTTTTGACTCCATAATATCTGGTTTTGACTCCATATATTTCTTTTCATGCATTTGAGGCATGTTCATAAATTCAAAAACAATATTGAATCCGTTTACATTTAGATTCTTATCGCTTTTTTGGCAAAAAAAATTGTACATGCTTCTTTAACTAATTAATTCCCACTTTTTAAATATGTTATTTATCTTTGTTTATCAAATTAGTTGTTTATCTTTAAAGATGTTTGTGTATTTTTTTTTGTGCCTATGTATTTTTTCTTAATAAATTATTGTTTTTGCTTTTAAAAAAAAGTTGGTTATCTCTAAAGATGCTTAAATATGTTATATATTTTATGAATATTTTGGTACCTTGAAGTTTTTTTTAATGTGTATCCATCATCCAATCAACTAAATGTTATGTCATTAAATTTTGAATTATTTGACTGCATATTATGCGTATCCAACAAAACTCTTGAGTACTAAAGATGTTTTTTGTTATCCTACAAACTTTTCACCGTTATTTAGTAGTGACTAATCATTAAAGAACACATGGGACACATAAGGTAAGTTCTTTCCTCTCAACTCTATTTTCTTGGTTGTCCCCAAGAAACTGAATTTCCTCCATACACAGTCTAGAAACGAACTCATGATCATCTGCTTAAAGAATCCATCTCTGGTCACTTAGACCAATCCATTATCACTAAAAAAATTCCTATATTTATTGTCCTTACACAATACATTATATTTAAGTTTTGGGTGAATTATAAGGTGAACCATCTTCTTAAGTGGTCAACCGCAGATAAGTACTTAAAATTATTAAAAATTCTAATGATTGTTGACAAAACTATTCAAAAATAAAAACTTATGACTCATCTCACATTTACAGCTAAGACAGTGACTTGATTAATGTTGGTTTAATACAAGTTACATATTTATTTTTCATTGTTTTAATCGAATTGTTATCAATTAAATCACTATTTTAGTCTTAAAATTGAAAAGCACCACTAACATCTATACCAAGAGACTACGTCTATCATCGTTAGAATTTTAAATATTAATCCATGGTGGACAAGAGTGGCCTTTTATTAGAAAAACTCTTTAATATATGGGATTCACTAATAAATGGATCTCTCTATTAATGAACTATATTCAAACTGTCTACTTATTCTGTTCTCTTTAATGGTTCTCCTGTTTTTGTTTTAAACCCGAAATAGGTATTAGACAAGGAGACCCTTTATGCCCTATGCTTTTGATCTTCTGCTCTAAAGTTTTACAAGCTCTTCTCCTTAAACAACAAAATACTCTTGAAATCAAGGCATTAAGATTGCTCAAAATGTCCTTGAAATCACCCACCTTTTCTATGTTGATGAAAATTTATTATTCCACGGGGATAAACCTAAAGACAATGAGGCTATACATCATATTATTTAGCTCTAACTAAGACAATTTGGTCAACCCATCAATCAAGAAAAATCTGAAGCTTCCTTTAGCAAACATGTTTCAAATGACAAAAAATCACATATATCTTGGTCTTCCCTTCAACATTGGAAGATCATTTTTTTTATGCCAACATCATTTATAGGGTTGGAAAGAAAAATTTCTATCTCAGTGTGATAAGAGTGTGCTTCTTCAATGAGTAGTACAAGCCACACCTACTTACATCACGGGGTGCTTCCTTATAACTATTTATGTGTGTGACAAGTGCCAATTTCATTTTAATTCACATATACAGGTAGGACACTTATTAACTTGTTTTGCAAGAAATCTCATGAAATTCCCCCAATTCATTGTAAATATCAGATAGCCAGGTTTCAAGCATTAACACAATTACTATGACTTATTTCCCTTGTATTTTTAGGTTCTTAAAGATCAAAGGATGCTTGAATAGAAAAGATCATAGATTTTGAGTATAAGGCAAGTTGTTGAACGAGCCAGAAGCAAAGAGTCACATAAAGTCAAGGTGGAACGGGGCAGGAAGATTCGCTAAGAGAGCCAAAACAATATGGGAGCGAATCAAGTCAGAGAGTTGGAAGTATTTTGCAGATAGCAATTCAGTTTCATGCCATTGTCTCACTCGTGAGAAAAAGAGAAGCGTGAAATTCTAATTTTAGAGGACAACGACAATAATTGTCGGTATTTTGGGCAATTTTCAGGTAAAGTGGACCACGATCGAACATGTCTCAGAACCAATATTGTTATACTTCAAGAGAGTTTAATTAAATTCTACATGCTTGTACTTAGCTTGTAATATAGTTGATGGAAGAAAAAGCTGGTAGAAGATACGACAATTGTGATTTTGAATCCTTAAACATGTTTTGTTTTTAGTGAGAAAGAAAAGAAGGGAATAAGCCTGAAGAAAGAACCAATTAAACCTATTGATTTTTATCTTTGATACCATCAATATAACATATTATTCTTGAATCTTATCCATTACATTTTTTTTTGTGTGGAGATATCTATTACTCTTGAAACTAAAACCTTCCAACTACTTTATTTGCAAAGAACAGTCTCAATCTAGGTGCAAAAGTTGTTGGTGACCTTGTGCCAGAGAAGCAAAACCAAGCAAGGAACCAAGCAAGTGGCTGCCCTTGGGCAGCACTTCTCCCCTACCATTTTGCCTGCTACTGACCCTGCTACTTTCCAGCATCCACCTTGCCATAGGCTTTATCAAAATCATTCAAAGATTGCAGCAAAAGGGCTGCCCCTGTTTGCAAACAGCAGCTGTTTTTTCCATTGTTCCAGCATTTTATGTCAGAATTCAGCTGCTTTGGGTTCTGAAATTGGCCAAAGTCTTGACCATAATCACAAGGCAATGTCACCTCTTCCCTTTTTCATTAAATGCAAAGCAAATAGCCTGATCATAGCCCACAAAAACAGCCCTGCTTTAGGATTTTTCATGATGACATTTGATTCTCATTTTGCCTATAAAAGCAATGCAAGGCATAAGGATTATGGAGAGATTTTTACAGTTAATTTCAGAGTTCTTAGAGAGGAATTTTGCAGTAAATTGATACACATTTCAGACCTTCTTTGATACACATTCCAACTTTGCAAAATCACAATCATCCAAGCCTCTTCCATTTTTTTTACAACAAAAGCATTGGCTAGGAGTTTTGTAAGCATTCTTTATCTTTCATTTGGCATTGTTGTTGGCATTTGAACTGATTCCTGTTGATTTAATTTCAGTTTCTGCATTATTAATGTTTGTTTAAACTCATTTTTCACTAAAAACATCTTTTGAAACTCCAAAGAAATCTCAAGTTTGCAAAACACCAAACTGAAGTGTTTTACTCCTTTTCTTGCTAATTTCCCAAGTTTTTCAATCCTCTTAAGGTTCTGAAGCTTGTTCAGAAGCAGCTTCTGAGTTCAAATTTTCGCAGAGTTCGCAGAGCCAAGCTATGGTCGCTCTGCGACCATGACAGAACTCAGGTTCGCAGAGCCAGATTAAGGTCGCTCTGCGATCATGACAGAACTCAGTTTCTGAGTTCAAGTTTCCAAAAACCAACTTTTGAGTTTCTGACTTGAAGATTCAAAATCTAAGAGGATTAAAACTCATTTTGGTTCAAAACATAACGAAGGTTTTTTGCATACATTCGGAAATTCACAAGCTTAAATAGTTAACTTGAGTAACAAGAAACTTGCTCACTTTTTCAAACTTGAACTTGAGCCGAACTTGTTCATTTTCCAAAACCAAACTTGAACAATAACCTTGTTCATGTTCATTTTACAAACTTGAACTTGAACCAAACTTGTTCATTTTCCATAAACTTGTGCATTTTCCATAAACTTGTGCATTTTTTCATAAACTTGTTCTTGAGTTTCAATAACTTAAGCAACAAGCTATGTTCATTAATTTCAACAAACTTGAACAACAAATTTGTTCATGATTTCCAACAAACTTGTTCTTTTTTTCAATAACTTGAACGACACTTGTTCACAAGTTGCAACAACTAATTTGAGTTTTACACTTGTTCATAAGTTTTTTAACTAAGTGTTTTGCTCTTTTGGGATTTCTTTTAATTTCAACTTTAAACTTGAATGAAAAAGGAATGGTTTGACGTATGTCTCCCCATTCCCCGGTTGCACGAATACTTGACGTATGTCTCGTTGTTCGGGCAATCGTCATTCTATTTTCAACGTGTCCAACACACCAAAACATTTTCTTGGCCCCCGTGGTCAAATCAAACCTTTTCACGCCCGTGCACGTTATCAAACGGATCCCATCGCCCGAGTGCGAGTGCGAGTCCGTCCTTTTTACCTTTTTTAAGCTACCCTCATAACGGTAGTAGGTAAAACTTTTTATCGGTCTTCATTAAGCTATCCATACAACGGTAGTAGACCATGTCCTTTTTCATTTTAAAAGCAAACTTTTCCGCCCAAACGCGATCAAATCTTTTTTTTTTCATAATTAAAATCAACCAACACACAAACTTTTGCTACAAAGAACTACGTAGCTTTGAATTCCCCATCGCACCAGGGGATACGTAGGAGCAAGACCCAGTCTTGTCAAGCACAATAAGAAAAATATCATTTTCCCCTTTTCTTTATTCACTTTATATATTTAAGCATAGCAAGCAAAATTTTAAAAAAACACCTTAGTTTTAACTAACTAGGAGGTTCCCGTTGAGTACAACGGATGTGAGGGGTGCTAATACCTTCCCCTCGCATAATCGACTCCCGAACCCAAAATCTTTAAAAATGTGGTAATTTAGAACTTTTTCCCCTTTTCCCCGGAAAATTAAAAGTTCAGTCGTGATTTAAAATTAGTGAGTCAATGCTTGTCAATAGCTTGATCTCCGAAATTCGACGCGACAAAAAATTGCTGGAAAAGTGAGAAAACATGGCTGTTTGCAACTTGAGCTACCCTTTGGGATTGATCCTTGCAATTTTGAGAAGACAAACAGGAAAGTAGTGTGTTGCAATGTGCAGAGGTTGGGAGAAACAAAAGGAACAAGTGTGTTGTTCTGAGAGAGAAAGAAAGAATGCTGAAACAAGGCAGCAAAATCAGACCTTGGGCAAGCAACTTTGCAGCTATGTTTGACTGGTTTTTGGTGGAGAAGGAAGGAAGAAAAAGAGCAAGCTGCTTGCTGGAAAGTGCAGGGTCAGTAGCAGGCAATTGGGAGAGATCAAGTGCTGCCCAAGGGCAGCCAATTTGCTTTGCACATGCTCTCTTTGGCACAAATTTCTTCTTTCCTTGATTTGTATTGCCACATGTTTCCTTTCTTTCTTTGTTGAATCCAACAGTAAAATTGATAATAACAATAATAATAATAATAATAGATGATAATAATAATAATCATAATAAAAATAGAAGAAAGATAAATCAGAAAAATCAAAAACTGCAAAAATTCGCAGAGTTCGCAGAGCGATTGTAACATCGCTCTGCGATATTCATCGCAAAGTTCGCAGAGCGATTAGAACTTTGCTCTGCGAAATCCCTTTTTTCTCTTTTTTTATTTTCTTTAAAATAAACAATAAAACAAATAATAATAAAAGTAATGATAATAATAAAAGTAATAATAAAAAACAAATAATAATAATAATAATAATGATAATAATAATAAAGATGATAATAACAATAACAAAGAAAAAGATAATAGTAGTAATATTGTAGAAATATAAGTAAAAATAAGAGTAAAGAATAAAATAAAATAATGAAAAGAATAGTAATAATATTAAAAGGAAAATAACAATAAAAATAATAAAAAAGAAAAAATGAGTCAAAAAATGGGGTACGACAGATGCCCCTATTTAAGTTTCTTCGCCACAGAGATTAAAAGTGAAATTTTAAATTCGACGGGTAGAAGAGACTTAAATACAGAGTACACCATTTTTGACTAATTTTTGAGTTGAAAATGCTATGTATGTATGCATGCAATGCTGTGGATGCTTGCGATGCAAGTAGAATGCAAAGACGGCGAAAATGACCTGACTGGGGAATAAACAAAGGGATACCCGGGTTCGTTAAAGAAACGGGATCCGACTCCACTGGGGATAACGTGGTTCCACTGGAGAAGGGATTGTCTACTACCACATTGATTCAGAATGATAGCTTAATAAAGACAAAAGACCAAAGTTTCCTTGGTGGCTTCACCGGGGATTTTACATTGTTCTTATCGCTACTATCGTGTAAATGATAGTTTAAATAAGGTAAAAGAAAAAGACACTGTCTACTATCGGTGTGCGGATAGCTTAATGAAGACAGATGACATCACTGGGGAATATGACAGGTAAGTATGTGGTTGATAGCTTAGAAAAGGTAACATAAAAAGAAAAGACTTCGCCTACTATCGGTGTTTGAATAGCTTAATGAAGGCAGACAATAGTATTTTACCTACTACCGTTGTGATGGTATCTTAATGAAGGTAAAATATAAGAAGAAAAAAAAGGCAAGGTCTACTATCGCTGTATAGATAGCTTAATGAAGACCGATAAAACTTCACTGGGGAGTAAGTACTTCACTGGGGAGCAAGCACTTTACTGGGGAAAAGACAAGGTCTACTATCGTTGTGACGATAGCTTAATGAAGACCGTTAAAATATTTTACCTACTACCGTTGTGATGGTAGCTTAATGAAGGTAAAATATAAGAAGAAAAAGGTAAGGTCTCCTTACTGGGGATAAATGTTAGATGTTCGGGTTATTGCCGAACCAGCCACAAGAAACAAAGATAAATGTCAGCTGTTCGGGTTATTGCCGAACTAGCCACTGACGACAAGAGACAAAGATAAATGTCAGCTGTTCGGGTTATTGTCGAACTAGCCACTGAACTTCAATGGGGATGTTGCTGACAAGCTGTTTATTAAAGAACTGCCACTTCAACTGGGGAGAAAAGATGCACAAGCTGTTTGTTTGAACTGCCACTTGGCATAATGACATGATAAAAGATACACAAGCTGTTCGTTAAAGAACTGCCACTTGGCATAACGACAAGATAAAAGATGCACAAGCTGTTCGTTAAAGAACTGCCACTTGGCAACAACGCTGGGGAATATGCACAAGTTGTTCGTTAAAGAACTTGCCACTTGGCAACAATGATGAAAGATGCACAAGCTGCTCGTTTGAACTGCCACTTGGCATAACAACAAGATAAAAGATGCACAAGTTGTTCGTTTGAACTGCCACTTGGCATAACAACAAGATAAAAGATGCACAAGTTGTTCGTTTGTAGAACCTGCCACTTGGCAATAATGCTGGGGAATATGCACAAGCTGTTCGTTAAAGAACTGTCACTTGGCATAAAGAAGGTGACATCTCTGGACCAGACACACTGGGGATGACACTTGGGGCAAGGAAGGTTACAAATTGTTTATGATTGATTGGTGTGACTCATGGTGGTTAATGCAGTCATGTATGAATGATATTGTTGTATGTGTATATGCATGAATGTATGTACGTACGTATGACAATACGACTCATATGACTTGTACGACTTGTATGACTTTCACTGGCGATGTTGTATGAGTATATGAAGGATTGACTTGATTGATAGTATAACTGATAAGCTTGGTGAAACAAAATTTAGACAGGTAAGATGGAAAGTGGACCGACGTCGTATTACAAACACTCGGTAATCTTCATTGGGGATGAGGCCACAGGGGTCACATCAAAACATTGACGGGGTAAAGCCGCAATAACTGGTGAGGAATAAACACCTCCTGGGGAGATCGTGCTAATCCACTGGGGAGAAGGACTGGTGACTCCGCTGGGAATGCTTTATGTTTTGATTTGCTAATCTTCGTCTGAATCGTCCTTTCGGGTTTTTGATTCACTGGGGATATTCCCTTTTGATTCACTGATGACTTCGCTGGCGAATTTTTTTAGCAATTGACCATGTTCAGTCTGCAAAGTTTATCCGTTCTTAGGATAGCTGTTGACGCACCCTTCTCTTATTCATGAGTTCAGAGAGAAAGTGTTTGTTGTTTATGCTTTTCCAAAAATATAAAAGATTTATGATTTTTTTTTGAAAAGATTTTGCTTCAAGTACTACCATCAAAAATAGAAGAAATGAATAAACAAAAATAAATGGGAATTTCAAATAAAAGGCAAAAGACTTCACTAGGAAGAAAGTTTATTAATGGGGTGGTGGCCTGCCAATGGCGTGGTTCCACGGATCTTACAAAGTTTGAAAAAATGGTAAACATAAAGGGAAGGTATATCGAACACAATAACCACTATTCTCCCTAACAACTTTGAATTTCATTGTTCGGATGCTTCAGATTCGGAGTCTCTAGACAGTTAATATGCCCCAAGTGAATCATGGCCAACCCGATGCAGTTACTTTGCCTTTTGATCCTTAATTTTTGCCTAGGTCGCCCTTTCGAGTTTTCGACATATCAGGATGATTATTTCTGTTTTATGTCTCTAATTTTTGCCTGGACCTCCCTTTCAGGTTTTCAGTCCACTGAGACGCTCATTTTTGCCTAAGCCGCCCTTTCGGGTTTTCGACTTACCGAGCTGTTCTTTTATTTTTAGACAAAGTATTTCTTGACTACATCGGAGTTCACAGGACGCGGAAAGTCCTCGCCGTCCATTGTTGTGAGAATCAAGGCTCCTCCGGAGAAAACTCTCTTGACGACATACGGGCCTTCATAGTTAGGCGTCCACTTGCCCCTAGAATCGGGTTGAAAAGATAAGATCCTTTTGAGCACGAGGTCTCCCTCTTTGAATTCTCGTGGGCGAACCTTGTCAAAAGCTTGTTTCATTCTCTTTTGATATAGTTGTCCATGACACAAGGCAGTCATGCGTTTCTCTTCAATTAAGTTCAACTGATCATATCTGTTTTGACACCATTCAGCCTCAGATAACTTAGCTTCCATCAGAATTCTCATTGATGGGATCTCGACTTCTACGGGGAGCACTGCTTCCATGCCGTATACTAAAGAGAACGGGGTTGCCCCTGTTGATGTACGCACTGAAGTACGATACCCGTGCAAGGCATATGGTAACATCTCATGCCAGTCCTTGTAGGTGACCACCATCTTTTGCACTATTTTCTTGATGTTCTTATTTGTAGCTTCAACTGCGCCATTCATCTGAGGCCTATAAGGAGAAGAGTTATGATGCTCGATCTTGAACTCTTCGCATAGCTCCTTCATCATTTTGTTATTCAGATTGGTCCCATTGTCTGTGATGATCTTATTGGGAATACCATATCGACAGATGATATGATTCTTAATAAACCGAACCACCACTTGTTTAGTGACATTGGCATATGATGCAGCTTCGACCCACTTGGTGAAGTAATCAATTGCCACTAGGATGAAACGATGCCCATTGGAAGCTTTGGGTTCGATCCTACCAATTATATCGATGCCCCACATAGAGAAAGGCCAAGGGGAAGAAAGGACATTCAAGGCAGTTGGTGGCATATGGATTTTGTCAGCATAAATCTGGCATTTATGGCATTTCCTGGCATGCTTGTAACAATCGCTTTCTAAAGTCATCCAGTAATATCCGGCCCTCAAGATCTTCCTAGCCATTGTATGCCCACTGGAATGAGTTCCGAAGGAACCTTCATGTATCTCATGCATTATCAGATCTGCTTCTTGCTCATCCACACATCTGAGTAGCACCATATCGAAAATCCTTTTGTATAAAACCTCTCCATTCAGAAAGAAGTTGCCAGCCAATCTTCGCAAAGTCTTCTTATCCTTGTTGGATGCCCCATGTGGGTATTCTTGCTTTTGGAGGAAACATTTGATGTCATGGAACCATGGTTTATTATCTATGACCGCTTCGACTGCAAACACATGTGCGGGCCATTCTAGGTGTTGAACCTTGATTGTGGGAATCTCATTCCGGCGGCTGACCTCGTACATAGAAGATAAAGTTGCCAAAGCATCTGTCATTTGATTCTCGTCCCGAGGAATGTGATGCAACTTAACTTTGTTGAAAAAGGTTAGTAAACGTCTTGCATAATCTTTGTAAGGAATCAAGCCGGAGTGGCGAGTTTCCCAATCTCCATTGATTTGATTAATCACAAGCGCTGAGTCTCCATGAATGTCAAGGTTCTTGATCCTTAGATCAATGGCTTCTTTGATTCCCAGAATACATGCTTCATATTCTGCCATATTGTTCGTACAGTCGAATAATAGTCTTGCAGCAAAAGGGAGATGTTTGCCTTCGGGAGTAACGATGACTGCCCCAATTCCATTACCATAGACATTAACAGCCCCGTCAAAGATCAACTTCCATCTAGACTCGGTATCCGGACCTTCGCCAAGTAGTGGCTCGTCACAATCCTTCATTTTTAAATACATGATCTCTTCATCAGGAAAGTCAAACTTAATTGGTTGATAATCCTCAATCGGTTGATGGGCCAAATGATCGGCAAGAATGCTGGCTTTGATGGCTTTCTGAGTGTGGTACTCAATGTCATATTCTGATAACAACATCTGCCAACGAGCGATTCTTCCTATTAAAGCAGGCTTTTCAAAGATGTACTTGATTGGATCCATTTTGGATATCAACCAAGTAGTATGATTAAGCATGTAGTGACGAAAGCGCTTAGCAGCCCAGGCTAGTGCACAACAAGTCTTCTCAAGCAAAGAGTATCGGGATTCACAGTCCGTAAACTTCTTACTCAGGTAGTAGACGGCATGTTCCTTCCTACCGGTTTCGTCCTGCTGTCCGAGTACACAACCCATGGAGTCTTCCAACACAGTCAGGTACATAATCAAATGTCTTCCCTCAACTGGAGGAATAAGAATTGGAGGTTCTAGCAAGTAATCCTTGATACTGTCAAAGGCTTTCTGGCAGTCCTCTGTCCATACTACTTCTTGATTCTTGCGAAGTAACTTGAAAATGGGCCCACACGTGGCTGTCATATGGGATATGAATCTAGAGATGTAATTCAAACGTCCTAGAAATCCTCTTACTTGCTTCTCAGTTTGCGGAGCATGCATTTCTCTGATGGCTTTGACTTTGTCAGGATCTACTTCAATGCCTTTTTGACTGATGATGAAACCCATGTTTTCCAGATCTCACGCCGAATGTACATTTATTAGGATTCAGGCGAAGCCGATACTTTCTCAAACGTTGGAACATCTTTAGTAAATACTCGACATGTTCCTCCTCAGTACCTGATTTGACAATCATATCATCGACATAAACCTCAATTTCTTTGTGCACCATGTCGTGGAAGAGAGTGGTCATGCCTCTTTGGTAGGTAGCACCCGCATTCGTTAAGCCAAAAGGCATCACTTGATAGCAAAAGGTACCCCAAGGTGTAATAAAAGATGTATTTTCTCTATCTTCGACAGCCATTTTGATCTGATTGTAACCAAAGAAACCATCCATGAAGGAGAATACTTTGAATTTGGTTGTACTGTCAACCAATATATCAATGTGAGGTAAAGGGAAGTCGTCTTTTGAACTTGCTTTGTTTAGATCTCGGTAGTCAACGCACATCCTAACTTTACCATCCTTCTTGGGAACAGGCACTATGTTGGCCAACCATTGAGGATACTCTGATGTAATGAGAAAACCAGCATTAATCTGCTTTTGCACTTCTTCTTTGATTTTAAGAGCCATGTCAGGGCGAGTCCTTCTCAACTTTTGCTTGACTGGAGGACATTCAGGTTTTAGAGGTAAATGGTGCTCCACAATCTCAGGGTCCAATCCTGGCATATCTTGATACGACCATGCAAAGATGTCTACATATTCCTTGAGAAGCTTGATTATTCTTTCTTTGACAGACGCCTCCAACAACGCCCCAATCTTGATTTCTTTCTTGTCTTCTTCAGAACCCAAGTTGATAATCTCTAATGTCTCTTCATGAGGCTGAATGGTCTTCCTCTCTTGAATAAGAAATAAGAATTTGAGAAAATGTGAAACAGTTCTCTCATAAAACTTATGTTAAGTAGTTTATGTGAAGTTGTGAACCTATTGAAATGATTAAGAACGTGAGAATATGTAATTCCATCACTAACACTACAACATGCTACAGCGTTGTAGTTTTGTTCATTTTAAGATTTTGGATTTAAAATATGTTCAAAATTGAAATCTTGAAACTGTGGAACGTTGGCACTAATGCATTATATGCATGGCTTCTACAAATTTCATTAAACAAATAATTATATGTTGAAAGTAATTTGAAACAAATACAAAATACTTTAAAAATTGTTAATAGATTTATAGGTTGATATAGAGTCAAAATCCATGTGCTTAATTGTTTGTCATGTAAATATTAACGACACTTGCTTATGAAATTATACATATAGGTTGCTGGGCCTAAAACTATACTTTAAAAGGAAAATGTACAGGCTATTTTGTTCATTTTAAGATTGTGGATTCAAAATTGACATTCTGTAGTTTATGTGAATCTATTCAATTCTTGTCTTCTACAAGTACAAAGCATGAATTATCTCTAAAGTATTAACCGAAATAACATTCTCTCTGAAATGATAACCCTGTTTTCAATTGATTATATACAAAGGAAAACTTTTGTTGAGACCAAAACTTCCCTTCAAAAGACCAATGAAATTTTCGGTTCATTCAGCAGTCGAACTTCTGTAACATCTACTAAAACTTCTGTTTCGATTAATGTTGATGTTTTGCTTCAGAATTCTAATGTCTTCAGTTTTGAGACCTAATTTCTTGATCATAACTGAATTTATTAAGAGCTAGAAAGCTCTTGAAATTGTTTGATTACTCGGAATGCAGTTTAGAATTTATAACTTGCATGCTTGTAGCCTGTAGGAAGCTTGATTCTATTTTCTGTATAATTTCTGATTTTGGAGTAAATTTTGTTTTTTTTATTGATCATGTGATTTTGGTTCATACTGCATCTTGAGAAGCATAGATTATCTTTTACTAAAATGCTGCATTTATGTTTTTTTTTTTTTAGCTATGGCATAGGATGGAGATAGAATCAAATCAACAAGATTTAAAGCTCAAACTCACAGATAAGTTACATTTCAAAGTCAGTATCAACCTTCAAAAACTATCAGCTAATACACATCAAGTTCTGGAAGAATCAACCTTGTCTTAAACTACACTTAACATAAGTTGCAAAAGATTATTCGAGCACGAGGAAGATTTTCTCAAGTTGTATTTACTGAATCTGTTGTCATTCTTTATGTTATAAAATGTCAACATTGTTGTCCTTTTTTATCAAATCAAAATAAAAAAAATCATAAAAAACAACTTATAAAAAAGGATAACAATGTTGATATTTTATAATATAAAGGACTAAATCAGGAAAAGAAAAAGATAAAGGACGAAAATGTTACTTAATTATAACATAAATGATTAAATCGGGAAAAAAAAAGATAAAGGACGAAAGTGTTACTTGAAATTAAGTTAAAGGACGAATTGTGTAATTTTGCCTTCCTTTTATAAATCACTTCCTTTTGGTCCTCTATAATTAAAGAGAATTTCTTTTCCCACTATATTAACTTCTCGCGTGCCTTTTAAATTGATCATATTACCTCTGTTTGGATTTTATAACCCGAAACATAGTTGACGTTTTTCAAATTATAAAATTCGAACTGTGTTTACACATTTTTGATCAAATTCAACACACATTTCAAAATATAAATCAGAAGATTGATATATATATATATATATAGAGAGAGAGATAGGATCCATTGACACCAGGTGTCAATCTAAAGTTTGACACCAAATTTCAATGTCTAATTAACGTAATTTGGGTCTGTTATTATTTGTAAAGTTAACTCTGATCTTTTCTCCGTCAACTCACCTGATTGCATACTCTTTTTTCTATTCCCTCGGCTATCAACACAACAAAAGGATGAAATCATGTTTCTACTCACCAATCTCAAATTCTCAACTACATGCCATCTCCTTATTCATACTCAACAAAGAGAGTCGACTCAATTTTAAAGAATTTTCTATGTGATCAATTAATACCATTTTATGAAATGCAATGGAGTTGCTTTGACATCATGTTTCTTCACCGATTTCAATTTCAAAAACTCAATTTCCAACTCTAAAATCCCACCAATTCAAGCAAACCCGTCTAAAATGCCCTAGATTCACTAGCATCTTCTAATTGTGATCGATCTCCAATTTTTGATATATTGTTTGCATAGGTTGCAATCCACATGGGAAATTAACCAACGAGATGAAAATATGCAGCAGCTTTAGGTCACATGTGGGATATTCAAAACAAAACAAAACATTGCAGCAAATAAACGAAAAACTCAAAGTTGGATAAATAATAAAATCTAATTAAATTATATCAAATGGAATGGAGGAGCACCGCAATACTTCATTCATATTGGAGATCATCATCATCATCGCCTATGTAAAGTGGAGATTTGGAAAAGAACCGCGAGAGAGGTCGAAGATCATGAGATTAGGAAATCTTTGGGAGAGGCGATGAAGAAAAGGGATGGTTTGATACTTGATTCGGAAACGGTTGGTGATGGAGAGAAACTGTTTGGAAACGACTGAAAGAGACTTCAATGTGTGACAGTCGAGAAACTTTTGTTTGAAGATACACTCCCAAATCTCATCCCGTAAATATGAACATGCTTCTTCCGCTGCCTCCACCGCCATTGTTTTTGGAACCTTGATGATGATGATGATGCTTCCGCAGCTATTGTTACTAACCTCAGTAACCTAACCACCAATTTCTCTCTTCAAGGAAAATGCTAGACCTCGCGAGAACTTGTTTCACGAGAGTCTCGCGAATGACGTGGCACTCCAATCTGTTTGTGTTATCTATGTCCTCAAATCCGCCTTAGCCCATTCCGTAACACGTTTCCGCCACCAACACAAACGACCCAAACCCATCTTTCCCTGTCTCTTTCTCCATGAAGTGATTACACCATTTCCTTCAACTTAGTTTCACACCCTCCATATCTCTCTACTATTTCACACCCTTTCTAATTTACCCATCCCTTAAACTTCAATTTTTTTTATGAACCAGCTAATTTTATTAATGCAAACGTCTGCACAAGAAGCGCGAGACTTGCTAGAAAATACAAGAAAGCAAGAGAGCGGACAACACACCCCCCAAAAAACTAAAAACAGAACCACACACAACAACTGCCAAAAACTAAGAGGGTTTTACAAAAAGACAACCAGCCCACACCTAGAAAAAAAAACCAATATGCCAAAAACAGCTGGGCGTCAGACAAAAGCCAAAAGACTTCCCCAATGCTACCAGCACCCCTGTAGCCCAGAAAACAAATATAGCAGAAGCCAAAAAACAGCAGCCAACACTGCAGAAAACTAGACAACATCCTCAAGAACTCAACAATCATAACCGCTGACCCTTCGACCCTTTCCTAACGGCGAAGGCAGTCGATCGGGTTCCAACACCACTCGTAAAACATACAAGAAGGAATCTTAATTCTCGTTAGACTCCATCTCCAAGAGAGCACTTTGATCTTTTCCACAATTTCCTCAATACCACAAACCTCATTCTTGAAGATTTTGTTATTTCTTATTTGCCATACAACCCACAAAGTAGTATGCCAAATAAGCCATAATCCTTTACGAGCCTTCTTATTCCTTCCTTCCATACTCCAACAATCCCAATGAATCAACAAATTAGGAGGAGAGATAAAAGAAATTTCCAACCAATTCATTACCTCTTGCCATATCGAGCTAGTGACCTCGCAATGAAGGAAAAGATGTTTACTTGATTCTTCCTCTTGGCCGCACAAGACACACACCGTAGATGCCTCCGGAGGTAAAACATTGTGCCTAGCAAGATTAAGACGAGTCGGAATGCGATCGAGGAGAAGCTTCCAAGAGAAGGCCACAACCTTTGACGGCGCCGAACTTTTCCAAATCGCCTCGAACATCCCATTCTCTTGAGTAGTCATACCCTCCTCCCAAACCATCAATTTTTCCAACTTCTTGTAAGACGACTTCACAGAGAACACTCCACACTCCTCCGCTTTCCACACCCACCCATCCATGTCCTCTGACCCACTATACCCCTCCAAATCCTCCATCAAACTAATAAGAAGTTCCTCCTCCCACACAAAGAAATTCCTCCGCCATGAAAACGTCCAACCCCCTCTCATCTCCGCCGTCCTCCTAAAATCCCCCACACAACCGTCTTTAGAATTTGAGATAGTAAAAAGTCTTGGGTATTTACGATAAAACTGAGTTTCTCCCCTCCATGGCATCTTCCAAAAACTAGTAGTCCTCCCATCACCCACTTTCCTAAAAAGCTCCGAATTAAACCAATTAATATCAACACCCTCTTCTAATTTCACTAAATCCTTCCACCAATTAGATAAAAATCGGTGGCATACCTCACTACCTTCCATCATACCCCCAACTTGGTTACCATATTTCTCAATCAAAACCTCCTTCCACAAGGCGACATCGTTTTGGAGCAACCTCCACCTCCATTTTGCCAAAACACTTAGGTTAACTACCCTCACATCCCTAACTCCTAGACCTCCATTACATTTTGGTTGACAAATTGTTTTCCACTTCACCCAACAAATCTTCTGTCCTCCCCTTGTCCCACCCCAAATAAACTCCATTTGGATTTTAACTACCTTCTTCCACACCTTTACCGGCATCTTCAAAAAGGATAAATAAAAGATCGGTAGAGAATTTAGCACCTAATTTAAAAGAACAATTCGCCCACCAAGACTTATAAATTTATTCTCCCACGAATGTAATTTCCAGGTCAAATTTTCAAGCAAAGGTTCCCAAGTGGAGAGACTTTTAGGATTTGCCCCCACCGGTAAGCCCAAATAACAAAACGGAACACTCTCTTCACTACAATTCAAAAAGTTGCACGCCATATCCATAAAGTCTCAAGGCACATTTACCCCAATCACACAACTTTTGAAAAAAATTAACTTTTAGTCCCGACGTCATTTCGAAACCTCTCAACATGGCCTTCAACGTCCAAAGATTACCCACTGTTGCCTCCCCAATACAAAGAGTATCATCCGCATATTGGAGATGAGAAACAACCAAACCATTTTGCCGGAAGCTAAAACCCTTAAACAAATTAAGCCTAACCGCATTTTCCATCAACCCACTAAAGCCCTCCACCACCAAGAGAAACAAAAAAGGGGCAAGGGGATCTCCTTGTTTAAGCCCTTTTTGAATATAAATATCCGCCGTCGGTGTTCCATTGACAAGAATAGACATACTCCCACCAAACACACACGCTTTCATCCAAGCCACCCACTTTGGACACAATCCAACTCTACCCATCATATATTCCAAAAATCCCCAATCAACCGAATAATAAGCCCTCTAAATCAACTTTAAGAATCAACACTTAGCCTTTTGTTCGTTTAGCAAAATCTACAATTTCATTCACCACCATCACACCATCCACCAAATTATGCCCTTTTAAAAACACCGATTGAGACCTAGAAATAATTGTTTCCATCGTCACGGCCAACCTCATTGCTAGCACCTTTGAAAACAATGTGTAAAGAGTACCCAACAAGGAAATTGGGAGAAAATCCTTCAACGACAGTGACAAAGACACTTTTGGAATTAAAGTCACAAAATAAACTAGAAGGTCCCTTGGAATTACTTCATTGGCGTGGAATTGATCAAACAAAATACCCACCTCATTTTTCAAAAGGCACTTCATCCAATTTTGGGCGATCCCAATTTGAAGACGACACATGGTTAGTAAAGTACTCCACCACCTCCTTTCTCACCTCACTAGGAGATTGCACCCACACATCATTCACCTTAAGAGTCTTAATAGCATTCCTACTAGACCTCATCTTGACACTTCTTTGAAAATATTTAGAGTTCGCATCACCCTCCTTCAACCAATTCGCTCTTGATCATTGAATAACCGACACATTTTTCGCTTTTATAATCCTCCATAAATTCGAGAACATCTCTTTCCGCCTTTGGACCTCAAGGTCAATAAGGTTATCTGTCTCCCCTTTCTCATCAAGAATCCTTATCTCATCCACCAATGACGACACCCTCTCCTCCATACCACCATATTCTAACTTATGCCAATCTTTCAACCGATTTTTTTAGCCCTTTCAATTTTTCTTTCAACACAAAACCCATCCACCCACTCACATTTTGGTTCCTCCAACGCTCCTCTACCACCCTTCTTAAACTCCTATTTTCCAACCAATAATTATTGAATTTAAACGGCTTCGGACCTCAATCTCAACCCCCCTCCTTTAACAACAACAGACAATGATCCAAAACATCTCTAGGGAGCACCCAAAGCGACGAGCTACCACACCACAATTTCCACTCTTTCGAAGTGAGAACTCTATCGATCCTACTCATCGTGATACCATTCCGGTGAAACCAAATAAAACGTCAGCCCAAGATATTTAAATCCTCCAACTCTATGTCACTCAAGAAAGTGTTAAAGAACCTCATATCTAAAACTTGTGTTGGGGAAGCTTCTAAATTCACACCCCGCCTTTCCTCCCGACTACTAACCGAATTAAAGTCTCCTAAAATACACCAAGCCCCATCCCTCAATCCTCTTTTCACTTCAATGAGATTATCCCATAACCTTTTCTTAGCCACCAAATTACATTTCGCATAAACATTAAAAATAAAACATTTTGTCTTTAGGGGACCCCAATCCAAACACACTCCCACATAGTCCTTCACCAACAAAAGAAAAGTTAAGTTTTGCTTGGGTTTTATTCCAAATCGAAAGAATACCCCCGTTATTACCTTCCGAAGGAAGAAAAGCCCACTCACAATCTTCATTTCCCCAAATGCTATAGCATAACTCCGGCGTTATATTCTCCATCTTTGTTTCTTGAATTGCCAAAAACTCCACTTTATGGTTTCTAACCAACTCCCGAATGATACCCCTCTTTGCCCCTCCTCCCAACCCTCTAATATTAAAGGTTATATAATCATTGATCCACATGTACCCTCTCCCTCAAACTTTTCTTGTTCACATCCAAATCTTCCATATGCACCAACCTATCATTAATCGGCCCCTCCTCCATGGTGAAGGAGAAACCTATTTCTTTTTGTATCCCAAAAATCTTTGTTGCCGCCATTTTCAAAGTAGAGTTTTCATCCAATGTCAAGGGAACTTCCTGAACTTCCAGCTGGTGTTCTACTAATAACAAATTCAATCTTGAATTTCTATCATCCCGCCATCCTGCCACTTCACCTGAAACCTCTCCCCCAATAAAATTTTCTGATTGACAAAAATCATCCGCTAAGCTTTCCTCCGAAGACTACTGGCTGAGTACTGAACTTCGTTTATCCCTCCCCAAATGCCTACCTCCACTTTTACGGACTCTTGAACATTCCGCCAATTGAACAAATTTTGGAGCACAAAGTTGGTTTAAGTTATTACTACCTTGTTTCTTCCTTTGTTTTTCTTTGCGTTTCTGCTTCCTCAATCTTTGATCTTCTCCTAAATTGTCCACTGAATCATTGTATTCTGATAGGCCAGAGTCTTCGGAACGGAACCTAACGTGTTTATTTATCATCCCTTCTGTGTGTTGTCGCCCCCCCCCCCCCACATTTGCAGTTACAACATCCACTATAAACCTATTATTAATTAAAGGTTCAGCATAAAAAAACCTTTTCTTGGTTAGGCCCAACATGAATTGGCCTAACACTCCTACAGTCTGCTTTAACTCCCTCAATTGGCCCCACCTCTACAGCACGTGGTCCCCATCTGCACTCTCCAAACTGCCATGTGCCTAGGCAGTCCTCTTCCTCCTCCACGTGTCTTCCAACCAATGGAAGATTCAAAAAAATTTCCTCCAAAAGAGGACTTTTTTGTTGAGATCCCAACAAAATCCCTTCAGCCACATCCTCTTTTCTGATTACAGCAGAGTTTGACAATTGCAAAGTACATAACCTTTCCCCCTACACGTACAGATTCTTTAGAGTCTAGAGATCCATCACTGTCAACACAAAAATCCTCCTCCACGCCATCACCTCCGCCCCCTTCGCCAAAAAACTCCTCTTCCACCCAGCTGCTGCCGTCAGACCCCCTATCCTCTGTCGCGAAGCCGCTTTCCTCCACCACCCACAATTTAAAAACAGCCCCCACCACACTAATGTTTACTTCATCATCTATCATCTTAATCTTAGAGTACTGACATAGATCTTGGCCATATCAACTCTTTTTCTCTCCACTGTGTTTTCATCAAAGTCCAAGAAAACTTCATATCTTGAGCCCAAAGTCTTGAAAAAAACTCTCTTCCCACACCTGCAGAGGGATCCCATATACCCTTAACCAAACTTTTCTCCTAGCTACCACCATATTTGTCAACCACCTCCTCACTGGTCTGAAGGATGCCTCCCACCATTTTTCTTCATACCCAGTGCTCTCTCCATCCCTCCCTGAGTTGTTGATTTAAACAGTACCAAATTCCCTCCCATAGCTGACACTTGAATACCTTGGAAACCTTCCATAGCCAAACTCTGATTGATTGTACAAAAATCACGTTCAAAGGTTAGCTCACCAACATAACAATGTTGTAACAACTCCATCATCTCCCCAATAGGTTGGACCTCCAAAATATCTCCTTTTTTACTCACTGCCTCCATTTGCACAACCTTCTCCTTGAAAGACACACCTTCTTCCACTCCCGATTCCTTCCTATCCACTCGAACCTCCCTCTTCTGATCTCTATCCACCCCATCATTACGATTGAATCTTTCTATATTCACCTTCAATCTCTTCTTTCCCCACCAGACCTCCTCCAACCTTCTTTCGAGCTCCTCCTCATTCTTGACCTCCTTGAACTTGACGAAACCGAACCAGCGTCCCCATTTGTCCAGTTTCTTAGGTAAAAACACTTCCCCGACCCTTCCGAACCGAGCAAACAACCCCCAAAGTTCCGAAACCTTAGCTTGATCAGGAAAATTTGTGAAAAAAACGAGGTTGTGATTTGATCCAGATGCTGGAAAAAACCCTCACGCTTTTGTCTCACCAGAGAGGGGGCAGCACCGCCAGAGTTGGTCCTGGAGGCTGCACCACTCTCATTGCCCCCCATGGTCCCTTTTCCCCCCTCACCTTCTCTCTCTAGATGTAAAAGACACATCATTCTTAAACTTCAATTGATGGTTGAGATTTCCCTTTTGTATCCACAATTGATTAACCACCATATTTATTGTTCGCGAAAGATTCATGATTGACATTTCGCTACATATAGCAATGCTTTTTCTCTCAATTTATCCATTGATTCACTTCCGGTATATATACTAACGTTTGAAAATTATAAACGGTGTTTTTTATGAAATTTTGTTTAAAAGTATAAATAAAAATGCTTGTAACTTTCAAATTATAACAAACCAAACTAATCATGTTTGAATGACACCGACAATATAACAAAAAAATATAATATAAATTATTATCTTTTTAATGACACCAACAACAATTATTATAGGAAAAGTTGTTTAAATGTATAATTAGGATAATGAAAAAGTCAGCCCAAAATCTCCTATTTTCTTTATAGATATAGATATAGTATATTGTATAGATATACTTGGTCTAGTTTGTTACACTTTTTTTAAAGATAAATGAAAAAAACTAGACATATACTCATATCATGTTTGTTATACGATATATTTTGTGTAGTAACCAAAAAAAATATATTGTGTTTGTTTCCCTAAAAAAATATTGTGTTTGTTACACCTTTTTTAATATTTGAATTCACTCTCATCCTATCTTTTTTAAATGACAAGGAAAAAAATCGGACATATACAGTTTGTTACATTTTATTTTAATATTTAAATTTACTTTTATCTATTTGTTATATGTGTTATTTATATTGAAAGTTGAGGGTAATTTTGGAAAGAGAAAACTTCAGTCCAAAAGAGCCGAAATGTGCTATTTTCTTTATATATAGTATAGATTATGATATACAACATGATTATGCCCTTCCTAAAAAAAATTATCATAAATAAAAAAAATGATTATGCCCTAAATCAAAACATATAACTTCCTGTACTTGCAAAGAATACAATCTAGAAAACTAGGGTTTAGTCTGTGAGTGAGATGCCTTGAGAATGCCTCTCAAATGGATATTTATAGCCTTATTTGGGCTTGGTTTCCCGTGGCTTTGCCCCAAGTAACTTGGGTCCAAAGCCACGTTTAGAGCGTTCAGGAGCATTCTAGAGGGTTCTAGAAGCTCTATGAGGCGGCGCCCCCTGGCGGGTTCGCCTAAGGACCTTTGGGCCTTTATGGAGGGCGCTGAGCCCTCTCTTGAGGGTGCCAAGCCCTTCTGGAGGGCTTTGTGCCCTAAAAGATAAGGTTGATAGTCCACAGCCCAACAAGCACGAGCTTTGGGACAATGTGAAGTGATTAACTGTGATGTTTTGACGTAGCCCAACAAGCACCGGGCTTTTTAAGAGGCAAGGTGGTTGTCTATGGTATGTGACAGAAAGTAGTTCTACGTTTTCCTGGGCGCCAGCCCAACAATCTGACGATATAAGGTTGCCTGCATTGTATCCAGGTAGTCCATAGCCCAACAAGCACGAGCTTTGGGACAAGGCGAAGTGATTTAACTGTTAAGGTATTGACATTTCGCAGCCCAACAAGCACTAGGCTCGAAGAGGCGAGTTGGTTGTCTATGGTCTATGATGGGCGCCAGCCCAACATCTCGAAGATATGAGGTCACTGCGTTGTGAAGGTTGGTGATCCAGGTAGTCCGCAGCCCAACAAGCATGAGCGTCGAGACGAGGCGAAGTGATTAACTGTGATCTTTGGAGGGCGACTTTGAGAGTGGCGACAAGGTGAAGTAAAGGGCGTGACCTTTGGGATATTTCTACAGACGCGGATTGGACTGGCGAATTCAGAGGAGGACCTGAAAAGAGTTGGCGAGAAAGATCGAGGTTTTGAGCGTGCTGAGGCACATGTCACCTTGCTTTTTTCTGATGTGGATCTTGGTAGCCTGGATCCTTTCAAAATTGTCCCGGACGGAGCCTTGGTGGACGAGCCCTAGGGAATGAGTGTGGCGTTAATTTACTATGGCGTGGTGGATTATGTTTGTATTTTATGTTGTAGCCATATTGACAATGTCCCGTTTATTAACTTAATGTCGTCGTGAATTTTCTTTGTTCTTGGCTTTGACGTTGTATTTTGTTGGATCTTGGTGATGCTACGAGGCTGAGTGCCTTTTGACTGTATCTGTGTGTGCGTGATCTCTAGTAGATTTATGTGATTTTTACGAAGTCCTGTTTGAGAAAATGAGTGTAGACGCCCTAGAGCCCTCATGGGATTATGTATTTTCATATGTAGACGCCCTAGAGCCCTCGTGGGGTTAGGTATTTCATGTGTACATTGTAGACGACCTAGAGCCCTTGTGGGGTTAGGATTTTGTAGATTGTAGGCGACCTAGAGCCCTCGTGGGGTTAGGATTTTTCATTTGTAGATTGTAGGCGACCTAGAGCCCTCGTGGGGTTAGGATTTTTCATTTGTAGATTGTAGACGCCCGTGTGTGTAGAATTTTTTGTAGATACTGCAAAACATAATGTATGAAATTCTGGCGCAGTTAAGATATAAGTAAAATACATATAAACGCAAAACAATAACAGACAAAAAAAGTAAAATAGCACAAGGAAAATTGTTAACCCAGTTCGGTAACAAACACACCTACTCTGGGGGCTACCAAGCCAGGAGGAAGTCCACTAGTGTAGTCCTAGTTCTAAGTTCTCAGCAAACTCCAAGTTTACAACTTATCACCTAGCTACTACCCGTACTGACTTCAGCCTAGGAACTCCTAGACATGAGATCCCATCTCACACCCACTCAATCAATGACTGCCCCAGTGATCTTAGACTTAAGTAACAAAGACGAAGACACCTTCAGACACAAACACACACCATACTTCAAAGCTTAGGTGCGATATACACAATTACAACTCAATAAACACAATCATAAGCTTGCATCAAGGTGACACAAGAAAGGCTCACAATTAACACACTCGAAACCTAAGAATACTCTTTCAATGATGGCTTCGGTTAATTTCTTCAATAGTGGCGTCTTCTATTTATAGCCTTCAGCAACAACATATATTTGAATCAAATATTATTCTCAGAAATATATTGAAACAAATACTCTTCAGAAATATATTTTCCAAAGATTTCTTTTGAAAATATATTTTCCAAAGATCTCTTTTGAAAATATATTTACACAAATAAAAATATCCAATCTGAAGAAATATATCTCTCGAAAATATCTTCCTTATGGAAACACACGCAGCTTGGAGAACAAGTAACATGAATGAATTCTTCAATCAAATCTTCAAAAGATCAAGTGAGTTAATAAACAGCTCCAAGGCAAGAAATCAAGGGTACAGTAAGATGCTTCTGAGGTTCTGCTTCTGAAGACTCGGCTTCTGAGGTTCTGCTTCTGAAGACGTACATCTTGCTTGTATATTTGATTTTAGCAAAAATGAAGCCAACAACAAAATATCCAACAATCTCCCCCTTTGGTAAATTTTTGGCTAAAATCAATCTGAGATCAGAGAGATATCACAAGGCAAATTCTTCACTCATCATAAGTACGCAACCAACCATGAAGAACTTAAACGTAGCAACCAAATAGCAACAGAGTTAGCAGCGGCACATAATAAACAAAATCCTAACAAGAGATATACTACGTTTCCACACATACACTCCCCTTGAAACATGTCATTCAGGAACAAACGAAGCACTCCCCCTGAAACATACACTTCAGCTCCTGAAAAAAAAAATTGTATTGCTTCTGAACTACTATATTGCTTTTGAACTACTGTATATTGCTTCTGAACTACTATATTGCTTCTGAACATTGCTTCTGAACTACTGTAGTGCTTCTGAACTACTTATCTCCCCCTTTTTACCCAAACAATTTCAAAGCAAAAAATTCGCACAGGAAACAAAAGCTGACTAAGCATCAGAAGTTGCTTCGTCATCAGACTCTGTATCAGACACATCTTCTTCATTAGGATCAACATCATCTTCATCACCCTCACTTCCTGCTTGCTCACCCTCAGCAATCTTTTCTCAGTATCACTATTTCAGAAATTAGCAGCAGCAAATTTAAACAACCAAGAGATCCCATCAAGTAAGATTCCTCAACACGCAACAGTACACATTAGAATCACCAAACATAGTACCCACACACAAAGTCTTCACAGAAGAACAAACACTTCATATCAAACCACTCAGACACACATAGTAATAATAGCCACATCTGAACATAATACCTCTGAGCATTAACATATTTGAACCTCAAAACTTCAACCCACATCAGGTTGATCTACAATCACATCAGGTTGAGGATTTTCAACCATATCAACATCAGTTTGGGGAATCTCAGAACTGGTTTTAACAACATTAACAAGTTGGGCCGGGGATGTTTCAACATCCGGTATGACATCAGACTCAATATGATTAACAGGTTAGAACAGAGTCAACAAGCACAAGATGTTGTTCAACAACAGATACTTTGGCAAGATCAGTGAGAGGAGTCATTTGATCAGTTGATGGTTCAGGACATGTTTCTTCAGTGGGTGGTTCACTAACAACGTCATCAACAACAATAGTAACAAAACTAGACTTCTCTAGGGTCATATCAGAGATAGGATTAACCTGGCTAACAGACTCAAAGACAGGTTCCACAGATGTTTCAAAATTAGCATCAACATTTGGATCAACACAGGTCTCGACATTAGATTCAACATGAAAATCAGAAGCAGTTGCAGATGGTTTCAATGCATTCACAAAAGCAATAAAAGCTTCAATAACATCAGGATTTATATCCACAGAATCAAAAGGGTTTGTGGAAACATTAATCGGTACAAGTGACACAACAGGAGAACTTACATTTTCAGCAGTCTTCAAAATGACAATGATTTCCCTGATTTCTCGTGCAACTCTAGCTATAGTAAATAGAAAGAATTTGTTTGCACGTTTCAACACCTGTAATTGCTATAACTCCTCATGCAGACAAATTCCCAGTTTACCCCTTGAAAAATCATCAACACAAACAGAAACATTCTTCTTTCCACATAGGCTTTCAACTTGCATAGTCCCCATGAGATCCATGTGAAGTAATTCAATAATCTTAGAGGTGTTAAGATGTTGCAGCTTCTTGTGAGACATCTTGATTTGTTTTCCAATTTGACACTCACCACAAATTTTTTCTTCCTCTATTGTTAGATTGGATAACCCTCTGATGGTTTCTTCAATTATGACCTTCTTCATGCCTTTGAAATTGAGATGCCCAAGTTTCTGGTGCCCCAGTTTAACCTCTTCTTCTTTACTCACCAGACATGTGGTTAAGTGAACTTCTTCTTGAGGTACCCACAAGTAACAATTGTCCTTAGATCTCTTACCTCTCATTAGCACCTAACTTTTCCCAATAGTTACCAGACATTCAGTCTTGTTTAAGTTCACTTCCATCCCTTGATCACACAGCTGGGTTATGCTAATCAAATTTGCAGTTAGCCCTTTCACTAATAGCACATTGTCTAGATTTAGTAGTCCATTACTGATCAAGTCTCCAATTTCAAGAATTTCTCCTCTAGCTCCATCACCAAAAGTCACATAGCTACTGGTGTAAGGTCTTATATTTTCAAGAAATTTACTAACTCCAGTCATGTGTCTAGAGCATCCACTGTCAAAGTACCAGTCTTCCCTAGATGATGCTCTTGGAGAGGTGTGAGCTATTAAGCCAACATTTTCACATTTTGGTCTCCATTCCTTCGTGACATTGATTACAACAGGTTCAGATTTTCTTTGCTGGAACTTCTTGGGGTATCCATACAGCTGGAAACAGAATGGCTTTATGTGCCCTTTTCTACCACAGTAATGACATATCCAAGGACGAGATGCCCTCCTACTCTTAGTCCCCGAGGTTCGTTCTGATGTTCCAACTTAGGTTTGCCCATCATTGGATCATATGTTCCAACAGCCGCAATGAACCTCTTAGCTGGATTTTGCTGTTTGTTGTTCAAGGTCCTATAATTAAACCCTATTCCTTTTGGTTTTCCTTGGTTCTGACTCTCCAATATCTCTTATAGCATATCAGTACCAGTGTTCATCATTCTGACTTGCTTCTTCATATGTTCAAGTTGAGAGTTCAGTTGGGTTACCTCATCATTGAGATCAGAAATTTGTCCTAAGTGTTCACTTCTTTTAGCCTGAAGTTGAGTGATAGTTCTCTTCTGTTTTTCCAGCTGCTTGCACACTTCCTCACTCCTACTATACATATCTTTGTAAGAGTTGGCCAGTTCTTCATAAGACAATTCTTCATCACTAGATTCAGTATCAGACATGCATCTACCAGTTAAGGCAACAACATGCTTGGCTGATTCACTTTCCACTTCTATTTCTGAGTCATCTTCATCAGACCAAGAAACTGTCAAACTTTTCTTCTGTCTCTTGAGGTATGTTGCACATTATGTCCTAATGTGGCCATATCCTTCACACTCATGACACTGAACACCTTTGGGTTGATTGCTTTTCTCATCAGTTCTTGTCTTCTGACCATTTGGTTTGGATCTCCTGTCAGCCCGCTTTTGGATCCTATTAAACTGTCTACCAAGCAGCACAAGTGCCTCTGATAAGCTTTCATCATCCTCAATATTTCCTTGTAGCTCCTCAGCATCAACATTTGCTACAAAAGCGACACCTTTCCCCTTTTTATCAGTTCTGTTATTGAAGGCTATCTCAAAATTCTGTAAGGATCCTATTAACTCCTCAACCTTCATACTGGAGATGTCATGTGCTTCCTCAATGACAGTCACCTTCATATCAAATCTTTTAGGTAGAGATCTGAGAATTTTTCTCACAAGTTTCTCATCAGACATTTTTCCCCAAGTGAATCAAATGAGTTAGCCATGTCCAGAACATTCATATAAAAGTTTTGTATGTTCTCATCCTCCAACATTTTGAGATTTTTGAACTTGGTGGTGAGGAGTTGAAGCCTAGACATTTTTACTTTGGATGTACCTTCATGTGTAGTTTTGAGAATCTCCCAAGCATCCTTAGCTACAGTGCACTGCTTGATCAGTCTGAACATATTCTTGTCCACTCCATTGAATAAAGCATTCAAGGCCTTGGAGTTTCCAAGCGCTAGTTCATCTTCATTCTTGGACCACTCTTCCTCTGGTTTTAACTCAGTTGTCTTCTTTCCATCTTTGTCAAGAACAACCGGATGCTCCCAACCCTTCAACACGGCTTTCCAGGTTTTACTGTCTATAGACTTAAGGAAAGCACTCATGCGTGATTTCCAGTAGTCATAGTTGGAGCCATCCAACAAAGGTGGTCTGTTCACAAATGTTCACAAATCCTCCTTCCTTGTCCATTCTGCCAGAAAATAACTTCCCTGGAGCTCATCCTAAAGCAGGCAAGGTGTCTGCTCTGATGCCAA
The DNA here is from genome assembly GCA_018208015.1 of Medicago ruthenica. Classification (NCBI taxonomy): domain Eukaryota; kingdom Viridiplantae; phylum Streptophyta; class Magnoliopsida; order Fabales; family Fabaceae; genus Medicago; species Medicago ruthenica. Next base: position 9,598,128 of record CM031375.1, on the reverse strand, counting down.
TTGAAATTCTGGCGCAGTTAAGATATAAGTAAAATACGTATAAACGCAAAACAATAACAGACAAAAAAAGTAAAAAAGCACAAGGAAAATTGTTAACCCAGTTCGGTGACAAACACACCTACTCTAGGGGCTACCAAGCCAGGAGGAAGTCCACTAGTGTAGTCCTAGTTCTAAGTTCTCAGCAAACTCCAAGTTTACAACTTATCACCTAGCTACTACCCGTACTGACTTCAGCCTAGGAACTCCTAGACCTGAGATCCCATCTCACACCCACTCAATCAATCACTGGCCCAGTGATCTTAGACTTAAGTAACAAAGATGAAGACACCTTCAGACACAAACACATACCGTACTTCAAAGCTTAGGTGCGGTATACACAATTACAACTCAATAAACACAGTCCTAAGCTTGCATCAAGATGACACAAGAAAGGCTCACAATTAACACACTCGAAACCTAAGAATACTCTTTCAATGATGACTTCGGTTAATTTCTTCAATAGTGGCGTCTTCTATTTATAGCCTTCAGCAGCAACATATATTTGAATCAAATATTCTTCTCAGAAATATATTGAAACAAATATTCTTCAGAAATATATTTTCCAAAGATCTCTTTTGAAAATATATTTACATAAATAAAAATATCCAATCTGAAGAAATATATCTCTCGAAAATATCTTCCTTCCGGAAACACACGCAGCTTGGAGAACAAGTAACATGAATGAATTCTTCAATCAAATCTTCAAAAGATCAGGTGAGTTAATAAACAGCTCCAAGGCGCGAAATCAAGGGTACAGTAAGATGCTTCTGAAGGTACTTCTGAAGTAAGTGCTTCTGAAGGTTCAACTTCTGAAGGTTCAGCTTCTGAGGTTCTGCTTCTGAAGACTCAGCTTTTGAGGTTCTGCTTCTGAAGACGTACATATTGCTTGTATATTTGATTTTAGCAAAAATGAAGCCAACAACCAAATATCCAACAATGTAGAGACAATCATTTAAGAAAGTAGGGTGCCTCGTTAAAAATCTGGAAAACAAATCGCAAAGATCGAAAAAGGTTAGAATGAATTTTGCGCTTCATCTTCATGTTCTTAATGGCGGGATCGTTACTTCCATATGCATTCTTTTTCTACGATTTTATTTCCGGGGCGTTGTTTGGTGAGATCTTTTTTTAATTTCGTCTTTGGCGAGCTTGTCTGCATCCTGTTATTTTTCTGAAAAATAACATTACTTCCGAACTTCAAAGTAACCAGCATAAATAAAGTAGTCTTTAATCATATGCAATCTTTTTCAATGGGAACTAACTAATCTTCGTCTTATCTTCCTATTCATTTTCATTATTTTACTAGATTCGAAATAACTTTCGTATGTAAGTACCATGTGCTTTTAATCCTTCTCTTTCTTCTATTAGATTGGAATTAAATCCTCTATTCAATCTTATCACTTCTCTTAAATTGGAATTCACTGCTTCCCTTCTTAAACTTGAACTAATCCGCCCTCTTTATTCTTTGATTTTATATTTATTTTTTTCACTTTTTAACTCGTTTTCTCTTCATTCTAATTTGGTGCTATTACTCCATTATTTATAATTTTACTAAGCAGTTAGCTCAGCGTAAAGTAAATGGTACATGAAAGGGGTTCCCAAGAAAGAGAGGTGGGTCACTTGGACCACTTAAATACCAAGGCTTTCCTTGCCAGAATCCATCCCATGTGACCTTTTAATACTACACTTTACTTCTGTCACGGGGTACCTAGAGTAGTCTTTCTTCTATTAACTTGGTACTACCTCTTGTGTTCTACTCATCCTTCTACTACAATTGTAGTGTTATCTTCCTTTTTCTACTAAATTGGAACTAAGTTTCCTATTTCAATGTTCTTATAACTTTCCCATTAGATTAGGTTCAATATTTTGAAAGAACATATGATAAATCAAAACAGGCGAATGCTATAAATTAATTAAGGGAATATAGAACCTGAACGATCTTCTTTAAATGTCGTCGTTCCGACTACACGGTGTTCTCTGGAGAGTAGAGCATTCTTCCATGGCGTCGTTGGCGTTGTCCGCCTATGCATAAGGATGACTATGATGGCGATGAATTGAGCTCCTCTGTTGGTTGGATCTTCCATAGCTCTCAACTAGATCTGAAGTATGTATATACTCCGTTTTCGTGTTATACTGCTCTTTTTCAAAATAAAATCTTCATAGAAGTAAATTGAAGTCAAAGAGATAAATATCGGAATCAATTAACAAACAAGTACATATGTTTTACTATAAACAGTATACCATTTTTCCTGTTAATCGATGGGTACTTTAAATTCAAATTGCGGCTGCAGCAGTAGAGGAATTAGCAATAGTAACATGAATCGAATCGCATAGCAGCAATAATAAACACCAAAATATGGAATCAGATAGCAGGAATAGCAACCGCAAAACAACAAGTGGTTTTCAATTGGAAATCAAGTAAAGAGGCGCAACCATCAAAAAAGCAATTGGAAATACGACACACGTGCACATCAATAACAATTCTCAATTATAGTAGATATGCGCCCATATATATTTATTTATTTATATAAAATACAACACCGAACAGTAGCAATAGCAATTCCCCAACTTGAAATAAGGTAAACAGGTACAACAACATGAAGCTAAAAACCCCGTAGTAATTCAAACACAGCACCAATGAATTTTAATTGAAATTGAAATAGAGAGATGCAACAAGTACTTGATTTGGGTTGATTTAATACGTAGCAGCGACATCAAATAATAAGGATTGCAATTCGATGGATAATGATGATATGAAACGATAATTGAAATCAATCTGAATAATTTTAGAAAAATAGAACCTGATTTGGTGATCATCCGTCATCGTAGGGATGATAAGGGTTGGCGGCTGCGAATGTAAAGTAGGGTTAAGAGAGGGTGGTGAGGCTTCCGAGTCGTAGCAGAGGCTGTTGACTCAGAAGAAAGCTCGAAACCGTCGTGTGTAAACGATTCAGAGGTGCGGCTAGGTTAGTTTTACCGTAGCCCCACGGTGGGCGCCATCTGTACTTGCAAAGAGTACAATCTAGAAAACTAGGTTTAGTCTGTGAGTGAGATGCCTTGAGAATGCCTCTCAAGTGGATATTTATAGTCTTATTTGGGCTTGGTTTCCCGTGGCTTTGGCCCCAAGTAACTTGGGCCCAAAGCCACGTTTAGAGCATTCAGGAGCGTTCTAGAGGGTTCTAGAAGCTCTATGAGGCGGCGCCTCCTGGTGGGTTCGCCTAAGGACCTTTGGGCCTTTATGGAGGGCGTTGAGCCCTCTCTTGAGGGCGCCAAGCCCTTCTGGAGGGCTTTGTGCCCTAAAACATAAGGTTGATAGTCCACTTCCTATAAAAAAATATTTAATTAATATACTTTGTACCGTCAATGTACAAAAGTTATACACATGCATCCAACAATGTGTTGTGTTGCAACATCATTTAATGAGTTAAAAACATGATTTTTCATTCGTCATTAGTTGATATGGCAAGATATCATTGAATCCATGTGTAAAAAATTTGTACAATGACAATGTATATAAATTAATTTATATTCACCGTGACGGTATAAAACTTTTTATACAAGACCATGTCTCTCGTTATATTGTTTTTTTATATGATATGATCATTATTTTTAGAGATTAATTGCTATGCACCGTGACTGTATAAAACTTTCGTGTACATGTATTCAATCAAATCACACTAAATGCGGCTTTTATAAGTTAATTCTATATATATATATATATATATATATATATATATATATATATATATATATATATATTCCCTAAAATTATCTATGTAGTATGATTTGATTGGAATTTTTTTTACACTGTCGATATATACAAATGAAACCTTATTTTTAATGGGGAGAGATTAAAATATATATATTTGTCCATGGTCACAAGATCAAATTTAGAGTGCTAAGGCACACATATAAAGGGACATTTTTCCCCAAAATCCTAAATCATTCTTTTTTAATTATTAAAAGAAGTTTGCTCCAAAAAAATATATTAAAAGAAGTATCTCAATGTGATTTTAACCTTTAAGTTGAGGCCATATGATTTGATTGGTTACAAATATTTTTAATTTTAATTTTAACTTTTTACATTGAGACTGTGATTAGAGTACGTAGTTTTGGATTGCGTTAATTGAATTTGAATCCCTCCTACGCAAATTACAAATTTCATCTAGAGCAATAGATGATGTATAATTGAAAACCGTTTTAATCTTTAATGACCACCAACATCGATCTTTAAAAGTAAAATATACGATCCTTTTCTTATTGTAACGTCTCACATTGTGTGACCTGATGGCTGTTTGGTAGAAAATAAGAGAAAAAAAATATTCTCGTCTCAAAATTAATCTCATATTATATTTGTTTTCTTGTCAATTATGTCATTGTCTCAATCATGAAGATGAGAGAATCATAAATTACTTATACTTTTTTTTGGTACAAAAGAGGACAAAGCCAAAAGTTACTTCTACTTTTAAAGTCGGGGTATTGAACAATTTTTCATATAACATTATACGTGAAGCTAAAGCGATATACTTTTACTAGGGTCCATTTTTCATGAAAACCAGAGGGTTAACAAAAAAAACTATATACTCGTATTTCAAGAGAGTTGAATTAATTATACATGTTTGTACTTATTTTTTTTACCTTGTTTTTTTTATTGAATAGGAAGTGATAAGCCCTAAGAAATAACAAACTAAAACCCTATAAATTAATTAGTGATATTGGTTATTGAATCTTATCTGCTTTTTTTTCTCTCTTTTTTGTGGAAAAGCTTATTTATATCTTTTAGGTTTAATTGCAGTTTTGGCCCTCTAAGTATCACAATTGCAGTTATCGAATACATGAGTCTTTTACTAGTTCTTGTTAATTTCTTTTTTTTATTTATTTTATTTTATCATTAATGAGCTGACTTTTTTTTAATTAAAAAATTACACACGTGGCATCTTACTCACTTAAGTGAGGTGCCACGTGTGCATTGACTAGGTCAAAATTGGATTAAGGGGCCAAAAGTATAAAAAGGGGTAAACTTAAGGGGCTGATTTGTTGTTGTTTTTTATAGGGACCAAAATTGCAAGAATGTGATACTTAGGAGGCCAAAACTGCAATTAAGCCTATCTTTTTATTTATAAAGAAAAGTCTCAAGCTAGTTGTAGAAGTTGTTGGTGTTGGTGAACTTGTTCAAGAAATCAGATGTTTAAGATTGTGGATTCAAAATTGATACCTTGTGCTTAGATATACATTAATGTCATAGCAAAAATTTATGAAATTTTAAACACCTGACCAAACATGATTCCTAACCAGACAGGTTATTGTAGAATATTAATTCAAACTAGTTGTATAAACATGTGTATTAAGAACAGTGATCCAAGGTAAGTATTCTCAAAATCATTACAAAATGTTACCTGTAATTCAAGTATCACCAGACATAAATATTTCAAGAAAATACTTCAAAGTTGTCACCCCTTGATAACTCTACACCAACATATTGATTTATAGTTTGGAAAGTTTTTTGCAGCAATTGAAGTTAGGTGGATAAGGATTTAAAATTCATGTGTTTAATTGTCATGTTATAAATATTATTAATATTTGCTTATGAAATTATGCACATTTTCACTTATTATTTGGTCTCAAATTAATTGTGCATAAATCATAGCATGAGAAATTGCAGTAGAGATATGCCAAGCTCATTTCCTTAAGCCTATCATTGGATTCACATGTAATCCAAGAAGGACATTCAGCTTAGTTGATGAGCCATCACCTTTTTTGTTTTTATACTCTTACACCATTGATTAATCATAATTTTTTCTTTATAAATGTCAATTAATCATAAGTATTGTATTATTAAAAACTTTCGATTTTTATTATAATTATAATCACTTCTAAAATCAGATATATGATTGATTGCGATGTAGAGACAATATAAAACCTTTTACTCCAACAATTCATGAAAATTAGACTCATATTATTAACTCTTTTTTTTAAGTTTACACTCTGCATTGTACACAGGACTGACAAATTTCATTTTTAGCAAATGCATTTGCAATTTTATTAGACACAAAAAGTGAATGAACCAGAATTGGATACGGATCTGCTGCAGCAGAAAAAGTTCACTGAGTAGTTGTTTTCGATCATTAATTTAAAATCGATTAGTTCATATGACATTTCCCATTAATATATCTTTGATATTAAGGTAGTCTGTCAATCACGATGACTCGCCGTAATTTTTAAAAGTTACATTTTGTAACTTTTTCTGTAAAATCATAGTAGAGCACCATGATTACATATTCACCGTGATATCAAAATAAACTAGATCCACAAAGATCAACCCTAGTTATTAATTCACGCATGTAAGAAATTGGACCCTTTTGATATTTATTGCTACCGTTGGTCCAACTATTGAATGGTTATGGCCATTGGCAAGTTGCTAATGATGGGCACACTGCCTGTCCCATTGACGGTAGAGTGAAGGTGACTGCAATTTAATTATTGAGAATTTGGGGTTTTGAATTTTGTGTTTAGAAGAAAATTTGAGGTGAATATAATATAAATTCATGATATTTAGAGATATATTTGTGTATAAATATTTTTGATTCAAGAAAGATGATGAAGATTGAAATGAAGAAGATGAAGATTTAAAGGAAGAAGATGAAGATGATGAACATGTTTATCTTATTTCTGGATTTTTTTAGTTTTTAATAAAAATATATTTTGAAAAATAAAGTTATGTATTTTTTTGATAAAAAAATGAGAAAATGTATTTATATGTGCTTTTACGAGAAATAAAGGACCTAAACGGAAAAAAAAAAGATAAATAACCCAAGTGTTACATATAAATAAGATAAATGACATCTAATGTAATTTTGTCGATTTATTACATCTCAGTTTGTAATAACACTATTTTATTTTGGAAAAGGTAATAAAATTGTTTTATAAAACTGTCACTCCCTCAGATTTCTAATATAACAAAAAGTTTTAAGAATTTTTTTGACAGAAAAAGTTATAAAGCTTCATGATCAAAAAAATGTTAACTAGTTATATTATTTTCAATAATATCATTTTTTTAAGTTGTTTAGTGGCTAAATTTTCTTTTTTAAAGTGAATAGGTGAGGTGTCTGAGGTTAGGTTTGAACCTCAACCCTTGAATATATTATGTAACATCCGTGTCAACTGAGTTAACCTCCTCACATGTATCGTTCTTTTTTTCTTTAATTGACATAGATTACACTTTCCAAAAACTTATTTAATTTATTTTTCCGAAAGGACACTAAATGATCCCCTCAAAAGGAACACAAAATGATAGCAAGAAATAGAGTATTGGTCACATTTCGTTAAAGAAAAAACTTTTCCTATAGATAGAATATACTTATGAAAACTCAGATTAAGTACATATTTTTTATTCAAAATATATTTTTGGTCTCTAAAATAAATATAATTTAAATTATATTTTAAACAATTAACAATATTAATATTGATCGTTTATAGAGGTAGGTGTAGTCCAAGTGGTTTGAATTAAAGGCCAATGAGTTAGAGGTTCATTGTTCAAGTATTGACAATGAGAAAAAAACTAACTTAACAATTAACATTTGTCATTAAAAAAAAATTGATTGTTTATAATAAAAAATCAACTAGTCCCTAAAACAGTCAACTAGAGGCATACATAATATTTCACCTATCTTTTTTTTTTAAAAAAAGGTGAAAAATATAATTATAAAAAACTAACAATTCAAACACAGAAAGTACTAGGATTGAAGGTTTACATAAGTTTCAATTACAAAATTAGCATCAAAACAAACTGTACCCCCAAACAAAAGAAAACCTGAAAATCAATTAATTTAAATAAACTCATTGACTGACCATATTTTTACTCAATTCAAACATTATTTTGAAAACTTTAAAATATGCGTCTTTGAATCTTAATTTGAATTGCATACAATACAAGTAATCATCCTTTCCCTAATTAAAGTGAAATCATCTTCATCCATCTGAACTTGATGCCTGTAATTATAATTTATATGGATTTTTTTTTCCATTGGGCCTACCTTTTATTTAAATGGTAAACAATTTGGTGAGTGGTCAATTTAGCATAGGGGTCTCTGATTTCAGAACTTTGCTAGTTTTCAATAGTACACACACGTGATAGTAATCGATTTGGAGTTATCTTTAACTTGTTGATTCAATCATTTGAATGCACATCATCTTCGTCCTCAAGTCCTTTTGGGGAACTATTTATTGCTTTAATAATAAAAAAATGTGTTGCTTACAAGTTACAACTTCATGATGCATTATTATAATGTTGTAAATTGTGATTTGGCGATTCCATGATATATATCAAGAAAGACTCTGTGAAATGGTCCATTATTGACATTATCACATCCCGGTCTATTGAGTTCATATCAATGAAGATACAATGACTTATATCACCGTATTGAGCTCACACGAGTGGATGTCATTGATGATTTATTTTAGAATAATGAGATCTCTAATTGGTTATCACCTTGTATGTAGGTCATGACCTTCAATATATCGGACATGTATATTTTTCTCTTTTGAAGAGAGACGCATAAGGAGTATCATTTAAGAAAGAATCACAAGTGATCATTGTGAGAATATTAGCCATGAATCCACATATTTCAAATATCTAATATATTTGATAAATCAACATGATGTAGATTATAAGGTTGTAAGAAAAAAAATATCAAATCATCAATAAACGGAAAGAGAGGGATTCGAACCCTCGGTACAAAAATTCGTACAACGGATTAGCAATCCGCCGCTTTAGTCCACTCAGTCATCTCTCCCCAGTTAAAAAAAAAAAAGAATTATTATGCTTATGATACATCGCATAAACAAAATGAACAAAAAGTAGGGCTCGAAAAAAAGCCTTCTTTATATCTTATTTGATGTTGATTGATAGTCATTTGATATATCTTATCTGTCTTTTTTTTTTCTTCCTATTTATTATATATAAATAAAGATAGAATTATCGATTTTATTTTTTAGTATTCATGCTTGTATGTCTGTTTGACTTTCACACTGAAGTATTATTATAATCATAATCTTTGTATTCAATATGTCTTGTATTGATTAACTATTAAACTATGCTTATGTCTTGTATTGGTTAACTATTAAACTATGCTTATATGGTATAAAGAGCATAGTTTTGTTACCAAAGTGGAAAAAAAAAGTCAAATTGTCTTTAGACCAGAGGACGAGACTCGTACCTTGCATTTTACTCCCTCCGGTCCTATATATAAGAAAATTTTCAAAAAACTTTTTGGTCTTATTTATAAGAAAATGTCACAACTTTTAAGGTGTAGTTATTGTTTAAAAGACTTTTCCCTCCCTAATTTAATGTTTGTCTTTTTAATATTTGTGAATGTATTTAATGCTTCACAATTTTTTATAAGGGTATAGTTGTAAAAATATTAAAAAAGTTATAATATTCAATGATTGTATTGGTTTTGATGTTTTTTGGTTTTTTTCTTATAATAAGGACCGGAGGGAGTAGTATTCCTTTGTCTCTGAGTGTGAAGCACGTCTTTTTTTACTTTTTTAATAGAAAGTGTCTTGGTTTCGCAAATCCTTGATATGGAGTGTAAAAATTAGGTTTGGCAGCTATTTCTATTCTTCAAGCGAATCTTGCATTTTGTCGGTTAATCATTTAGATTTTGTTTGAGAGTTTGAAGGAGAGGGGAATAAAAGGTTTGACGGGTGGGAAATATTGAGGGAAATAGAGAAATCTTTCACATTTTTTTGAAAGAGGTTTTTTAGATAATGATAAACTAATGTTTATGATTCATATATTTTTAATATTAAAAATATTATAATAACATAGAATAAATTTAAATAATTCATATAAACCTTCCAAAACTCTCATCCAATATAACTTTTTAGTTTCCCAAATGAGGTGAGTTTTGTATTATGAAGAAAAATTAACCCTCAAAGCCCTCATCTTCCAATGTATTCCATTTCTTCCATGTGTTCCTTCCTTTTTTCCAAAACCCTCCCCTCCCCTCCCCTCCAAACTCGCAAACAAAACCTTAAGGAACCGTTGATAAACTTGCTTTCCATTTGTTGATTTCATAATCTGTAACCCACTTCTCAGTACTTCGATGAATAAAAAATATTATTAAAGACCCAAAAATAAACTATTTATGTAGGTTTAGGATGCAAAATGATTAGATTTGATCAATGTCAATTTGTTTGTAATGGATGAATCAAAATAATCAGTTTTTTGGTGTGTGTGCGCGCGCTAACCCTCCAATTTTTAGGGGAAAATTGTCTTAGTAATAGGTCAAAAGATAAATAAAATTTGATTCACCCATAAATAAATTCGGATTCTCTCGAATGATAACAACAAACTACCATCAACTAAAACTGCAATTGTTATAAATAATGCATTAAAAAAATTTAAATCCAATCAATCCATTAAACATAAAAATTGTACAATTCATTCATTATCATCTTTTCAATGGATGGATATATATCCAATCCATAAAATTATAACAAAAATAAAAAAATGTATTATTTAAAAGGTACTTTTGTAGTAACAAAAAAAAAGGTACTTTTGTACATTATTTAAAAAGTAGAGACTATTTAAACTTTAAATTAATTTAAATTATCTATTAATATTAGCTTAGTGGTAGGAGTTTGTCCCCTTCCTCATTTTAGTAGAGTAGTTTTTGTTCGTTTTTTTAGTCGTAAACAAAGTAACAAACATCGTTATAAACTTATATACAGATAACATAACGAGAGGTTCAAGACTACGACACTTCAAAAGATATTGAATCTAACAATATTGATATCATCCATAGTGGTTGATCTTACAATTGCTGTTCTTTGTTTTTTCATTTCCATTCAACAAAGTAAAATCATTTGATAAAATTACAGTAAGTTATTAGGTTGTAAATACAATGACAATCGTGAAAGAAAACCACAATTTGATTTCTTTTTCTTTTGATAGATAAACATAAATGAAATGACAAAGTCATTAAGAACTAATACACATGTAGAGTGTCATGGTTCAAATTCGGTCATAATATCTGACCAATAATTTTGACATTTTTTTAATAAAATTTCGACATTTTTATTAATTGAGTTGTGAAGAACAAAATAAAAATTTATCTTTTTCTCTTCTTCTTCATATTTTAATAATAAAATTTCTGGCTCGAAAGTCCAAAACATCACAGCGTCAGATCAGACTCAGACACAAAACTTGATAAGAACGAACAACGATAACCGTTTTCTTTTCTTCTTTTCTTCTTCGCAACACTTTCACTTCTTCACAAACTCTCTCTCTCTCTCACAATTCTCGTTGTCGTTTACTCTTCCTTCATCCACATTGCAAGTAAACGACAATATGGGAAACGCTAACGGAAGAGAAGACGGAGCTATTCCCGACGCCGGCGATCCTTCCGGTCGTGAACCTCACGCGCCACCTCCGATTCGTGCTTTTTCTTCCGATTCAATGGCGAATAGTCCGCCTCAAAGTCCTCGTCGTTCTAGATCGCCGATCCTCTTCGGTCCTCAGGTTCGTTTTCTCTTTCGTTCTTCGTTCTTTTATTTTACTCTTTTCTGAATTTTTTGTTATGCGATAATGTTAGTTGTTATTTTCGTTCGTTAATCGTTACTGTTGAATTGAATTTCGATTTCGTGTGTTTCGTTGTTGTTACTGTTCATTTTGTGATTAGTATATTTAATTAATGTTAATAATCATTTGATGGATTAAATTAAATGCTAATAGGTTAATTATGTTGAAACTGTATTATTGAGTTTGAATTATAGATTATTCTGTTTGTTTAATTGATCGGATCTGCGGATTCTGTTATTGATTGATTGATTTGGCTCACTCGCGAGTGCATGGATCAGGTATAGGTGATGAATGTGATTTGGATTGAATTAGGATGAATGTGTTCAAAAGGAATAATGTTATTACCGAGTTTAAACTGTAGATTATTACTTGTGTTTAAATTAAACGTAAACGAATCTGCGAATTATATTATTTATTGCCTAATTGATTGGCTCATGCGCGCATTGATTATGTATAGTTGATGAATTTGATTTGTATTGAATTGGCATGGATATGTTCAAAAGGAATTAATTGTGATTGATTTCCATGTGATTTTTTTTTTTTTTTTTGTGTGAAGGGTTGATTTCCATGTGATTTGTGTGTCCAAAACTTGATTAGATAGGGAATGAGGGGTAAAGAAGTGTAATGATGCAAATCTAGAAAGTTAATTAATTGTTTTAAGCTGTTTGAAGATTTTGAAGAACGGTTACGCTTGACATTATGTCTGTTTATGTAGTTAGCTTACCATTTTTGCGATTCCTTGCAATAATGCAATCTCATTTTGGTCTAGTGAGAGTCGAAAACAATTTACCAAACTTACTAACGTACGGTGTTTGTTTATATGGGCCAAGCGTGCACACATTTAAAAGCAGTCGTTACTGATAAGGAAGAAACCGTTGACCATAAACAAGAAACCATTGACCATTTGGAGCCTGTTTAACTTGAAAACAAACAGGCAAGAAGCCGTTGACCATTTGGTGCCTATTGAACTTGAAAACAAACAGACGCTTAGTCAGAACTTCAAGGTTCAGACATAAACACACGATTCCATCTGAGTTTGAGTTGGACCACGTAATTTTTGTCCTGTAAAACACGTGGAGCCATGTCTTCACGTTGTGGATGGTTGTTAGTTGTACCAGATAATTGTATATGTAGCGTTACACCATTTGGAAATTCATATTAATTGTTCTAGTCTAACGGACTCAATCTGTTGATTTTGTCCGTTTTGGAAATCGGGAATTGCATTTAATAACGTCCTTGATCAAGTGTGTAAATTGTGAAATGAGCTGTTTGGAATGTCTCTGAGATATATGTTTTATGTCCATATGTTGTGTATAGTTGTAACTGAGAAGTGTGTTTGTCAATTGGCATTCAATTCAAGCTTCTGGATTGACTGTTTGCGATTCGATGTTTGGACTTCGGAAAGTCAATAAGATATATATTTTGCAGAAACCATTTTATGGTTGAAACACTATGGACTTTGTTTTCTATTGAGTTTTGTTGTGACGTGTTCCCTTTGTTGTGTGCAAGTGTGAGTATATGTCCCACATCAGATAGAAAAATGGAGGTTGAGCACTTTATAAGTGAGAGGACCCATAAACCCATTGCCTTAAGGTTTTGGGTAAAAGTGTGGCGTCTCTCTCGCTTGTGTGGTTGCTCTGGCCTAGATGTGGGCGGTCCCCCTGGCTCCCCTCGTGACCCAACACCCTTGGCTACTAGCTTACTGTCCTCGAAGTTTCTGAATTGAGAAATAACACATGCAGTATTGGAACGTGAGTTCACGGAACTGTCTGCCAATGTTGACCTAGCAATTTTGGATTTCGTAACCGATGCATCATGAGTCATGATGTGCACAAAAAATCTTGTATGCGGTTATATTTTTAAGCTGTTAAGCTTATATAATATCAAAAGTTTTATGCAAGATTATAAGCATGACATACAAATCAACACTTGCATTGTATATACATTTATTCTCTCCTGACCTGTGTACACTTTATATTGATCCCATTGATTTGGAAATTGCTCATTGTCATCTTTATTCCTGGTCATTGTTTGGAATTTTCTATTTTTTGCGTTGATTTATGGAGAACTGAGAGAAAATGTTTTGTTTGGCAGTTATCCCCCCACTCTCCCAGGAATCTCTCATGTAGAGTTGATAGATTTCCATGTCCAGTAAATTTTAAAAGGCCAGACTCATACTTTATCAACTTTATACGAGTTATTAATGTCCTTCACTATTTTACTGCCTTCTGTGAATTTTAGGTGAATGGATTGTGCACAATTTCATTTAACATGGACCTAATATTTTTTTGTTTTTTACTCTTTCATATATAGGCAAGTTTTTCCTTGGTCTGCTGCTAATGCATATTTTTTTAGTTGTGTCAGCCGAAAAATAATTTCCTAGTCAGTAAAAAAAACCCATCAATATGTGGAAAATGACTGTATCTTCCATTGTGGAAATTGTTTTCCAAAACATAAAAGAGTGATGCTCCTCGTAGCATTTTCTTATTATATTTCATATTCCGACAACTTTGTATTTGGCCCTAATCATGACACATTTAAATTCATTTATTCCACATGATTCAATTCAATTGACGTGATTGTTTTTATTTTGACTATTTGATTCCAAATCTGAAAAGGTGACATTTGCCCTCCAAAACAAGTTTGATTTCATGAGATATCTTACACCATTTTAACTATGCAAGATGCGAAACATCGGCAGATCTTAGTTTTGATGAGGATGCCATGGCCACCCAAAAATTTCTTCTTTTCAATAGGTACACATACATTTTGTAGTTTCAATACACACACACACACACACACACACACACATTATGTGTGTTTATTTACCAAACTATGTATGCCAGCGCTGTGGTGGAAGAGTGCTTTTGCAGCTTAAGTTTCCTGGGATCGAATCTGGCAGAAACCTTTTTTATATTTCCTTGGGTAAAATGTTGAACGCGAGGTTTGAACTCAATCCACTTAGCTTTAAATTACAACAAAACTAACCACTACACCAGCCAACTAGTTCTGTAAATTTAAAGCAATATTGTAATATATATTCTTTACATACTTGGCCCCCTCTAAAATACTGATGAAACTCTGCTTCTGATCCCAAATGATTGGGGTCAGTTTGCACCATAGCTATGTGTCCTTGTTAACAGCTGTAGTCTAATGAAGCTTCGTGGTTATATTTTCATACGAGTGTGGAAAAAAATTAGGACAAATTCCTATTTTAGCGACTGATAGATCTTTTAACCTATAAACATTTTAGAACTATTCACTAGGTTTGAATAATGGTAAGACATACTTGTGCATCAATGATAAAAACAAGCTCCACTTTTTTTCTTTCCATTCTGTAAGAACTTTTGAAATTATAATATTTCCTGTCTTTGAACAGAGATGTAGAAGAGGGAATTTGCTGTGTGCCATTAAATGACATGATTGCTGATAATTTTTTAATATGAATACTTATTTGCTATAGAATTTGATCTCATAAATGCATTGTTTGAAATGATGATATGCTTGTTGATAGGTTAGCTTAAATTGCTGGGTCATTATTCATTCTTTATTGAAAATTTTCCTTTCCTGAGAGTATTTTTGCCAGTAAATTGAAGAAGTTGACAGAAATGTATAGTTTTTACCGATTAATATTTATTTTATCTGAAAAGTATGTTTTTTTGGGGGTTTTCTAGAGACTAATAATGAATAAATTTTCATCAGGACTTAACCCATTTTCAAATTTTATGAAGACCAAAAATATATTTAACCCTTGGTTTCATCTGGGAAGTTTTATTGATATTTCTTTGCTTAAAAATTTCATATACACAGATGATGGAACCCAGAACAGAATAATGAGAAGAAAACATTGGTGTACACTGTTCAGAAGTAGAAAAGAGAAGATAAAGAAAATGAGGCAAAGCAGCTAGAGTTAGGAAATAAGCAGGACTCTTAGATTGTTAAGAGTAGGGGCTTAAATAGTAGGAGGGGGGTAGAAGAGGCACAAATGTAGATTTGATAGTTTTGGGAAACTGAGCAGTAGCTCATAGTAAAAGGGGGGGAATTCCTGGGAGGAGAATTAGCTTATTTTTCTTTTGATTTAAGCAAATGTTGCAGCTTCTCTCTCTATTAGATAGATCTCAGGCTGTTTTTTTGTTGTTCTGTAACAATAGTTGAGGCTGAAATTAATTTTGGTTGCCTTTTGCTATCTTATATTATAAAACACCGTGTACTTGTAAGTTTAGACTTATAGAGTCAACTTTTATTTATAAGGGATGCTGTAGTGCCTAATTGTGTATTGTTGTTCTTGTCCACTTTAATTCATTCCCTGAAGTTTCAACTTCTTTTTAGCTACTGTCTTTTTGATAGGAACGTGAATGAGGAATTGGGCCTTGACAGTGGCCCTAAGCCCAAAGTGTGGAGAGTGTATGAAAGGAAACGTGGGAAAGGAGTTAATAAATGATGAGGTGGCAGGAATAATAGAATGATGCATGGGATGCATGAGGTGTGTGATGAGGTCTATATAAGTTAGTTAGAGGAGAGAGAGCAGGGCATCTGAGAATTCTGTTAGATGGACATTTCACGTTTTCTGTGAATTGTAGAGAGCCTAGTGCTTTGGATTGATAGTAGTTATCAATTGTTATCTTTTATTTTCCCAGTTTCTTTCATTGTAATTGTTCTTCAATTTCAGATTATACAATTACACTTCCATTTTATACCTTATTACTCACTCTGTGTTTTGAGACCCATCACTTTTCTTTTTGTTTAGGAAATAAACATGCAGTTAATATCGGTGGCAACATGACATAATTAGAAACTAAACATAGGATTTCTTTGTACTTTTCAGGTTCCTCTAGCTCCATTACAAAGGGGTAACGGCCCTCCTTTTCTCAATCAAATGTGGCAGAATGAGCCTCATGGCATTGTTAATCAAGCTCCTGAGCAAGGAATCCCTGTTATGATCACTTGGAATTATGGAGGTAACAGTGTGGCTGTGGAGGGATCTTGGGATAACTGGGCATCTAGGTAAGATTTGATGACTCCTTTGTTAGTAATGGTAGCTTGATTGAATTTGACATGAAAAGTTAGCAATCGGTTAATTTTAATTATTTGCAGGAAGGTATTGCAGCGAGGTGGCAAGGATCACTCAATTCTTATAGTCCTCCCATCAGGTATATTTCATTACAGGTTCATTGTCGACGGTGAACAAAGATATATTCCGGATCTTCCTTATGTAGCTGATGAGATGGGGAATGTCTGCAATCTTCTTGATGTTAATGTATGCATCTTCCTTTTTGTGTTTTTTTTCTTCTTCTGCAAACATCTTATTATGTGAACAATATCCTTTTCATTATGAAATGAAATTCATCCTCCCAGATGCCTAATTTTGCATGGCACCTTCCTTTCCCACCCTGTTGAGTTTCTCGCGCGCCCTATGGAGCTTGGATTATAAAATCCGAACGGCATAAACACCCTATAAAATCCTCCAAAACACGTTAAAATATTTCGGATTTTAAAATCCAAACAGTAACTCCCATTTTGCATTTGCACTCTTCTGGAGGATCTTGTCCATTTGGTGTAACGATGATTGCTTGCTTGTATGTAATGTGTGGCAGGTATTTTTATTTCTTTGGGGTGGGTGGTGCAGGTAACTAGATGTGAGGGGTAAGGAAAGAGTTCATTGTTTTTGATGTCATATGCGGAGATCTTGTTTTTGATGTCACATGTGGAGATCAAGGATGAATAAAGACTGAGGAAATACTGGATTCTGCACTCTACTATTGGTTTATTTACTTGAGTTTTGGAAAGCCAAATTTCATGAGATTTTCTGCTTTTAGGGCCAGAGCATTAGTGTGATGAAATATACTATAGAATATACTTAATAGTTAAATTAAACTTCCGTCAATAAACTTTTGAGTTCTAACTTAATTTGCTTTCCATGAATTTGAAATTGTTAATCAGTAGGGCTTTGTTTGCGAGTTTGGAGGGGAAGGGAGGGGAGGACTTTGGAAAAAAGGAAGGAGCAAATGGAAAGAATAGGGAGTTTTGGGAGGGGAGGGCTTTGGAGGGTTTAGTTTTCTTCATAATACAAAATCCCCCTAATTTGGGGGAACTCAAAAGTTGTATTGGGGGACTTTGGAGGGTTTATATGAATTCTTCAAATTCAATCTATGTTGTTATAATATTCTTAAAATTAAAAAATATAGTAATTATAAACATTAATTTATCATTCTCTAAAAAAAATACTCTTCTAAAAAATGTGAAAGATTTATGGATTTTTCCTTATATTTCCCTCCCTCCAAATCCCTCCCCTCCCCTCCGAACTCCCAAACAAAGCCTAGGAGAAGAAATTCCTTGTAAATGTAATAAATGTTTGATAATATTTCCTGTCCTATCTAGTCCAGGCGAGTGTCCTTGATTGCTTTTGATTGTTTGATTATGATGAGGAGTTACCATCCCCATTTAATGAAAATGATTTGTCTTCCATTTAATGATTTGAATGTTCTTGTTTTTTGCAGGATTATGTGCCAGAAAACCCTGAAAGTGTGTCTGAGTTTGAGGCACCACCCTCCCCAGAATCTAGTTATGGTCAAGCATATCCAGCCGAGGAAGACTTTGCAAAAGAGCCAATGGCCGTTCCTTCGCAGCTGCATTTTACAGTCCTAGACATGGAGAACGCTGATTCCGGTCCCTCTTCAAAGCCTCAACATGTTGTGCTAAATCATGTCTTCATAGATAAAAACATGGCCTCAAAATCTGTTGTTGCCATGGGAGTGACTCACAGGTTCCAGTCGAAATATGTGACAGTTGTCCTTTACAAACCTCTCAAGAGGTAAATATGTGACAGTTGTCCAGGTTGTTGTTTTATTTTGTAGCCTCAGTCTGTAAAAAAATGTTCAAATAATACTCCCCTCCGTAGGTGGAGGTCTTGTATCTGTAGATATGCTCGAAAGAATCTGGTGTTCCTGTTTCGACTTGATACATCAAAACTTTCAGATTTTTGGTAACCTTGTGTGTTTTTCTTCTCCTTTTAGAATTTTTAAAATTTCAGTAAGGTGCCTAAAATTTGATGTCGGCAGTGCTACTGAAGTAACTTCGTTCCTGTCTCAGTTATGGTTTTTTGGTTTATAATCCCAAGTTAACAATGGGAGTAGTGTAATTCTAGTGCATTAGTAGTGAAACTATTGGTTCTACAATTTAAACAGCTTGTTTGGTTCAGATTTTACCCCCTTCAGTTCCCCTCTTTTTTATGCTACTCAATAGCTTTCAAATGTCTCCCTTCTCAAATTTTTGTTTGCAATTTATATAACAATATATAAAGACAATATACAATTTTGGTGTAGCCATTTTTCCTTACTAATATTGCCCTTCAATTGACACATTTTTTTTTAGAAAGATTAACTTGGTTGTGAATGAGGTTTCCACAAAATCTAGATATTAATGATAAAGGGCATTGATTAGGAGACTCGAGAACAAACACAGGAACATAAAAAATACGACCAAACTGTCATACTTTCTCTTTTTTGTTTTTCTTGGTCTAGATTTTTTCATTTAAATCCAGTTATACACATTCGTATATAAATAGATACTTTTCTTCGTAAAGGTTTTGAGAATCAGAGATGTATAATGCTGCTTCTGCTTTTTTTGTTCTCTCCTCTTTTTTCACGTCACGAATGGTGAAACCAAGGAGAAAATTTTAGTGTGGATAATCATATGGTAGATCATCCCCCTAAACCCTCCTTAAACTTGGGATGATCCCCTCAAAGTTTATTTCTATCGGTATTAAGGCATTTATGGATTTTTGCTTACTAAAGTTTGTACTCAAGTTAGATTTGCATAATGACAGCTTGACTAGGACAAGCAAAAAGCCATGAAAAAACGAATAATTGATGAGTGTTAGTAGGTGATCACAACCATTTAGAAACACCATTTAAACACATACAAAATTACTTCATTTAATTATATCAAAAATACATTTTAATTCATTATTTTTTCTTCTACATTTTTTTTTTAAAAATATGTGTGCGCTAAAATAGTATGATCAAATAATTGTAACCATGCGAGACTTTTTCTATATAGTAAAATGAGATTTATTGCATGGTCTTCATTTTCTACTATGGTTTGTTTGTAGCCTACAGGAGTACAAGATTTCTATGGTGCTGTTTCGGTTTACTGCTTTAATTTTGGCTTAATTGATCACCAAATCCTTTAACTTAATTCTTTTTTCACAATAGTCTCGTAACTAAAAAACGTCTCAAACTGGTCCCTTATGTATTCTGTCGTTACCTATTATAGTCCTATCTGTTGGTTTTTAACCCTAAATATCTAAGATGAACCAACATTGTATATGGTGTATATACAATGTTGAGATATCTAAGATGTGTATTTCTATGATGTATATACATTGTAGATATCTAAGATGAACCAACATTGTTTTTAACCCTTTGATTTTTTTTAAAAAAAGAGGACTGTTGGATCATGAAGGTGTATTGTATCTAATAGTGAACCAGCTACAACTGATTTTGTTTCTCTTTCTTCCTCTTCTTCTTTCCTATCCTTCAGAATCTTCAACATAATCATCATACCAACCCATAAACAAAAACATAAACACACAAACCCAGAAGTAAAAAAAAACCCTTCAATTATCAAGAATCGATGGGCTTACGACATGGATGAATCACGGTGGTTGATGTGGGAGGCGGTGGAGGAGTGGACGGTGATGATTTAGTTGGTGGTGGTTGTTTCATGGTGAAAATGAGAGAAGGAGAGTGAGTGTTGCTCTGACTGGGTTCTGTGTTGCATGCGATGCTTGAATTATGGTGATTTATGTGTATTAAGTGTGTGTTGTTGCTGGTTGTAATGGATGCAGAAATGAATCCGATTTTCAAACTTCAGAAAATGAATTTAATTGAGAAAGAGATGAATTAGGGATACAAGTTCTAACTTTGTGAATTGTTGGGTTTCAATTGTAGTTTTTTTTATTAATAATGGGATTTGATTAATTTGAGATTTTAGTGAATCGCGAAAGATTCAATCGATTCTTGTTTTTTCCGGGTTTGTTTGTTCAATTTTTTTTGGGATTATATGAACTTATTATTTAGGAAGATGAAGATGAAGAGGAAGAAGAGGGAAGGGGAAGACGAAAAGGAAAAAAACTTGGTGTTGGTTGTTCACTGTTGTCTTTTGTATACAATATACTGCAATCGAATGGTTGAAATCATATAAAAAATATTATACATTAAAAAAAACTAAGGGGGGTGTATTGGATTAGGATTCTAAGAGATTTTAAAAGACTTTTTTATCATGAAAAAGTCTTGTGGTATTCAATCAAGACTCTTTGCAACTTAAAAAAAGTCTTTTGGTATTCAATCAAGACTTTTTGTCATTTAAAAAGAGTCTTGTGGTATTCAATCAAGACTTTTTATCACTTAAAAAAAGTCATGTGGTATTCAAAATCATTCAAATTTTGAAGGATTGTTTAATAAATTGGATTTTGATGGATTTGGTGGGATTTTCTAGTGAAATTTTAGCATGAAAAAGTCTTTCATGAAAACATGAGATTTCTTAGGATTGTTTTTTCTTTTAAAATTTTACTATCTCTCTCCTCCCTTCTCTCTCTCTTCCTCTCTCCCTCTCTCTTCTCTCCTCTCTCTCCCTCTCTCTCACACACTTTCTCTCTTCCCCCCCCCCCTCTCTCTATCTCCCTATCTCTCACTCTCTATTTTCCCTCCTATCTCTCCTCCCTTCTCTCTCTCTCTCCCTCCTCTCTCTACCCCTCTCTCTCCTCTTTCTATCTCCCTCATAAAATAATGTAAAATAAATAAAAGAGTCTGTATTGAGAATATTGTAAAAAAGAGTGTGTTATGATCATTGTTTTTCAATGAATCTTTAAAAATTCATAAAATCTTTTGAAATCTTTTGAAATCCATAAAATCATTTGAAATCCTTTAAAATCTTATGAGTTAAATCTATTGAAATCCAAATTGTAAATCTCAATAGTCTTTTAAAATCATCAAAGTCATTAAAATCCTGCAAAGTCTTTTAAAATCCTTAAGACTTTTTTAAACAAAAATTGTCCTTTAAAATCTTAATCCAATACACCCTCCTAACTAAGAGGACCAAAATAAATAACGACATAATATATAAGAGACCGGTTTGTGACATTTTTTTAGTTATGAGACCTTTATAAAAAAAGAATTAAGTTAAAGAACCAAATGATCAATTAAACAATTAATTTTCTTCGGTTTCTTATCTATTTCTATTACATTATGCAACCTTTTAAGTGTTGTGCCATTTTTTTGGCGTTGTGCATGCCTTATTCCTCGAGACATTGTTCGAACCGATGAGAGATACTTAAACATTTGTCTCACCAAGTTTGTTCTATTGACTCATTTTCTCCAATTATTCTGAAATTTGCTATGCATATATTGTCTTCATTGGAGAGGAGGGAAATTTTTTAAGACATCCACTAAATGGTGATCAATACTCAACTCATGATGTTATGATTCTTCTTAAATTTGCAATGGGATAAGATTATAATTTAAGTTAACGTGTTTTGTTCTGGAACATTTGACTAAACTTTTATTTTATTTTCCATAATTCTATCTATATTTATTTCTTATACAATGTGGTGTTATTCGCAACTTCAACCAGTAAACATATTTTCACTTTTTAGTTAATTTTTTTTTTGGTTTGTGTGTAGATTTATGTAGACCTTGGTCTATAGTTATTTTATCTTTATATTTTTTGAAATAGTTACTACATAAGCATTGACGAACCGGTGTTGTCGATCTCATCATGATTCTTATGCTTTGGTTGCAAAAAACAACCATATTCATGAAGGTCAAGGTATTATTCAATGGATTCATGTCCTTAGAGAATCCAATCAAGTGGTGGAAAAAAGGAAAAACATACTATAGATCCTACTTTGTTATTGGCAAGTCTATAAAAACATATAAATGTATACATATTTTTTTTTTAGAAAATATATTAAATAAAACGAAAAAGATACAAAGACTGGGGGACATTAGACCTGACCCCGGAAAAACCCAAACGGGAATACATCGTGATACATCTGTCCAAGTAGAACTACTCTAATCTATCATAACAAAAATTCACTAATCACAGACGCAACCCAGCGAACCCGCGTACGGGCACGAAATCAGGTTACAAAAAAGCATGAAAGTGAACCTTTGCAGAGAACAGTTAGAATTTAAATATGGCGAATGGATCGATCGTCAACACGACAACAAAATCCAAGTGCCAACAGCTCCCTGATCAACAACAAGCATAAAAAGCTCTTTCGAGGAACCAACGCGTAAGAACTCAGATCGAGGGATGAGTCTAATACGTCAATAAACAGACCCTTTCGGGTTAAACGACAGTCTATCACAGTCCACCAACGGCGCGTAAAGCAACTGCGACGGATAAAGGCTTGAGGTACGACAAACGACTACTTCGTCAACACGAAGCATCTACGCACCTAGCTCTTTCGAACAATGAGTCCAATACGAAAGTGACAGTAACCAGACCCTTTCGGGTTAAACGAACCAGACCCTTTCGGGTTTTTGAATCACACACCAATTATAGAGGTACAAATCTGCAGCCACATCCAATCTTTGAACAGCAAAAAAATACACAAAAACAAAGCCGAAGACCCACGAAAACAAACCTCCCGTCGACGACGAAGATCCAGCAACACACGTACAAAACAAACCGGCGACCCAACACAAACAGAAAACAGCAACCGGACCGACGACGGTGAACAACCCAAAAAGAGATGCGTGCAAAACGAACAAGGCACCCACCACCCACCACCAAGTAACACAAACCCAACACCACGAGATCAAAGGCAAGGCAGCGAACTGTGGAACCGTGAGATAAACCACCCGCCGGAGCTTGGAGCACCTAACAGAGCAGCAACAAACGCACAGCGGCAGTGAACACATGGTGGGGATGGAAGGTGAGGCGGAGGGTGGAGAAGAGCCCCAACACCTCGTCGCCTCACTGCTGTGTTGATCTACATGGTGAGAGGTGAGATTTGGATTGGGGAGGGAATGTATACATATGTTAGCGTAATACAAAAGCGTACAAACAGGTACAAGAGTGTTCGTCTGCACGCTAGTATAGTTATGCACACTAGTAATGAGAACAAACAGAAAAACCTCGTACATATTCTTCTAATTGTTTTCATTTGCTTTATTCAACTTAAGCTTTGTTATGCATTTAGCTTAAAAGTTGAGGTATTGAAACTAGGGTGAGTAAAATGTTGAAGGGGTACAATTTCATTATTTTTGTGTTTGGTTAGCAAACATTAAACTCGGTACGTATATGATGTTCCTTTTAACGAATAGAGATTGTGCTGTGTTTTGCCTTTTTTCAATTGTGATAGGTTCAAAGACAATCATTTCGGATAAATCAACTTAATCAATCTTACTATATAATGAATCTGATAGGTGCAGAATTGCTACAAAATTTTCAAACATAATGAAAAATAAACCCTAGCATAACTGCAAGATTCCTACAAATACTTATTTTATTGAAAAGCTAGTATTAGAATAAAGCAAACTCAAGAATAATCCCTCATCTAAACATGCTTTTTATATATAGTTGGTATGTTGGAGAGCCATCCATCTTTATTTATGAAAGATGATAAAGAATATTCATTTATATTTATTTTACTTGGCTTCTTCTCCCATGGGACACGCCCTTGAGTCTTAGATCCTGGTCCAGTACAATCGACTTCAGCATAGATGAAGTTGTTTCTGCGTCATTTTGATTTGAATTAACATAAGTTAACAACAAAAAAAATTATTGTCTATGACACATAACAATAAGCACCGGAAAAGGGTCACTCTTATGCATAAAAGTATGAACTTGTAAAAAAAAAGTATAAAAAATAAAATAAGTTTTTTTAGGGGTAAAAATGATGAAATAAGTTTGTATTTTATTTTACTAAGAAATAAGTTTTTATTTTAACATTAGGAGTGTATTTGTTTTGTTTTTATTGTGGTTTTTTAATTGGATGTAGATACTTTTAAATTCTCTCATTGCACTCCTTGTGTTTGATAGGATTCTTTGTAAGATTTAATTTTTAAATATTTTATTTTAGCTTTTTAATAAAAAAAACATCAAGAGTGTATTGGGCATGCAACAAGCGTTAAAACTCTTAGGGAGAGTTTGCCGTTCATTTGGGTCCCACAAGATTCGAGGGATTAGTCTCTGCAACTTGCGCGCGGAGGATACCCGGTTTACACAAAAAAAAAAAATACAATTACTTCTACTTTTCGATTTTTGATATGGAAAATATTTATTTATTTACATAAAAAAATTGACGGAAAAATTTCTTCATCTCGTTCTAAAATATTATTCAAATATTCTATATTGAAGAAGATTATTAGCCAAAATCAATTATTCGTTAAACTGGTTTCTTTCTATTGCTTTTTTTCCCTTTCTTGTATTATTGTATTATAAGTACAACATAAAACATTTTCCCTTACAAGAATATATAATTTTATATGTAATTTTTTCAGGAACATTCATGTATCTTCCTCACTTTCTATAATATACCCTAACATAATGCATGTCAAACATATATAATTCGTCAATTTGAAAGACATAAAAAAGACTATAGTTATCATTTTAAAAAAAGAAGTATTTAATCATCTCTTCAAAAATAAAAGTATTTAATAATTAAAACTTACTCATGGCCTGCATGTTTCCAAGCATCCCATCCTCCTGGAAGAACCACAGAAGAAAGATATGTCTTCCAAAATATAACTCTTGAATAAGGGCCATATGCTCTTCCTAGATTCACTTTACCTATCCCAGTAACTTGTCCTCCTCTAAAAACAAAACCAGTTGGTTCGGTTGATGAATTCCTACGTTGAGCTGTGATAAAACCTGGAGGTTTAGAACTATCTTGTGTTGCGTTTATCACACAATCCTACAACAGGTAAAAAGCCACTTAAAAAATATTATTGTTTCATTTTTTGAACAATGAAAAATAAAAATTGTAAATAATTTTAAATATTTTTTTATCCCTATATATGTCATTTTTGTTTTTAGTCTTTGTGATTTTTGTTTTGTTTTTAGGCATCACAAATATATCACTTTTGTCCCTTATTATTTTGTTGTAGTCCTTGTAAAATTTGTTCATATCGAAATTGATCCATATAAAATGTAGAATATTTGATTTTAGTCGTTCAAAATAAAGACTAATAGGAATACTAAAATAAAACACAAAGACTAAAAGTAAAATGTGGTATATTTGCAACTACAAAAAGAAAAAATTATAATAAATAAAAATTAAAAATGATATATTTTCAGATAATAAAAAATATTGTAAATATGTACTATTATTATTATTATTATTAATATTATTACTACCTCAAAATAAGATTGGGCTTCACCAAAAATGAAGTCAACTTCACCTTGAATATAACAATTCTTAAAATAATGACGCCCCATTGCATCAAACAAAGTATCTTGATAACCTATGAAACCACAGTTAAAAACAGCAGATTTATCACCATTTATAATAGCAGCTACTGCTGGTCCTTTATTTCCAAATGTATTCTGCAATTGCACAACAAGAATTATTATTCAAGTTATTAATTAAGATTGTTTCATTGTGAGATGAGAAATTTTTTTAAAATTTTTTTAAAAAAAATCATCTGGAGATATTGAAGGTAAGAACCCAATAAACCAACATAATCACTAATTTACTAACGTTTCTTTATAAAAAGAAAATAAAAAATTTCTTCGTCTCTTTTTCTTGTGTTTACCTCAAATGTTATACCACTCAAAATCACATTAGGTGGAAATGAAAAGAATGTTGTTGTTGCATTCCCATCACCATAAGTAATTGTTGTGGTTCTTCTATCAGATCCTTCAAAAATGATGCACGGTTTGTTATAGGGAATATTAACATGTTCCCTACAAAGCCAAAAAATAAGAAAATGAAAAAATAAATGTAGGCTATGTTCAAAGCGGGTAATTACACAAACTCATACTCAACAATGTACGTATTTATCCGTCTATTATGAGTATTTTTTACGGGTGTATATTGGACTTGGATCCAATTGTCATCCTACATATGAATTAGATGCTTAATATTTTATATGCACTTAACAATTAACAACAATGTACACCCTTAAAAAAAAAATAAAGGTAACAACAATGTACATATTGTTCCCTCAAAACAAAACAAAAAAGCAACTTACATGTATTTGTGAGTCAAAATAAAAATAAAAAACTTACACGTATTTTCCAGGATTTATGTGAATTTTAACCCAATGATCATTATTGTTTTTTATTGAATCAATGGCAGGCTGAATCATTTTGAATGCCCCTCTTCCTTGTTGATCAACAGTAATGGTATTTCTAACATGATTTCCACCACAGTCAATGGCTCTACCAAGACAAAAACAACAACCAATGAATATGATCAATTGGAAAATCATTGGTCGAAGAGATAACCAAATTGTAGGTGATTTGTGTGGAGTGAGTAGTGACATTATGAACAACCTTTTCACTTATATATTAATTACATATATTTGGAAAATTAATTATATATTCTTCTGTTTTCTTTTCCCTTGATGACTATTGAAAATAATAAATCTTAATAATTGAATGTTATCAGAAAGTTTGAGTCAAAATCATCTAAAATAATAAGATATTAAATATTTCTTTCAAAAAAATAAGATATTAAATATTTAATTGAGGCTTTTTTTGTTACCATTCGGAATAATTCGTGAGATTCATGAACATGGAGAAAAAATCATTGAAATTCTTTTCTTAATTTTATTTCTTTTACTGTGAAATTTCCTTCAAAAAAAAAAATTCTTTTACTGTGAAATTGTTTCTTATTTAGATGCCTAAAAAGAAATGAAAACATATGTATCGTAATCCACAAAGTTATTTCCATAATATGTTTTTATAATAAAATCCAAATAAAAAATTATTACAATAAATAACTCAGTGTTGTACGGGACCGGGATGTTATAGGCTTATAGCACTATCCATATTATAATTTTATATTTTATTTAAACTATTTTATTTATAACTTTGTCCTACTTTATCCAAATAAATAACTCATTCTTTAATAGTCTTAGTAAAAGGGGGAGACCCCCAACACAGTGAACCAAAATTATTGTCATGATTAAAAAAAGTATTCACATTTAGTATACGACACAACTTGAATATGATATCTTTAATGGAGAGAATCTATAAAAAACCAAAAAAGATTGTAATTTTTATTATTATTTTAATCATATTGTAACTTTTACGCATAAGGAAGAATAGTCTATGGCTTTAATATAAGGTATGTGGTTAGTTTATGAACACTACCTTATAGTTTCATTGATTATCATAAAGGGAAGAATGTGAAGGGGGATAGAAATACGTTGCTTAGGTAACGTGGATAAATGTGTCGAGTTGGATCCTACGAAATAACTATTATAAATGTTTATTAATTTTTTTTAAGAAATTAAATTAATCTACCTAAATTGACACCGAAAGAATTGAATATGAAACCTTGGAGTGGAGCACACTTCAAGGTTTCAAACCAACATCATTAGATCAACCAAGTAAGTTATGTTTATTAATTATTATCAAACAAAGTGGAATTTGAAGGTATTCAAATGTTAATGTATCAATTATTGGAGTTGGTGCTTAGGATATAAGGATATGGTAATGCAAATAAGGAAGGTGGTGATGCGTCTGGTCCTTGAACAATAGTTCAAAAACCATGGAGAGTGATGGAGGGAGATTTTGAAGGACATGATGGTGGTGGTAGCGTGGTAGGTCGTCTCTGACGAGATTTAATGTAGAGGTCAATTTATGGGGATCTAGATTTTCAACATTAAGATATTCCAAATGTGGATGTTGAAGATTTGGTGAACCAATCATATAACAATAGGGATTTTATTTCAATAGACATTTTTTTTGACAAAAAATAAACGATATTCATTCATTTAAATTGTTCGAGTATATTGATACAAGAAAATACTCATTTGGACAAAGGACTTGTAATTCTTTATCCTAAAATGATTTTGTAGAATAACAAGAAAAACATACAACCTAGAAGACAGCCACAATGTCGAGTATCTCGAGTGTATATCCCGATGTGTAGATCACTAGTTTAAATTTTACATGTGTGTTCATAAGTTGAAATGTTGACTTTAGCTAGATCAATCTCATGTACTTGGACTTCAGTTATCTTTCTATTTGATAGTAGCATGTGTGTTGTCCCTAGAGGTTGTAAATGATGGTTATGGTCCTCTCTGCAAAAATTATGGATGACAAACTTTCCATTCTTCAATACAATAGAAATCCTTGCTTTGCATTCATTTTTTTTTAGAATAAAAATTCTTTATGTATATTAAAGATTACTTACACATGAATAAAAGGCAAACGGACAATACACTACGATGTTAGGTCTTTTTAGATGACAAAATCAATCCTCGTAAACGCAACATTCATGAACCTAAGAGAAATGACATTGTTGTTGCTAACAAAAGCGTATTTTTTTTTTTACAATAAAAGCATATCTCTTGTTAGGCTGTCGCAGTCCTTCCATGCTACAAACAAACCTACACGATGATATAGAACCATATTTTCTATTCTTGTTCACTTTAAGTTTCCTAACACCCATAGCCAGCATTTGAACCATATGCGAGCAAAAAATGATAGGCTCCTCCGTTTGAATCAAATGTCATACCAATCCTTAACTTCTAATCAGCATTTGTGAAAATGTCATTTTTTTTTTGGTCATATCATACTCCCGAATGAGGAAACCTGACAAGTAAAAAAATAAACAATTTGGGTGCCAACAATTGCAACAAATTAATACTACCTATAAAACAACACACGTACACTTAGTTAGAGAGTAACCACAATGAAAAACCAATTTGAGTGTTGTACCGAAATTATTAGTTAAATAAATATAAGCAAATGTCTTAAAGAATTGAACAATCTAGCCAGCAAAAGGTGGCATAAGCTGATACAGAAAAAAAACTTCCACACTTTAAAAAGAAAAAAAAAACTGCCTTCTATAATGACCTCCACCCTTTCTTGTTCAATAAAACAATCTGAACCGTGTTGTGTAACAATATTTCAAATAATATATAAACAAAGATTTATACTTTAATCAATATCTAATACTACTTGTTTATATATCAAGTTAGTGGCTTACTTTCAATTTAAACAAGTGATTGAGCTCAGGAAGTTAACATGCTCCACCAAAGAATGAATTGTTCGGAAGAATTCTGATTCAATTTCTAAACGAAATAATTTTTAGTTAAATTTTATTTACCTTTCGGCTGAACTTCAGGTTACTAAGCCCCTTCCCCGAAGAATTCGATGGTTAAAAAAAAAAGTTTACTTTCAAGGTAGTAGTGAGTTGTGAAAGCATACCTCCAAAAGAAAAAGCAAGCTACCCCAATCCATAAATTACAATTAATGGTCTAATATTACAACTTTCAATGTTGACAAAAGAAAATAATAAAAAGGAAAATTGCAATTAGTTACTAGTAAATATTTATGTTGACAAAATAAATAATAAAAAGGAAAAATGTAGAAATCAACCCAAATTATGTTTAAACTCTAGAAGTAGAACATGTTATGGATCCAAATCGATGAGGTTTAGTTCTAGTCATTAAGTCATTCTTTAAATCTGACCAACCATAATGAGTCACTTGTCAACCACTAATATCAACTCAACTTTTTTTTTTTTTCTGATAAAGATTTTGTTTCTTGAAATGGTTAAGCTTAAGCTTTGTTATGCATTTAGCTTAAAAGTTAATGTACTGAAATTTTGGTGATAATGTTAAGGTGTAAATGTTGAAGGGATAAAAATTTCATAATTTTTGTGTTTGATTAGAAAACATTAAACTCTATATGAAGTTACTGTTTTGAAATAGAACTTGTGCTGCGTTTTGTAGACAAAATAACATAATTCACAACCATTTAAATCCATTCAAATGCTCCTCAACTTTGAAAGGAAATACTGCTTTGATCAGGTGTATGGTTGAATTTTCCCCGAAATTTAGTGTTTGGTGGAAATGTTGATATCCACACTCCACCCGTCTCTAAACTTATTTTTTTTGGTGAATAATCTCTAAACCCGTTATGTTAGTAAAAAGTACACACACATAAATATTGTTTTATTCAGTATTTAATTATTATATACTATAAACTTTAATCTCCTCTTCAAAGAAAATATGATTCCATTATTATTTTATTTTATTATTTAATAATTATTATTTTATGATTTTAAATATATGGTAGGGGCAAGTGCAAGGTGTGGAAAATCGACACCCACCACTAGGGAGGGGGATGTGATTTAAATTTCAATCCTGACAAGAAATGGGTGTGGGGAAAGAAAATCAACCTTCGTCTACGGTGCAAAGAGGCAAAATCCGCCCCTGATCTGCCCCGTTGCCATACCTAGTGTTTTGGTTTTCATCTGAGCTTCAGCAAGATCTCTCGTAATTACAAAAAATGAGCCATGAAACTTGAAACAAACGTTAGATTAGACCCACTATTTCTTGCCCTTGAATGAACACAACGGTGACTTAGATTTGCTCCAGTTGTATGAACCACAATTACTGCTGCTAATGAAGTTACCAACTACATTCTTGATTCATCATTAGGGATAAATCAACCTAGTCAGTTTTACATATGATGATGATAGGTGCAGAATAACCCCTAGCATAACCACAAGATTCGTACAACTATTTTATTGAAAAACTAGTAATGGAATGAGCTGGCATTCAAACAAGTAGAGAAGTTGATTCAACAATACCTGATCCAAACAGGTTATTATTTATGTATATCAATATCTCAACTCAGCCTATGTAAATTAAATTATACAAATATATTTGGTATATTGTTAAGCCATCCATCTTCATTTATGAAAGATGATAAAGAATAATCATTTATATTTATTTCATTCGGCTTCTTTTCCCACTTGACACGTCCTTGAGTATTGGACCCTGGTCCTGTACAATCAACTTCAGCATAGATGAAGTTGTTTCTGCATCATTTGTTTAAAAATTAATATAAGTTACAAGAGATAGTGGAAAATATGTCTGAGACATACCAATATACACATGAAAAGGGTCATTTTATGCATAAAAACATGAACTTGTCACACACAAAAAAAGTATCATAAAAATGAAATAAGATTGTGTTTAATTATTCATCAAGATTGTCAGGCGTATCAGACCTTTCTTGGATTATTTAATTGGCCCTCTCCAGAGCTCCTTTATCCCTAATAGAGGTACTGCTGATAATATCATTGTTGCTCAAGAAATTGTACGTCACATGTATATAAGAAGAAAGGTAAAAAGAAACAAGTTTATTATTGTTTAAGGTTGACTTCGAGAAAGCATATGATAGAATATATTTTGAGTTTTTTAGGCTTACTCTTTCTGAATTTGATTTCCCCTCTATTATTATGAATCTTACAATGAGTTGCATTACCTCATCCTCGCTATCTCTTAAGTGGAATGGGGAAAAACATGATAGATTCAAACCTAAGAAGGGTTAAAGGCAAGGAATCCTCTCTCCCCGTACATATTTGTGTTGTGCATGGTTTTGTTTGGCGGGTTGGTAGAGGCCAAATTTCTATTTGGTATGATAAATGGATAAATGATACTTATCTTTGTGAGGTCTTACCTTATGTTGACATCAGGGACACCAATCTTCACATTAGGGATATTGTTGTGAATAGGGTCTGGAACATCAACATTTTCTATACTCAACTCCCTGCGACCTATAAAGAGTGTATTTGCAACATTATTCTTGACCATGATACTGACCACAAGCTAATTTAGAACAATTCACAGGATGGTACTTACTCAGCTAGCCATGGTTATAGGTGGCTTGATCACTCTTAATTGTTAGAAATGGTTTTGGTGTTCACCCATATTGTAGAATCTTCAACGTTTTTGTTGGTTGGTGATGCATGGTAGTCTTCCTACAAATACTTTTAGAGGATTGCAACATCCTACAACTAATACAACAAGTTATAAATGTGGGGATATGGTAGAAAATGACTTGCATACGCTTCGTGATTACCCTAAAGCAAAGTCCATCTGGAGCCACTTTTGTTCCTCTATTCCGCTTGATTTCTCTATGACCAATTGTCAAGTTTGGTTCAAGCATCATGTTATTGCTAAGATGAGATCTCTTTTCATGGTTACTTGTTGGGGAGATTTGGGAGAATAAAAATGAAAAGATTTTTCAGAATAATAAAAAGGATAGTCGGGTTTCAGTTAATAGTATTTTCTTTCATCATTCTTCTATGGTTCATTCTTTTGGTTTTCCCGATGTCCGCCCTATCCTTCCGCATGTTTGCTGGCACCCCCTCGTAGATGATTATATCAAAGTCAATGTGGATGTTTCTTCCTTTAGCAACCCAAGTAACGAAGGTTTTTGTGGTCTTTTGAAAGACTTTAATGGGATTTGGATTCATGGTTTTTGTGGTTCATGTGGCAGAGCATCTAATTTGTTTGATGAACTCGCAGCTATTTGATGAGACCTTCATTTGGTGTAGGACCTTGGTCATAAGTTTATTATTTTAGAATTTGTCTCTAAGGTAGCTCTCGATTTAATTATAGATGTACATATCTCTAACTTTCATCTTCATGGGACTAATCTTTCTCTCATTAGGAAGCATACCTCTCTTCCTTGGACCATCTCCTTTACCCATACTTTGAGAGAAGGAAACGTAAACATTATTTTTCTTGATATCTAATTTTATAAGCAGTATTTTCAAGACAATTCATGTATCTTCCTCACTTTCTATAATATACCCTACATATGCATGTCAATCATGTATATAATTCCTCATTTTCAAAGACATACAACTCTTGATTGAATCAATAAAACTTACTCATGGCCTTTGTAGTCCCAAGCATCCCATCCTTCGGGAAGTACCACCGAAGAAATGTATGTTCCCCAAAATATAACTCTTGAATAAGGGCCCCATGCCCTTCCTAGATTCACTTTCCCAATTCCGTCAATGCGCCCTCCTTTAAAAACAAAACCACTGGCTTCATTTGATGAATTCCTAAATTGGGCTGTGATATATCCCGAAAATTTCGAGATATCTTGTGTTGCATTTATCACACAGTCCTACAACGTGTGAAAAGTCACTTAAAATCTCTCAAATGTTTCATTTTCAAAACAAATATATAGTGTATCATTTTTGCTTTTTGTCCTTATTGTTTTATTTTTAGTCCCTCCAAATTTGTTCATGTTTGATTTTAGTCTCTAAAAATAAAGACTAGCATAGATCAATTTTAATATGAACAAACTTTACTTCTTCAAAAAAAAAAATGAACAAACTTTACTGAGACTAAAATGAACCATTAAGAACCAAAAACAAAATTTGGTACATTTATAAGGACCACATAATACTTCTAAAGGGTCTAAAATAAATACGGAGAATAAAAACATATTTAAAATCATGTAAATATGTATTATATTATTACCTCATAATAAGATTGGCCTTCACCAAAAATGAAGTCAACGTCACCTTGGATATAACAGTTCTTAAAATAATGACGTCCTGTTCTATCCCACAAAGTATCTTGATAACCCAAGAAACCACAGTTAAATATTGCTGATTTATCACCACATATAGTAGCAGCTACAGCTGGTCCATCACTTCCAAATGTATTCTGCAATTGCACAACAATGAATTATTTATGGAAGTTGTTAAATTTTGGTATGATTAATGAGTTAAGAAAAACTAAAAAATTATCACTAGTTTACTAAGATACCTCTATAAAAGAATAAAAAAGTTATTGCTTTAGCCCTTTTTGTTGTATTTACCTCAAATGTAATACCACTCAAAATCACATTAGGTGGATTTGAAACAAATGTTGTTGTTGCTTGTCTATCACCATGACTAATTATTGTGGTTATTCTATCAGATCCTTCTAAAATGATGCATGGCTTGTCGTTGGGAATATAAATATTTTCCCTACACAATCAAATAATTAAAACATGAGAAAATGTAAATTTAAATTTAGGATATGTTTGATTTATCTTCTTAAAAACTCTTTTAGTTTTTAAAAATTATAAAAGAGAAAAATTTGTTTTGTAAAATTTGTATACATTTTTTTTGGAGTAAAATTTGTATACATGTGTTTCTTATATTCTTGTTTTTGCAACAATATTTTTATAAAACAATTTTGCAAAATAATTTTAAAAACCAAATACGATCAAACAAACCCTTACTATAATATTTTATAAATTTTGACGCTTAAACTTGATAAACGGTCAACCAATCACAAACTGTCTTTTGTAAGACTTTTAACAGAATTGAGTTTGGCAGAATTGATTTTGACAGAATTGAGTTTAGTAGAATTGATTTATGTTTGGATACATTAATATAAAAGTGAGTTGAACAATAAATTTTAGTGTAAAAATTACCCAGAATCAATTCTGCAGGCAGAAGCTACGATTTCTAGCTTCAAGTAGAATCAATTCTGGAGGCAGAATCAATTCTACTTTTAAGAAACCAAACAAGCCAGAATCAATTCTACACGTCCAGAATCAATTCTGGCTGCTCCCACCGTGCAACCAAACAGGGGCTAAGTTAGATATTATGAAAGTCAAACTTTTGTAACAATGAGTCGGTTAGAATTTGACTTAATTGTACTTTTTATATCTATATTTTATAACATTCACAAAAATAGTCTTTCACATTTTAAAATCAAACTTGGTTGTCCCTTAAATAACGCAGTTGTTGTAATTTTGATCTCTACCTAAAATGTATATATTTTTTTGGGTTAAGTAGTCTATTAGTTTTTTTTGTTGTTGAAAGAAGTAGTCTAGTATTTAGAAATTCATTCATTTAAGATGAATAAGTGGGGTGTTTGGGGTTCAAACCCCGACTCCTGTATATACTGTATTATGTAATGTCTCTACTAACTGAGCTAAACTCATGATGACTAAAATTTATATTATTAAAATAGCGATTTTGGCCCAACAAATGATGAATTGTTGTCCAATCGGAAGAGAAAATACCACTTCTAATGCCAAAAATTGCCATTTCAACTCAAGGGTAGAAGTTATGGTTTGAGATTAAAATTGCAACAAACGTGATATTTGATGAACCAAATAGTTCGATTTTAAAATAGGAAACTATTTTTGTGACTGTGATAAAATAAGATGACAAAAAATACAATTATCTGACTGTAAAAAATCTAAATTGACAGAGCATATGAATTAGATCCTTGATATTTTAGCTGAACTTAACTAACAACAACTTACATGTATCCTTTCAAAAGAAAAACAACTTACATGTATTTTTATCTCAAATAAACTAAATTAAAAAAATAACTTACACGTATTTTCCAGGATTTATGTGAATCTTAACCCACCGATCATTGTTATTCACTATTGAATCAATGGCATGTTGAATCATTTTGAATGTTCCTCTTTCTTGTTGGTCAACAACAATGATATTTGTAACATGATTTCCACCACAATCAATGGCTCTACCAAGACTAAAACAATAACAAATGAATATGATCAGATGGAAAATCTTTTGTCGAGGAGGAAAACCCATTATAGTTGAGTGAATTGTGACATTATGAACAACCTTTTCACTTGTATATATACAAACTTGGAAAAATTAAGTGTATTCTTTCCTCACTTCTACTTGATCAATGACTATTTTGACCATTGAAAATAATAAATACCAATAACAATATTTGCATCTTAAGGGTTAAGCACTTGGCCAAGCTTATTTGTAGCATTAAAGCTATTTTACAAGCTTATAAGTCTCTTTAAGAATATTTTCTTGATAATACAAGAAAGTGTTTTTTTAGAGTATAAGATAAAGTTGTACAAGGAAATCATGCAATCACGTGGAAATTTTATGAAGCAAAAGCAACACTACGAGACAAAGAAAAAAAGGTTATTTCTCAGATTTCACCGTAAAAAATAAACAGATAACGTTATCATGCAAAAAATAATAAGCTAATTTTGACCTATTTTTGTTCATTAAAAAACAAGTTACTTATTTTGTGAGAGCTTTTTAAAAATTTCGTTTGGTCCAACTTCTCCATTTAAGGAGAAGAGAAGTTCCAAAAAAACGAGGGTCAAACACTTCTTAAATATTTGTAGACATAAGTTTTTCAAACTTGTATTTAAATAAGGGAAATGCTAATGAGTGAGCACTTTTTAAGAACTTTAGATAGTACTAAGTTTTTATGGAAATTTGTGTAGTCAATACATCGGAAATTAAAATATTAAACTTTTTCAATTAATAGTTTCTTAAAGTATTCTTAAATAGTAATCTTAGGACACCCGTTAGCAAAACCTTTTAAATAATATCACATCTATATCATTTTTTTAACGGACCCATGATATCACATTGTTACGTTAGTTCCTAAAATTTCGCCAAAAATGTCTATATTGATGAAATATGATTGGACACATGTGCAAAAAAGTTTTACATTAGTGTATATAAATTAAATTTATATTTTTAATTGATGTTAATATATCATAATTTTCCTAATATTTTTTAAAATCGGAGAACAAGAAATTAGTATTAAGGGTTAAATAAGTTTTTTTTATATATAAATATCTCAAATTTTGTTTTGAGTCTCTAAAAAATTTCAACTTGTTTTGGTCTATAAATATTTTGTGTCACGACTTTTAGTCCTACTTTTAAGTCAGCTCATATGTATTGAAATTCTGGCACGTAGTGGAAGGATGTCGTACACGATGTCAAGACAGACGGGATGTCAAGCACAATGTCAAGACATCGTGACAACACAATAAACAATAAACAACTGGAAGGAAATTGCATAAAATAAACAACACAGTGTATTTGTTAACCCAGTTCGGTGCAACGTCACCTACATCTGGGGGCGACCAAGTCAGGAAAGAAATTTACTATAATAGTATTAGTTTGAAGTCCTACGTAAACAACCTCCTGTTTACAGCCTTCGCACCTAATCACGACCTGTGATATTTCTATCTGAGACACTCCTAGATATGAGGCCCCTCTCACTTCCCCTCAATCACACACCCTGTGATAAGACAATAACAATCAGTTAAGGAGACACTCTCCAATAAACATAATCCACTCTTGCTTAAAAGCTTGCGAGTGATTCACAAATACAACTCAACTAACAGTCCAACTCTAGCATCAACGTGATACAAGAGTGGCTCACAAATAACAAAGTACAGACTAAAATCCTAATTGACTCTTTTGTAAAATGTGTCTTCAGTTAAATTCTTAGGTTTACAGTCTTCCTTTAAATAGCCTGAGAATCGAATGGGCTTGATGAAATAATCGGGCTAATCACACAGCCGATCCGCACAGTCTTCAACACAATATTCCGGAAGCATATATATTGTTTCCTTAAATGTCTTGACATCATTTTAGGAAACACCATTAACGCTTGAATTAATATTTTCTGCTTCAGGAAAACACACGCCTCTTGGAACATAAATCACGTGAATAAATTCTTCAATCAAATCTTCAGAGATATCACGTGAAAATAAAACATCCAAGAATGCAAAACAAGATACGCTACAATGTCGTACCAACATGTCAGGACATCTTGTCCAACATCTTGCTAGAACACTTGTATTAACAAAATGCGGCCAATTACAAAAACATAACTTGTATCATTCACATTTTTTAATGAATTTTTATAAAGATGTTTAGAGTATTATAATCATAATCTCTTGCACTAAATTTAGTAGACTTCTTATTTAATCTTAATATTAAACATAAATTTTATTTAATAAAATACTAATATTTAATTTAGTCAAAAAAACGTACTCATACTTTAAAAATAAAAACTAAAATATGAATAACATCCTATAAATCCTCTAAATATATCTATAAAACATAAAATTTATGTATTGATAAAAAAACAGTAATTATGTTTCTTTAGTTATCCTTAATAATATATTATACTGAAAAATATTAAAACAAGTATCACTGTATATCAATAAATACTAACAATATAAAATTTAACTAAGAACATATATGTTGTTACAATTTTTCAAATATAAATGATATATATTTTATAAAAAACAATTAGGAGGAAGAATTATTATAAATAAAGGTGACACTTTTGGTTATTTTTCACATGTTTCGGGGCTCTATTTATTGATGTTACAAAGTCAATCTATTCAAGTCAATCATTAATGATTTAAGTCCAACCATTATGGAGTTTCATCTTTTACATGTTGCTTTGTTGAATGGGATGACACTTTCGTTTGTTGCATGTGATGCAAGTGGAAGTTGCGTAAGTTAAATAAATGTAACAAGGGGCCAGACTTATTTACACGAACTACACTTGTCTTCTTGCATGTAATCCTCTTAATAATTATTTTTTGACAGAATAATCTTCTTAGTTTGTTCTTAGTAAAAATAAGACCTCGTATGAATGTACCATCATCATCATTCAAGTACTCAGTTTAGGACGGGAGAGCTTGATAGATCTCTGACGGTGGGCGAGTCTAAATATTTATTGTAGTTATTGGATATTAAAGTTTTATGGTTGTTACTATACACTGTCAACACCAAATAGTTTTTTTTTTATTCTCACTTTCTGTATTCTCTTTCCTCTCCATTAGGATCCTCTTGTTAAGTTCTATGTGACAACTATCAAATCGAGAATGGGTGAAATCTTATAACTTTTTAAATTTAATTTAATTGAAAACAATAATAAAACATTTTAATTTAATTTAATAAAACCCAGAATGGGTAAAATCTCTTGATATTTCTATAAAACAATACAAGAGTAATTATAAGTGAAGAAGGCGATGGCTATTTTTTTTACAAGAGTTGAGGTTGTTGTTAGTAAAAGGAGGGATGTATTTATATTCCAATTGCGAAAAGGAGGGATGTTTTTCGTAAACTTTTGCTTTGATTGAAAGTAGATAGTATTTATATTTTATAGTGTGACAAAATACTTAGATTTGGAATATAAAAAGAAGGTAATTTGAGCAAAAAATCTATCACCAATGTTAAATCCATTGGTGAGTTTGGAGGGTATATGTTATGTGCAGTATGTTTGTGATTTTATTGTTTTTTTGGAATTGAAAGTGGTTTACTGGGTTTTGCAGCATTTGTTTTTGTTAGAAGAAGAAAAATTTGCTAGGTTTGAATTATGGACGAAGATTGCAGAAAGAAAAATGGTTTTAGTAAAGTGATAAGGAGTTTGAAGTCCTGGATTAAAACCCAAGTGAATGAGAAAAAACTAACCTAATACACTCATCAAATCAAATAAGTTTTCTGACACTTGAGTACATATCATATGACTGAACTTTCTTTTGCATATTTTTTCCTCACCTTAAAAATCACATATGTAAAAGGTTATTTACTTGCAGTAGAACGATTCTGCAAATATCTAACAGTTGTCGTATTCTCTCGTCATCGGTATTTATCCTATCATATTAGTTTCTCTAATATCTTTATCTTTAAAAAAATGTTGCAATACCTCCAAGTCATGAGTAACATTGGCATTTACATTGCAAAATATTAGTGATTCGGAAATTTAAAACGAATAATTGACTCTAGAAACATTCAGCCCATCCACAAGTATATGTGAGGGAACCTTTTGTCGCCTTATTTGTTTGGAGAAACTTTCTCCATCTCTAAGATGATTTCATACAAATCTGAAAGAAAAAATAAACTATGTTTTGCCATTGAAAAG
Organism: Medicago ruthenica; assembly: GCA_018208015.1. Lineage (NCBI taxonomy): Eukaryota > Viridiplantae > Streptophyta > Magnoliopsida > Fabales > Fabaceae > Medicago > Medicago ruthenica. The sequence continues at coordinate 9,557,823 of CM031375.1, read as the reverse complement.
TACACTTCAAAACAATTCGAAAGTATTGTTATGAAAAAAAAAACATGTGATTTTTTAAAATGTAGAGTGGGAAAAGTTTCTCATTATTTGTGCATCTTGATGATCTAGGTTAATTCATGTTTGATAAAATTCTTTAACTGTTGTTTCTTAAAGTAATATTTTTATATCCTGTTGTGTTTTTGGGTTGACCCCTAAAAGGATGAAATGTGTCATGAAAATTTGTTAATTGCTATGATGTAAGAAACTTTAATTTTTTCTTATTCTAATTCTTAAAAATGTGCATCAATTTTGGGTAGAGACTGCAAGCTAATATAATTTTGTTATTTAAATTAGTGCCTTTGTTGTGTTTTTTTTTGTGTTTTTGACTGGGAAAAAAAATATTCAATAGAGGCACTAATATTAATATAAAATAAATGAAAGAAAAATGGAAAATGATAAAACCTACGAAAGAGTCAAACAATTAAAAAAGTGAAGGCTTATTTTGTATGCCACCCATCCCATGAATTCCACCAAATGCGAAAATGAAATTTTATTCTTTAATTAAAAACACGGCAAGTAAGCATTCTTAGAATTCATGGGCCGATCCTTCTTAGTATTTAACAATTCTCAAGAAAAATATAGCTTGTTAAAGGCTGTTAAATCTGTAGAAAAGAATAACCATAACATTATAGTAAATTCACTTACTTACTTGGACTAATATTAGAGGCACTATTTTTTGTACTTGGCTACTTTCAAAGCATATAATCTGTGCAAAATTCAATTACTGTTTGGACTTCAAAAAAATTAAGTACTTATTTGAAATTGTAGTAAATTTGGGATAACCGCAATGTGCCAGTAAATTTAGCATAATCACATTGTGCCATCAACGTGATTTTAGTCAAAACTATACTTTTGAACTTCAACAAAACCATGGTACCCCAAAATCAGCCATTGTATATGGCAGTGGGAAGAAAAACCTAAGGAATCGTTCAACTTCATGAGTGATTCATGAGGAATCACACAAACACTTGACACACTAGCATAAGATGGTATTATCTGTACTAGTCACCCACAGGTAAAAGCATAAATTGCAAGCAATTGTTCCATGTTCATAAATAGTAACCAAAAAAAGAAGAAAAGTGAAGTACAAATGCATGGAGGGACACAACTAATCCAAACTACTTAAGCAAAGGGACAAATCAAACAAGTAGAATACTAATAATGAGCAGTAGCAATAATTAAAGCAAACAAACCAACCAACAAAAAACTAATGACCCGAAATAAAACATGTCCTAATAATGAAAATAGAATAATAATGATTCCCATCAAAACTCATTTGCCCCGTCCCTTTTCTGTTCATGTGCTTTTCAAATTTTAGTTATGGTTTGTGATTTGTCCCTTCACTTAGCCATCATGACTTTGACAAACTCCTCATAGTTGATCTGCCCATCACCATCAACATCAGCTTCACGAATCATCTCGTCAACTTCTTCATCAGTCAGCTTCTCTCCGAGATTTGTCATGACATGACGGAGCTCAGCTGCAGAGATGAAACCATTTTGATCCTTGTCAAACACACGGAAAGCTTCCTTAAGCTCTTCCTCAGAATCAGTATCCTTCATCTTGCGGGCCATCAGGTTAAGGAATTCAGGGAAATCAATGGTACCGTTTCCATCAGCATCAACCTCGTTTATCATGTCCTGCAATTCAGCCTCAGTTGGGTTCTGGCCTAGCGACCTCATTACAGTCCCGAGCTCCTTGGTAGTAATACAACCTGCAGCATTTTTAGCAACCAGTTAAAACCCAAACAAGGGATTCAGCCCCACAAGACATACATGACAAAAGTTTATGTCATTGAACTTATACTTGGAACAAAATTTTGCTCCTGTAGCATAGCAAAATTTGAAAAAACCGCTATTTTTCGCAATTGACAAGATAGTTTTCTTCTCAAACTATCTACTTTCAATCAAAGCAAAAGTTTACGAAAATCATCAAAACCGGCGGGAGCCGGACAGGAATGTACACATGACAGAGAGATAAACATAATATTACATGTTATATAAAAAAATTATACCCAAATACGCATCTACAATGGTAATCAATAAGATCAGAGAAACACCGCATTTAATTGAATACTAAAAATGTAAAAGCAAAATGCCATAACAAATAGTTACCACCTTATAGCTATTTCATTCACAAATAGATCTTCCACAAAAAAGTGACCAAAATGCACAACAAACATAAAGGGGTAAATCCCATACTGAGTTATTCAAAAATCCAAACATGTAACACTAGCCGGTTTGAATGAGTTTTGTTTTTAGTTTTTAAATTCTATTTTCTAAATCAACTCTAAAAATCTGTTTTTGAAAAGAAAATAAGAAAAAAATTGTTCGGTAGTTTCGATTTTGAAAACTAAATTGGAGAATAGAAAATAAAAAAACGTGTTTGGTACATTTATGTTCAAAATTGTAAAAATGTTGTGCTCCTTGCACTCAAGTTACTTTAACAGAAGAGAAGAGTTCTAAATTATTACATATATGCCATTAATGAAAACTACTTGTTTCCTGTGTGTTTTTCAATTCCTAATTTCAATTGCAAAAAGAGAAAACTAAAAATGTAAACATGTTTTAGCTCTTCTAGTTTTTTTTGTTTTTAAAAACAATAAAATTGACAACAATTTTCAAAATCAATATTAAAAAACAGTATAAAAAACACGCCCTAAATTTTTAAATACAGAAAACTGTATTTGAAAACTCATTCAAACACGCCCTAAATTTCATCTCCACACACAAACACATAACAACATAAAAGATCACATAAAACATTAATCAGACAAGGGTAAAACAGGAATATAAACAAATTTAGTATAATAATGTTGTTCCAATGCAGCATTTTAATCAGATTAGCGCAAACGGGAAAGGAAACAAATTTCATAAAAATGTGAATAAAAACAAAAACTAAACTCAAAAAGTCAAATGAGAAAGAACCCTAAAAACAAACCTAAACAAGAGTTTCAATTTTTATGAAATTTTTTTCAAAAGGTAACATGGGGTATGAATAAAATCGAGAAACATAACAACACTTCAATAAAAAATCAGATCTAAGAAATTTAAAAAAAAAAAAATCTGAGAAATGATACCATCACCGTCCTTCACTAAACGGAATTATAACAAAATTGAGAAACATAATAACACTTCCATACACGGAATTTTAACAAACCGCTGTTTTTACATGGCCGCATTCTACTAAATCGCGTATCAAAATATTAATGTTGTTCCAAGACAGCATTTTAACAAGCCGCTGTTGTTTCAAGACAGCTTGATACGAGATTTGGTATAAAAATGCTGTCAGCTATTAGCTATAGTGGCGCAAAATAGCAGTGCCACTGTAGCATAGCAAAATTTGAACGGGCCGCTATTTCTGCAATTGACAACATAGTTTTCTTCTCAAACTATACTTTCTATTTTCGATCAAAGCAAAAGTTTCCCAAAAAAATCAAAACTCACGGTCGCATGACAGGAATGTACACATGAAAGAGATATAAACATAAACATAATATTACATGTTAACTTATCAATACATTTTAACCAAACACACATCAACAATGATACAGTAATCAATAAGATCAGAAAAATACAAAGCTTTTCATATAATACTATTAGCTAAATCGGTACTAAAGGCAGCACTACTGTAGCATGGATAGATTTGAAAAAGGCGCCATTTTCGGCAATTGACAACATAGTTTTCTTCTCAAACCATAGTTACTATTTTTCAATCAAAACAAAAGTTTCCAAAAATTAAAACTCGCGGGAGGCTGACAGGAATGTACACGTGAAAGAGAAATAGACATGATATTACATGTTAACTTATCAATTAAAATATATCCAAATACGGATCAACAATGATAATCAATAAGATCAGAGAAACACAAATCATTTAATTTAATACTAAAAATATAAAAGCAAAATGCCATCACAAATAGGTACACCTAATTGCGATTTCATTCTCACATAGATCTTTCACAAAAAAGTGACCAAATGCATAACACAAACACAATTGAGCTATTCACAATCACAAATCAAAACACATGTAACACTAAAATTCATCTCCACATAAACAATTCTGATTCAGAAATCAAACAATAAAAAAATCAAATACCATTCCTAACAAATCAAACAAAATCCATCCACACACAAACACACGACATAGCCACATGAAAGATCACATAAAACATTGATCAGACAAAGGCAAAACAAGAAGTGAAACAGGTTTCATCAAAAACATGAATAAAATCAAACCAAAAAGTCAAACAAGAACCCTAAAAACAAATCTAAACAAGTTTCAATTTTATCAAAATTTCTTCAAAAGGGTATCATTGGGTGTGAACAAAATCGAGAAAAACAATAACACTTCAATAAAAATTCAGATCTAAGAAAAATAGCGTAAGAAAAAAAAGATCTGAGAAAAACGATACCATCGCCATCCTTATCGAATAGGCTGAAAGCTTCCTTGAACTCAGAGATCTGCTCGTCGGTGAGTTGATCGGCCATTGGAGGAAAGAAGATTTGGTTGTGCAGAGAGAAAGAAGAGAGAATGATTTGTGTGTGTCTGTGATGTGGAAAATGTAAGAAGAAGAGAAAAGGGAGGATTAAGGTATTTATATACTACTAGACGTCGTCTCGTGCAATCTCACGGGTAAATGATCAGCACAATATATTAGGAATTCATGACTACAACATCACTTGAAAGACAATAAATTAAAATGTGTAGAATATATTATAATTGAAACTTCATTCGAGCATCACATGAGTAATAATAATATTAACTAACGAACATTCTGAAACATTTTTTTGTAAACTATATTATATTTACCATTTGTATATTCGTCTTCCTCATCGGTTAACAATATCTTTAGCCCTTTTTTTGAAGTAACTCTAGACGTTTGACTCATGGCATCAGATAGGTCAATTAGAGTTGAAAGCTGTATTTTTTTAACAATGGATATTGAAGTTGTTATTAACATATTAAGTTATATTATATGACAATCACATTATGGTCCTAAAAATGCAATCAAATATGTTGATATGGACCCAAACAAATTTATCACAACCAAAAATATTATAATGGAAATTTTATACATTTCAATAATTAACATAAGTACATTATAAGATATTTCCTTATAAACTACGTTTGATGTTACATTTATATCTTCACCTTCTTCATTATTCACCAATACATATAAGCTTTCCCTTGGAATAACTCTCGACATAACAACATATAGTTGCCCATGAGAGAAAATTAATTGTGGTAACTCTTAACATAGCAACATATAACTTCTCAATTGAGTTAACCATAACAAATTGAAGGTAACAATTTCCAACTATTTTTTTAATTGAGTTGCTTTGTACTTAGAGGAATATATCTTTTTGTTTGAGGCAGTGTGTTAAAAACTCAATGGATCTATATGAATATATAGTGCAAGAAACCACCAATGGCTAAGAGTAAAATGAAGTGGTGCGCAACAAAACACAAACACTGTGTATGGACAATCACACGTGATATGTTTTTTAGTTGTTGAAGAGCTTAAATGTAATCAATTTTCTATGAGAAAAAACGGTTGCGGGTGGGTGCAAAGCATGCCCTATGTTAATTGTAGGGCTTATCTACTCAAGTGGATCAAATCTGGTTTGGCTAGATCAAGACTTGATGATAATGATTAGCTCCTACCTTCATAGGTTTGTAACCTACAATTTTATACAAATTGAAAGGCTCAAGATCATGTTCCCAATCAAAGTGCTGTTATATTGCACATAGTGTCCATTTAAGTCATGATATTTATTTTGCAAGAAACCTTAATAATTATTAATGCCTACCTTCATAGCCTTGTCAACTGCAATTTTATACAAATTGAAAGGCTCAAAAACATGCCCACAGTCAAAAGTGTTACTATACTGCACATGTTATATAGCTCCTTTAGGTACTATGTAGTCTATTGGTGTGTTATATAATGACCTACATTGAGCATCTCAACAAAGAGAATCGAGCTTGATAGGGGTGAGCATCGGACGGTTTTGGTCGGTTTCGGTCCGAAAACCGTCCACCGGTAGCAAACCGAACAACACAAATATGAAACCATCTCCGCCCACTTAAGCTACGGTTAGAGCGGGTTGCGAGACCAGCGGTCAGCGGGTGCTGCGGACGGTTTGGATCGGATTGCTGTTTTTCTCACTATGAATCTTCTTTGTTTCCCGTTTGATTTCCTGTCACACTTCATCTGTTTCAATTGTGCTTTTGTCCCATTTACGATTCATTGCAGCAATAGCAACAACAAACATTGATGAGAACGAAATGTAAATGAAATGCTTACATGGTTGTGCAAATCTCAAATGGTTGCTGCAATTTGGAAACAAAAAGATTTAAGAGTGGCGAGCTTTTTCATGGAGTCTTAAGCTATATGCATATTGTCTTTCTTCTATGTATTGGTGCTGATGGTATTAAAATTGAGAGAGAACCATTATTTACAAATATAATGTAAAGTAAAAGTCAAAAAGTCATAGTGTGAATATCTATGTGGGTTCAGTGTTCTGATTGTAAAGCCTGCACTCTTTAGTGTTAAAAAATAGACAGCTTGCACTTTTGATGTGACAATTCTTCGGTGAAGAGATATTTAGACAGGAAACACACATGTATGATAATATTAAATATGGTGAAATAGTTATTGTTTCGGTCGGGCACGGGTATGGATGTACCAATATTTAAAATCCGAACTCGACCACAGAAACCCATATATACTCGTTTTTTCCTTCTTTAAAACCCGACAACCGATTGAACCCACCCACATCATGGACTTTCGGTTCGGATTTGACGGTTCCCGGGCGGGTCTCGGGTATATGCTCACCCCTAGAGCTTGACAATAATAATTGCAAGTAGCTTCTTTATGAAATGTAGAGATTTTTTTTTTATGCAACACTTTATGATAGGAGGACTGCAAGTACAACATCATTTGCTAGGCTTGTATGACACTTTCCTTGGAAAATGCAAGTGCAATATCTTTAAATTGCTTAGGAACAGTGTTCAATTAGTATCAGATTTTTTTTCTTTTAGGGAATACATAGATTACATGACATGAATTGGTATAAAGATGATCATCTGATGTAGAAAACTTAGATGGATTGGCTATAAGGCTTTTTTTTTTTTTTAAAATCCAGCCAACATATCCTGTCATAGAAGTGGCAGCTTTTTTTTCTTTCTCTTAGGGAATTTATAGATTACATGACATGAATCAATATCAAGATGATCATTTGATGTAGAAAACTTCGATGGATTGGCTATAAGGCTTTTTTTTTTAAATCCAGCCAAGATATCTTCTATAACAGAACTATATATCTAGCCAATTTGAAAATGATATTACTACTTTTGATAAAGGATCTTGACATTGATATTACTCCAATTCTTTATGATAAATGATTTCATGCTAGTAGCTTTGAAATTTCTATTACTACCACTTAATTTCTTAATATTAGTTGATTTATTTTAAATAAAGGGTCCTGAATTTACTACTTCTAAATTAGTTGTTTCCAAATTGAAATTGATTTGTTAAGGGAAAAAATCCTGCTATTCTGACATGTTATAGTTGGAATTAGTGGCATAAGGATTTCAAGTGTGTCTATAGAATTTTTGGTAGCAAACTATTACTCATGCAAATTTTCTTGTAAGAAAAAAAAAATGCAACAAAGTTAACAGAAAAAAGGTCATCACCGATGATTCATTTAACGATAATATCATGCCAAAAAGGCCATGATTCATGCATACCCAACACAAGTTAACAAAACTGCCAATCCAGAAAGGAACAAAAAAACACTAACAATGATCCATATTTGGCCCTTAAATACTCATATTTCCAAAAAAAACTAAAAGCATAAGCCATATATGGCACATTTACGTTTCACATAACATAATACAACTGAAAGTTAAATGAGTTCCAAAAAAAAAAAACAGAAAACAGAACATAAGAATTAGCATCACTCCAAAAACTACTAATTATTGCAAGAAAATTACTTGACATCTTCAATTTTCACACAACACTTTTGGCTTTTTGGTGGTGGATGCACCGTCTTCACCATGCCTTTCTAGTTGGAGTATTTGTTGAATCAGCAACAATCAAGTCATCCTTATGGTTTGAGTCAACTCCTTCAATTGTTTCCTGAATGATTAATTGAACAAATAATTAGTCAAAGTAAATTAGTTAAATAGATCTCGATTTTATGCCAGCAATTAAATTAAAATAAAAAATATATATACCGATGGAGCTTGATCAATCAACTGACACACAACTTCTTCATATTCAGCGTCCTCTTCATCATTGGCAAGCCAAACAAAATTGAATTATAGATTAATTGATGCCAAAGTGCTTAACATATAATAAAATTCAGTTAATATATATATATATATATATATATTAATTTATATTTATCCCAGACAACAATAGAAATTTCTAGATTATCTCCTCATCCTCGGTCATTTTTTTAACTTTATAGCTCCGCCAATTCCGATATAAGTTGGCATCACTTACTTCAACTTTAAACAGCATTCGCCTGTCGACAAACATATACAGTTCTTGAGGGTAGGCAGCAGAGATGTTCCCTATATAGACAAAAATAATAGATAAATAAGTTTCTAAATTTTAAACTACTCAAGGTTAAAGTAGAAATGATATAGGCACAAATCAATGCATATCTATTAGTCTGGCAGAAATCGTATATACATGTTCAGATCTAATCACAGAAATCGTATATACATGTTCAGACCATATGTTTAACAAACCTGAAAAATGGAAACGTTCGATAATGGAAAAGTATATAGAAATAGTAGTAGAATAATGGTGACAATCCTTTAATTAGACATTATACCTTTCCAATGAGATAAGCAGCACCGTTTAAAAGAGAAGTCGCTACTACTTGCTGCAAACATTGACACAGGATTCAATAATGCAACAACAGTCTTTTACGCCAGACCACAGCAGCCAAAATCAAAACCAAAAGTGCAAAGACTATCTTGACTCTCAACTTTTAAACTCTACCATTTGAGGAATATATGTATATGTAATCTGTTTGAATTGACTTATTTGAGTTTCTAGACATTCAATTTAAAAGTACTTCCAACTCAATTTCAATTCTAAAAATCTGCAAAACCTAACTGGTTGATGGTTGAGTGAATGTTAGAAGGATATGAGAGAGTACCTGCATTAAGGGAAGAAGAGAGTAGGGTCATTGAAGGGAAACTTCTGTATAATTTTGTCTTGGAAGAACTTAACAAATCTATCTCTGACACTCTTGGTCGGCCACTGAATATCAATTATCAAGTGAGTCAGCTCCTGGCATGGCGGCGGAAGAAGTGGAGAGATGAGGTCTGCCGCAAGATGGGAGTGATGGTGGCGGCTCCCATGGAGAGCTGGCTAATTTGGGGGTGGGATTTTTATCCGACAAAAAAAATCACATTCCCAGCCAGTCCATAATTCAGATGACAAAAAAAAAACATGAAATTTATAACCTTACCTAGCCAGTCCATAATAAAGAGGACAAAAAAAACCTTCAGATAAGGCCTCTGTTTTGCCAAGGAACCCTGCAAAGGAGCTTCCTCATTGTCATATTTTGAAATTGGAGAAGAAACAACCTTGAGTTTTAAATTCCATGCATAACATGACTTATTACCTCTTCCATGTCTTGATTTAATAAATGCATATAGAAGAAAATAGGAGTGAGACTTGCCTCAACCAAGTTCTAGTGATCATTTTGTACTTATGTTGAATGTGAAGAACAATCAAAACTTTCTTGATTGCTGCATTCTTTTCGGTGTCTTTAACAACATAAGTGCATGGCGGTAGCAACTTTAACACCACTTCACGCTGACATGAGCCTGCAACATGAACCATCGCAAGTATTGTTGAGAGCATCTCCACCGAAAGACGTTAGTGACTCGGTGTAATAGAAACTCTTGTGCCCTTACAACAACTCTAGTACCAAAACCAAATTCTGAAACTACATAAAGCTTCCCTAATCCCCGTTTAAGAAAAATCCGGAAAAAACAGATGTCATAAGTGGAAAAACGAAAACACCAGCCGCTTTCGGTGAAAACAAATTAAAGAAAACGAAAATACAACAAACAGTGGCATTTGATGAGATTTGAAAGTATAAAACACATGTCTCATTGAAGCAAATCATCCACGAAGTCAAAGACAGAAACAGAATCAGTAAAGTCAACTTCAATCCCAAATTCAATTACATATGTTGCGAACTTGATCTCGTCTGAGACCATAACTACATCCTCGACGAAAAAAAAACTATACTTATTAGTGCAACTAAAGTTCACCAAATCAAAGCAACTATGGTGATAAGGCAATGCCATTCTTTTTTAACAGAAAGTATGATGGTATAAAGTTAAAAAAATTAAGCCCCTGTTACATAATAAACTCACAGAAGGAAAAAAAAATCATCATTACCATGATGAAATTATGCAAATGGGACATATATATGACAACAAAATGACACATGTCTTGCGCTCTCCAAAGATTTGCAAAAGAAATAAGTCGTTAATAGAGTTTTTGTGTATAGGAAACCAAACTTGATTCTGAAACTTCTGCTTCATCATATGCTAGTGGTGTTAAATTGTTTAACGTAGAAAACCAAAGTCTAAGAAGAACCAAAAAGCAAGAGAATTCAATGCTCTTGTATTATCTTTCTTAAGATTTTCAAGCTCACTTTGTAACACCAGACTACAAATTATTTTCCATTATTAGAACAAAACCAAAACAACCACCATAAATAACACAGACTAAGTAAAATACAAAGCAAAGCATCATGAGAAAACACACAAAGAAGGCCTAATTTCATAATTAAAATTCTATAAAAGGCATCAATTGAAATTTTTTTATCACTTAGAATGGTACTGATACTATGCATAGAGAAAAAATTGACTTTTCTGGCTAGGTTCATAGTAGTCAAAGAATTACATTACAAACTAACCTTCAACACAACTTACAGTTTATATATTAACAGATGCTGCTCATGAAGTCCAAAGAAATGCCTCAGACAAAGAACTGAAAAGAATAATACTAAATAAAAAATCTCAAGAAAAGGGAAACAAATTGAACCAAAGGTGTAGATAAGGTTGCAATGAGGAAAACACTTCGAAGATAGTCATACTTACATTGATAGTCATACTTACTCCCCGAACTACGAGGTTTTGATCCCTCACGGGTACGTAGGCAGAGGACCCTGTCCTTCCAAATCATAAAAAATACAAAAACATTTTTATTTCTTTTCTCACTACTTTAATTCTGTCTCTTAAAAAAAAATAAGCAAGTTATAGCCAAAATAAATAAATAAAATCAAGAGGTTCTCGTAGAGTACTACGAACGTTTAGGGTGCTAACACCTTCCCTAAACGTAACTAACCCCCGAACCCTAATCTTTTAAATTGTGGTAATTTAGAACTTTTTTCCACTTTTCATTTGAAAAATTAAAAGTTCAGTCGTGAAATAAAATTAGTGAGTCAACGCTAATCAATAGCTTGATCTCCGAAAATCACCGCGACAGTAATGGCGACTTCACTGGGGAATAACATAGTTTCACTGGGGAAGGAGTTGTCTACTATCGCACTAATTCAGAACGATAGCCTAACAAAGACAAAGACCGATGTTACCTACTATCGTGTTAGTGATAGCTTAAAAAGGTAAAAGAAGGAGACACTGTCTACTATCAACAAAGATGATAGATTAAAGAAGACATATAACATGTATTACCTACTATCGTGTATTGATAGCTTAAAAGAGGTAATATAAAAAGAGACACCGTCTACTATCGTTGTATGGATAGCTTAAAGAAGACAGATGACATGTATTACCTACTATCGTGTATTGATAGCTTAAAAAAGGTAATATAAAAGGAGACACCGTCTACTATCGTTGTATGGATAGCTTAAAGAAGACAGATGACATGTATTACCTACTATCGTGTATTGATAGCTTAAAAGAGGTAATATAAAAGGAGACACCGTCTACTATCGTTGTATGGATAGCTTAAGGAAGACAGATGACATGTATTACCTACTATCGTGTATTGATAGCTTAAAAGAGGTAATATAAAAGGAGACACCGTCTACTATCGTTGTATGGATAGCTTAAGGAAGACAGATGACATGTATTACCTACTATCGTGTATTGATAGCTTAAAAGAGGTAATATAAAAGGAGACACCGTCTACTATCGTTGTATGGATAGCTTAAGGAAGACAGATGACATGTATTACCTACTATCGTGTATTGATAGCTTAAAAGAGGTAATATAAAAGGAGACTGTAACACCCATACTAACGTTAACTAGTATATTAGTATGTGCGTTAATCTGATATCGGATACATTAAAATTTACAATAATTAAAATATACAAACCACTGAATGAGCACATTTGCTCGTTTACATAAATGTCCAATTATCATACATTACATATTCATATACAAATATAAAATATGTCAACCTCCTGAGCTTGCCTCAACGAGCATCTGCACTCCATCCAGCGTCCTCCTGAAGATCTTCATGAACATCTCTTGCTAACCTATGAACCTGCACCAGAAGGATAGGGATGAGACATAATGTCTCAGTGAGCTCCTACCCTACCTACTGTTGGCAACCACGGGGAAACCTAGGGTCGCCGTGCCTACTCTCGGCGATTTGGGGACACCTATGATCGCCAAGTCTTTCTTTACATGATTCGCGATCAAGGGGAAACCTAGGATCGCTACATATCTTTATCTTCCTTATACTTTTCATGTTCATAATCTTACGTGTTTTCTACTCTATTCTTATCTTAGTCTTATACGTAGTGATCTTGGGGACATCCTATGATCACATCGCGTTCACTAGGAACTAATCATCATGGCTCGTATTACATATAAAATATACATATTCATTTCATATTCGTATTCATCTTTTTCATATCATAAGTTAGAAGTTAGCGTTGAACAAACAATTATTATCTTGGTTCGTTTTACGGAGTGCATCCGGGTGGAGTAACCCCGAAGTACATCTCCCATCATACCGGTGAAACTCCTATCATATCAGGCTAACACCGGACTCCTCTTATCTTTGTGTAGGCAACCCTCTCGGTGAAGCCCCATCCGGCATAATCCGGAGCCTGCTGGACACATCTTGCATGTAGACAACCCTCTCGGAGAAGTCCCATCCGGCGAATCCCGGAGCCTGCTGGACATGCTTAAGTCTTTTAACATACGTGTGGACAATCCTCTCGGAAGAGTCCCATCCGGCGTAACCCGGAGTCTGGTGAACACGTTTAACATTCGTCTTATAAATTACGTGTGGATAGCCCTTTCGGGGAAATCCCATCCGGCATAATCCGGAGTCTGATGAACACGTTATCATATTCTTATCATTAGATTCTTAACTTAAATTCATATACATATCTCTTACATCTATAATCTTATACATAACTAATGCATAATTGACTATTCATTCTTAAAACTTAACCTTTGTACTTAAAGGTACGTCTAACACTTTTCATACGCTTTGCATACTTAATACGTCTCTTAAGGGAACTAATCCCCAATACATAACCTATGAGGGGTCCTTAACTTAGACATTTATTCTCATCTTGAGTATTTGTGAGTACTTCTAATACTTTCTTTAGCCTTAGCATAACAATGCATTCTTAGGGGAAACTAACTTCCCAAAACATAACTTATTAACTTATGGTCTTATACTCATTGTGCTCCTAAGCCTTGCTTGATCATTGGGACATATTCCATAGCTTAAATCTCTCTTGACATCTTAGGGACTGAGTATATATCTCCCATTATGCACCTATCCTCATCCTAGTGTTCATTTATGCAATTCTGAGGAACAGTGAAATCGGGGGCCGATTTGGAGAAATCGGGGGCCGATTTATGTCGAATCAACCATGGTGGCCAAAACATAAAATCGGTGGCCGAATCCTCCAAATCGGTGGCCGATTTGGTGGTTTGCAGGAATCAAAATTTTGCTTCTAAGGCTATTCCAATCCTTTCCAAACTTCCAAACAACTTATGGGAAGAAATTCCAAAACATATAAGTAGCTAGCAACATGATTAACTAAGGGATTTACCAAGCATAAGAAATTGAGCACTAATTATAAATTTATCCAGTAAACAACTTAAATATCAAAACTTAATAAGGTGGGTGCTAAAACCCCAAGGGAACTCACCTTGTTTGCTAGCTTCCTTGACAAGCTCTCAATCATCAAACCCTAGCTTAACCCATCTTCTCTTCTCTTGGTTCTTCTTCAATTCTCCTTGTTCTTTCCCTTGCTCTAACCTTCCACTACAAGCTTGCTTGCAATATCTTCCTACATGAGTTTGAATCAAGAGTTGATGGATGTTTGAAGAGGGAGAGGGGCGTGAGAGTTAAGGGAAGAGGGAGGAAGAGAGGCTGATTTGAGAGAGTGTGAGAGAAGTAAGAAAACACTAATGGAAAATATCTTGCCATTCCTTTGTCTTATAATCCCTCTTTTTGAATTATTTACCAACTTGCCATTACCATTTATTTACAAAATCGCCATGCTTGCTTCGTAAGTTTCTAACGCTAATAACTGATACTTTAAGCGGAATATTACACTTACCACATAAATAACCCATTAACTGACAATTTACCAAATTGTCCTTTGCTTAAAACATTTCTGATACTTCGTCTCAATATTAATAAATATTTGAATCTTAGGCGGGATGTTACAGAGACACCGTCTACTATCGTTGTATGGATAGCTTAAGGAAGACAGATGACATGTATTACCTACTATCGTGTATTGATAGCTTAAAAGAGGTAATATAAAAAGGAGACACCGTCTACTATCGTTGTATGGATAGCTTAAGGAAGACAGATGACATGTATTACCTACTATCGTGTATTGATAGCTTAAAAGAGGTAATATAAAAGGAGACACCGTCTACTATCGTTGTATGGATAGCTTAAGGAAGACAGATGACATGTATTACCTACTATCGTGTATTGATAGCTTAAAAAAGGTAATATAAAAGGAGACACCATCTACTATCGTTGTATGGATAGCTTAAAGAAAGGCAGACAAAATATTTTACTTACTACCATTGTGAGGGTAGCTTAAAGAAGGTAAAATGTAAACTTCAGCTGTTCGGGATGTAGCCGAACTTGGCACTGACGACATGAAGGTAAAAGGTAAATGATATGCACAAGCTGTTCGTTAAAGAACTGCCACTTGGCGAACAGAGGGTGACATCTTTGGACCAGACACACTGGGGATGACACTTGGGGACAAAGAGAGTTAAAAATTGTTCATGATTGATTGACATGAAAAGCAAGACTTAGGGTGGTTAATGCAATCATGTATTGAATGATGTTATGCGCATGTTGTGTATGCATGAATGTGTATATGCATGAATGTATGAATGTATGTAAGACAATACGACTTGTATGACTGTATGGAGGATTGACTTGTGGGACAGAATAACTGATGGACTTGATGAAACAAGACTGGACAGGTAAGATGGAAAGTGGACCGACAATGCAGTACAAACACTCAGCAATCTTTATTGGGGATGGTGCCACTGGGGACAAATTTGATTGGTTCAATTGATTGATTCTGAAGAGAAAAAAATAGAAGCAGTGAGTAACATATTATTGAGGAACATATAAATGAATATGCAGATTGGTACGTAACTCAATTTCTTTCAGTGTACCATGAAGGTATCTTAGAATATAGACAAATCAAGGACATAAAGTTGAATACAAAAGGTAATTGTATTATTAATCATCATGACGATGATATGCAAACTTAGATTCATATGGATAAACTAAAGTACATTTTGAAATATTTCTTTATCCACCCGTGCTGCCGCACGGGTCATATAAATGGCATATGAAAAGATATATAGATGTCATATTACATGATGCTATGACAAAAATCAATTAGATATTAAAAAGTACTATTACAATAGAAGGAGCATCACTTTTATAAGTTGCGAAAAACTTCTTTGTAAACCACGTTCGAAGTACTTTTAATGCAAACATCGTCTTCGTCTCTTAGGAGTATTTTCAGACCACTCCTAGACGTAACACGTGATGGTCTTGGCACAAATGGTCTTGGCACGACGTTGGGCAAATTGACTGGAATAACATTCTTCTCAACGCTAAAACTCATTGGTGGAACAAAAGTAGGATAACAGATCGTCTTCCCAAACCTATTCTTCACTCTAATATAGATCAGAGTCTGAAGATCAGAGTTTGAAGAACAGAGTCTGATGAACAGTGTCTGAAAACTGGGAGTCTGAAGTACTTGTTTACTTGTAGACTAATCTATTTTATTTTTTGTGAAGTTTCTGTATGTTGGTTTCTAAGCTCAATCCTATCACCCCATTTATTATTATAAATATTATTATTAATTATTATTACTACTATTTTTATGATTTGGGCTTAATCCCACCTTAATACATGTCTTTGATAATTAAGTTCTCCTTAATTACCAATGCTAGGCATAATGGTCTATAAGATAGGTAATTAATGCATCCAGTTAAAAAGGCAAAACTGACATAGTTAGTTATTGGCTTCAAGACAGTGATTAAATTCACTAATTTCTAATTTTACCCACTCATTATATATAACACTAATTTCTAGTTTTAATCAAACATCTACTGGACAAAAATTAAACCACACCATATCAACTTCTATATGCTCTTTTTCAAAATTTAAGCATTTTATCATCAAAATAATAGGCATTCACGCATATTTAGTGAATGGCAGCATATTTTATAAATGGCATATGAAAAGATATATAGATGTCATATTACATGATGCTATGACAAAAATCAATTAGATATTAAAAAGTACTATTACAATAGAAGGAGCATCACTTTTATAAGTTGCAAAAAACTTCTTTGTAAACCACGTTCGAAGTACTTTTAATGCAAACATCGTCTTCGTCTGTTAGGAGTATTTTCAGACCACTCCTAGACATAACATGTGATGGTCTTGGCACGACGTTGGACAAATTGACTGGAATAACATTCATCTCAACGCTAAAACTCATTGGTGGAACAAAAGTAGGATAACGGAACTCATTGGTGGAACAAAAGTAGTATAACGATTTTCTTCCCAAACCTATTCTTCACTCTAATATAGATAAGAGTCTGAAGATCAGTTTCAGAAGATCAGAGTCTGAAGAAAAGAGTCTAAAGATCAGAGTCTGAAGAAAAGGAGTTTGAAGATCAGAGTCTAAAGACTGCGTCTGAAGATCAGAGTCTGATGAACAGTGTCTGAAAACTGGGAGTCTGAAGTACTTGTTTACTTGTAGACTAATCTATTTTATTTTTGTTAAGTTTCTGGATGTTGGTTCTTAAGCTAATCAATCATATCACCCCATTTATTATTATTATTATAATTATTATTATTATTATTAATTATTATTACTACTATTTTTAGGATTTGGGCTTAATCCCACCTTAATACATGTCTTTGATAATTAAGTTCTCCTTAATTACCAAGGCTAGGCATAATGGTCTATAAGATAGGTAATTAATGCATCCAGTTAAAAAGGCAAAACTGACATAGTTAGTTATTGGCTTTAAGATAGTGATTAAATTCACTAATTTCTAATTTTACCCACTCATTATATATAACACTAATTTCTAGTTTTAATCAAACATCTACTGGACAAAAAATTAAACCACACCATATCAGCTTCTATATGCTCTTATTCAAAATTTAAGCATTTTATCATCAAAATAATAGGCATTCACGCATATTTAGTGAATGGCAGCATATTTTATAAATGACATATGAAAAGATATATAAATGTCATATTACATGATGCTATGACAAAAATCAATTAGATATGCTCCTTCTATTACAATAGAAGGAGCATCACTTTTATAAGTTGCGAAAAACTTCTTTGTAAGCCACGTTCGAAGTACTTTTAATGCAAACATCTTCTTCATCTGTTAGGAGTATTTTCAGACCACTCCTAGACGTAACACATGATGGTCTTGGCACAAATGGTCTTGGCACGACATTGGGTAAATTGACTGGAATAACATTCTTCTCAACGCTAAAACTCATTGGTGGAACAAAAGTAGGATAACGGATCGTCTTCCCAAACCTATTCTTCACTCTAATATAGATCAAAGTCTGAAGATCAGAGTCTGAAGAACAGTTTATGAAGAACATAGTCTGAAGAACAACGTCTGAAGATCAAAGTCTGATGAACATTTCTGAAAACTGGGAGTCTGAAGTACTTGTTTACTTGTAGACTAATCTATTTTATTTTTGTTAAGTTTCTGGATGTTGGTTCTTAAGCTAATCAATCATATCACCCCATTTGTTATTATAATTATTATTATTATTAATTATTATTACTACTATTTTTAGGATTTGGGCTTAATCCCACCTTAATACATGTTTTTGATAATTAAGTTCTCCTTAATTACCAAGGCTATGCATAATGGTCTATAAGATAGGTAATTAATGCATCTAGTTAAAAAGGCAAAACTGACAGAGTTAGTTATTGGCTTTAAGACAGTGATTAAATTCACTAATTTCTAATTTTACCCACTCATTATATATAACACTAATTTCTAGTTTTAATCAAACATCTACTGGACAAAAAATTAAACCACACCATATCAGCTTCTATATGCTCTTATTCAAAATTTAAGCATTTTATCATCAAAATAATAGGCATTCACACATATTTAGTGAATGGCAGCATATTTTATAAATGGCATATGAAAAGATATATAAATGTCATATTACATGATGCTATGACAAAAATCAATTAGATATGCTCCTTCTATTACAATAGAAGGAGCATCACTTTTATAAGGTGCGAAAAACTTCTTTGTAAACCACGTTCGAAGTACTTTTAATGCAAACATCGTCTTCATCTGTTAGGAGTATTTTCAGACCACTCCTAGACGTAACACATGATGGTCTTGGCACAAATTGTCTTGGCACGACGTTGGGCAAATTGACTAGAATAACATTCTTCTCAACGCTAAAACTCATTGGTGGAACAAAAGTAGGATAACGGATCGTCTTCCCAAACCTATATTCTTCACTCTAATATAGATCAGAGGCTGAAGATCAGAGTCTGAAGAACAGTTTCTGAAGAACAGAGTCTGAAGAACAGCGTCTGAAGATCAGAGTCTGATGAACATTTCTGAAAACTGGGAGTCTGAAGTACTTGTTTACTTGTAGACTAATCTATTTTATTTTTGTTAAGTTTCTGGATGTTGGTTCTTAAGCTAATCAATCCTATCACCCCATTTATTATTATAATTATTATTATTATTATTATTATTATTAATTATTAGGGTTAATACCGCTTTTGGTCCCTGTAATATGAGCGAATTCCGGTTTTAGTCCCTGTAAAAAAAATTAGATTATATCTCTATCATTTCAGATTCTTCCACTATTGGTCCCTCACTTGGACTTGTCAGCAGAATTTGCTGACGTGTCCAGCTGACTGTGTAATTATTTTAGTTTTTGATTTTTTTTAATTAAATAAAATGCCACATGGTTAATTATTATTTGATTTTAAATTTAACTAAAAACAAATAAATATAACCAATTAAAATCGTTTTCCTTCTTCTTCTTCTTCTTCTTATTTCTTCTTCCTTCTCTATCGTGTTCTTCTTCCCCTATGTTCTTCTTCTTCAAATCAAAGCCAAACGCTATTTTTCTTCTTACACTCGATTCAAATCGTATTTGTTGCATTCATACTCGTTTCTAATTGTTCCTATTTCTCCTTATCGCTACTGTTTGTTCCTTTGTTAGGGTTAGATGCAGTTTCTAATGGGTGGAAGTAAGAACTCGAGTGTTGACAACTCAAATGGAGGAAATCTTTCACTTCTAGTTTGTGAGTGTAATGCAGTGACGAAGATGTGGGTATCAAACACTGTTGAGAACCCTAAGAGAAGATTCTGGAAATATAGAAACTCGAACATGAATGATGTGGAAAGTTGTGAACTTTTCATATGGGATGACAAATTGGATATGTTCTTTGCGAGAAATGGATTTTCCCCAAAGAATGATAATGCTAGTTTCAATCTTGGCTGCAATCAGTGTGATATGACTACAGAATTTCTGAAAAAATTTGGGAAAGATTTTGGGAAAGAATGTGGACAAGAAATAGGCAAGGAGCTTCAGTCGAAGAAGGTACTGAAGATGAAGCAGAAATTTGAGGCTGAGAAGAATAAGAGCAATTGGTTGTTCATGGCATTGCTACTTTCTTGGGTGTTTTTTGCAATTGCATTTAAATTAGCTTAATGTCAATCTGGTTCAATTGTTGAACAAATTGACTTTGTAGGTTGATGTAATTATTGAGAATTAGAAATTTTTGTGATTATGTAATGCTTTGTAATATCAAGTTAAACTTCTGTTTTATCTAATTTCAAGTTAACTTTGATCAATCAAGTTAAACTTTTCTAAATTCAAATTGTTATGAATATTGGATTGTTGGATTCAAATATATCATAATATTGGATTGTTGGATTGATTATAGTGTTAGTATGTTAATTCAAGTTTGTTAGTGATGTACATGTTTAGTTGGTTAATCACATTAGATTTTTCTTTGCTATTGATTAGTTACAAGTTCCCTAGAATTTAGCTAAAGTTCTGAGGTTTCAGACTCTGAGGTTGCTTCAAGCAATCTAGCATATAGCATAATACTGCATATGTTTCATTACAAAATAAAGCACTTAAAGTGCATATGTATCATTACAAGTTAAAGCACATAAAGCGCACTTAGTAGACTACAAAACAGAATAGGACAATTCTAGTTTCAAAAAAGAGTACATCAAGTTCACATCATAGACCCAAACACTGTCAATACATAAGCACAACACAGTCAATACAACTATTGTGTAGATAAATCCCCCCAAGACTTCATTACCTTAAGACATAACCCAAGTTTTACAGGAACATTATCAGCATCCTCTTGAGTCATAACACCAGCTTCATCCTCAGGTTCAATTGTCATAGGCTGATCAGCAGAACATCCTGGACCCTTAATATTCTTAAGCCTCTTCACTGTCTTCAATCTCTCACTGCATCTTTTTTGCTGCTTTGGCTTTGGCTGAGACACAACATTGTTAACATTGTTTCATATTTATATTTACCTTTTGTTGGTCTGAGATAAATACATATCTTTTGTCTTGTCCTATATCCTCTAGCAGAAGCTGAAGAAACCAACTCCAAGAATCCTTTGTTTCCCTCTCAACCACACCAAAAGCTAAAGGAAAGTATTAATCATTTGGATCTCTCCCTACAGCTACCAACAATTGGCCTCCATAATTTGTTTTCAAATGACACCCATCAATACCAATGAAAGGTCGACATGCACTAGTGAATCCCTTTTTACACCCATCAAAGCAAAAGTAGAAACGGCTAAACCTTGGTTGTAGTGTAGGAACTGGCCTCTCCATGTTAATTTTACAAGTGTTTCCTCCATATACCCTTTTTAGCTCTGCATCATACCTCCACAACAAAGAGTATTGTCTTGATGCATCACCTTCAACCACTGCTTTTGCAATTTCCTTTGACTTCCATGCCCTGCCTTTAGTTATGCCCACTGAATGGTCTCTCCTCATATCATTCATAATTTGATTAATGTTGAGCTTGTCAGATGATTGTAGTTTCTTGATGACAGCTTTGGATACCCACTTGGAAGTAGCAGACTTGTTATTTAAAACCCTTGGACATGAGTGATCCCCTATCCACCTTTTAAGTTGGTATGTGTGTCTGTCCCCCACTTTACTACACAATGCTAAAAACCCACAATTGCCCCTGCACACTACCCTCACCCTTTGTTTATCATTTTTCACAAACTTAAGTTGGTTAAAAGAGTCTATTCAGTAATAACATCTTTAAAATCTTGCGGAGAGTTAAACTCCATACCCAACTTGAACTGATAGCTCTTGCTCAATTGTTCCTTCCTAAATTTCTCATACTTTGTACCCTTTTCATCATCTGAACCATTGGGATCAGAACTACCCAATTCATCAGACACATACTCATCTTCCTCATCAAGCCTACTTGTAGACCCACGTGTACATGAAACTGGAAATTTCACTTTCAACTTACCAGCACCAACATTCTTCTTACCTGGAGACTTGTTAGCAACAGTCTTCAACCTATAAGATTGCCCTCCTATCTCAATCCTGTTTGTTCCATTTGTAGGTCTTTCAACTTCAATAACACCAAACCCATCATCCAAACCCATCACCCTCTCCTCTTCACTATCATCAAACCTTATCCCTCTGGCTTCAACCTCACTACTGTTATCCTCACCATTGTCATCAGCTTCATTCATTCCAATACACTTAGGTTCAGATACCTTCTCATTGTTACTACTCACATTGTGCTCAACATATGTGTGTGCATCCTCTTTTGTCCTCATTGCATGCGACCCAACAACTTTAATATCATCATCAAGTAAGACATGTTTGAAACCCTCATCTACTCCCTCTATCTTCCTCCACAACCTAAATGTAGATTTAGGATAATTCCATTCCAACACCAAACCTACAACTTCAAAATAACTCCATAAATCTTCATCTTGCCCAGTAATCACAGTTTGCAACCCACCCCTGTAGAACATTGTTTTCTCTCGTACAAACTCACCACCATGGTGAAAAACTACATTGAATAGTCCCATCTCAGTAAACAAAACAAAAAGGAAAGAAATCATGACCGTTTGTTTTGAAAATAAAAAAAAAGTGGTAAGAAACGTACCTTGAAACTTGCTTTGCTTCACTGTATTCAATCGAGTTTAACCGGACTAGAAGAAGAATAGCAATTATCGTTTTTTGGGTTTTCCGGCCGTTCGTTTTGGAGAAGAAGAAGAACGAACGGGAAGACTGGGTTTTGCAGGCGTTCGTTTTGGAGAAGCCGTTTTGGAGAAGAAGAAGAACGGACGGGAAGAAGAAGATAATGAAATTTGAAGGGACTAAAAGTGGAACTAGGTTTTGTCTTAGTAATTTAATTTTCTGATTTTCTAATTTAAAATAAATGGGTTATAATATAAATAACTATGTGGCATTTTATTTAATTAAAAAAATCAAAAACTAAAATAATTACACAGTCAGCTGGACACGTCAGCAGATTCTGCTGACAAGTCCAAGTGAGGGACCAATAGTGGAAGAATCTGAAATGATAGGGATAGAATCTAATTTTTTTTACAGGGACTAAAACCGGAATTTGCTCGTATTACAGGGACCAAAAGTGGTATTAACCCTTTTATAAAATAACGCATAATTTTTTTTATTTTCATACAAAATTAGTTACATTTTCTAAATCATGTAAAATAATTTGACAACGATGAACTAAAAAGTGAAGTTGATTGATTAACCTACCCAAAAAAAAACAATATTAAAAGAAGAGTCACCCAACTAACACATGTAGGTAATGAAAGGGCAAGAAGACATCAATCAACTATCTATATAAAAAAACAAATGGCTACCAAAAGTATTTTACTGCCGCTCATCCCACTTTTTACTCATTCCCAATTTAACTTTTTATCAAGGGTAAAACTGGTATAAAAAGAGCTGAGAATTCATCCTGGACTTTTATCCAATGTTTCTAAAAATGCCCCTCTAATAAACTCAAATTTCACAATAACATGCAGGGCTATAATGGATATTTCGCATACTAAATCAACTTTTCAGGCTACAATCTATTATCCATAGAGACTACAACCTATTGTCCAACTATTCATCAACTTTAAATTTCAAATTTCATTCATGTTATATTCCCTCCTTGTCACCTCTTTCTCTGATTTTTTTTTCTTTTCATTTCACTCCTCTCTCATTCTCATCTTCAACTACAATCTCACTAATCAATTGATTTTTTTATATGCAGAAAGAAGACAATTTAAAGATGATTATCAAGATTAGAACGGGTATGTTGCTCTTCTTCATTCTTTTTTCGTCCATATTATTTTTTTAACAAATTACTTTATTTGATTAGAACTTTATCACCTTTTCATATTCACAGCAAGGTATGCTAAACAACTTGACATTGATAGGCCATAAATAGAGGGTGAAATCACAAATTATGAACAGTGTCTGAAGAACAGCGTCTGAAGTTCAGAGTCTGAAGACTGGAGTCTGAAGTTCAGAGTCTGAAGTCTGAAGACTGAAGTCTGGAGATTGGAGTCTGAAGTTCAGAGTCTGAAGACTGGAGTCTGAAGTTCAGAGTCTGAAGATTTGTAATGGCTTCCAATGTTTTAATTGTATTCAGATATTATCGATATTAATAAAAATTAATATATAATTCTGTTTAAAATATATTCCTGTTAATATTATTTCCTATTCAAGTCATTATTTCTAATTATTTCAATTATTATTTTCATTATTTGTGAACTAAAATTAGTGTTTAATTCCTAATCCAGGTATATCCATCTTAATTATTTCTATAAATTCATTAATACATAAAAGTTTACTTTCACCTACGTTCTAAATCAGTATTTCATCTTCATACATAATGTCATACCCCATTTTTTGACCCATTTTCTTTTTGTTTTTCTCGTCTTTTTAAAGTCGGAAACTTTCGTCGTTTCAGACGAAAATTCGACAGAGAGGTATTTTAAAATACCTCATTTTTTTTGGTTCGTTTTAGGGCCACTTTTCATCCTTATTTATTTCATTTTTATTTTTTTTCATGCTGACTTTTATTTTTGTTATTCTTTTTATTTTATTATTATTATTACTTATTTATTTTCTCATTTACTATTATTATTATTTTTATTATTATTTATTTACTTTTTAAATTTTTCATCAAAAAATCAAAGAATGCTGCAAACACAACCTCTGTCAGCCCCTTCTTCCTGTTTTTCTTCTTCCATCAGACTCTGCACAGAAGCAGCGCCCCTTTTCTTGACTTTCTTTCATCATCTTTACCCAAAAACAGACACAAAAAAAATCCAGCTTTGAATTAATCTCATGGTCAACAAAAACTACTTCAAAAAATGTCTATATAACAGGAGATTTCATCAGCAAAAGGAGAGGATTTTTCATCAGAAAAAAAAAAGCAAAAAAGAACAGCAACATAAACATAAAAAAAAAACAGAAACATAAACACAAAAACACAACCACCCTCTTCTACCATAAAACCCTAAACTACCACCCACCATTCGGCCACCACCCTAAACGACACACACACGACCATGACCACACAAAGCCACACACACGGCCACAACCACACAAGGACCACAGATTCGGCCAACACCAAAACATCATACACACAAACGGCCTAAACCACTTACCCCAACACAAACCATAAACCCGAAACAACAAAATCAACGCAAATCCGAACGAAGAACAATGTAACCAAAGGTAATTTTCGAAAAAAAACAAACAAACTTCAAATCTAGATCTAGCCCTCTTGAACAAGTATTTCGAAAATCTAAGTTCGGATTCGTGTAAATAAAAGAAAAGGATTTTCTAAAGATGTAAAAAGATTTGAAAAAAACGAATTTTTTTGTTCCGGCATGGAGGTGCCGCCGTCCAGGCCGGCGGCCACCGCGCCGGAAAACTGTTTCCGACCAAGCTTAGAGAGAAGGGGGAGAGCTCTGGTTAGGGAGTGGGAGTAGAGAGAGAATGAAAGAAGAAACATGAGGAAAATGAAAGAGAAAACACTTAAATACCCTCCTTTGGCCCATTTCAATTTCGGCCCAGTACACTTCTTCCTCCTTTTCATCTTTCCGATTGCTTTCTAAACCCCCTTTCCTGCTCCCTGCACCCACTTTTTTCTCTATTTCTTTTTATTTCATTTTTTGCATTTTTTTATTTTATTTCTTAAGCCTTCATTTATTTTTTTGCATTTTTATTTATATTTATGCAACATATTTATTTATTGTCTTGCATTTCATGCATTTTTATTTTCTTTATTTATTTTATGCAACATATTTATTTTATGTCTTGCATTTCATGCATTTTTATTTTCTTTATTTATTTTATGCAACATATTTATTTTATGTCTTGCATTTCATGCATTTTTATTTTCTTTATTTATTTTATGCAACATATTTATTTTATGTCTTGCATTTCATGCATTTTTATTTTCTTTATTTATTTTATGCAACATATTTATTTTATGTCTTGCATTTCATGCATTTTTATTTTCTTTATTTATTTTATGCAACATATTTATTTTATGTCTTGCATCTCATGCATTTTTATTTTCTTTATTTACTTTATGCAACATATTTATTCTATGTCTTGCATTTCATGCATTTTTATTTTTCTTGTTTATTTTTACGCATTTTGCATTTTATTTTTTTGTTTATTATTTTGTCATTTTTATTCTATTAGAATGTATTTAGGAACAATGTAAATATAAATGAGAATATTGCACTGACACTCACATTTATTCCGTTTTATGTCAAAAATCAAGATAAGCGATTAGTATAATCCAAGGGAAAGGGAACTTTCATTTTGATCCAACGTCATTATGAATTCCCTTGCGTTTAGTTTATTTTATCACACTTAATCTTTTCAAATTCCAAAGTAAAAAACCATAAAAAGTCAAAAACATAAATATTTAAAATCCCATCAAAAATATGTTTTATTAACCAACCTTGGATTTCAAACCAAGCGTCTTTTTTTAATCAAACCTTAATCAATTTTAATCATATTAGACTTTATCTTCTACAATTAAAATCAATCAACTTCACTCTTTTGCCACTTTGGCTCATTTTATCTTTAACAACATTTTCAAACTTTAAAATCAATCAAACAAATCACTCGGCTTTTTACCCCGAAATACATGATTTTGATCCCGTTCGGGTACGTAGGCAAAAGACTTTGTCTTTTCAAATCAACAAAATAACAAAAACATTTTTCTTTCTTTTCACACTTAGGCATTTATTTTACAAACAAATAATCAATTTTAGCATAAAGATAAGAATAAAAACAAAAGGTTCCTATAGAATACTATAGACGTTTAGGGTGCTAATACATTCCCTTTACGTAACCAACTCCCGGACCTTGATCTCCAAAAATCTAGGGTTTATACGAACTTTTTCCTTTTTCCTTGGAAAAAATAAAAGATCGGTGGTGAACTTAATTTTGTGAGTCAACGCTAATTAATAACTTGATATCCTAAAATCACCGCGACAAAAATGGCGACTTCACTGGGGATAGTGTCCTAAAGTGGGTTAAACCTAACTTGTTTTTCTTTATCTTTATGCTTTATTATTTTTTGTAATTGTAAATACATGCTTAAGTGTTTATCATTTTACGTGAGTGGTGAGATAAGTTCTACACTCGAACTTGAGGGAAACATAAGATAGGATGGTGGTATAATCAAAGTGTCTTTCCGAGAGTAAATTTCGGATGTGACACATGTGATAACCCCACTCAACGGATGAATCTTGGAAGTATTACTATGTCGGCATGAGTAGTCATGTTCGGCGTTGTTATTTTCAAGTGACCTATGAAGTTGAGGACCTTTAGTTACACTTAACCCATCTTGGCCTTTTAGGACGTAGTGCGGTGACTAACCAAGAGTAATCTTGAATTAGTTGATACGCGATGCTACACTCAAACGAGACTTTCTTACAAATATTGTGGGACCGGGAGTCAATCTCGCAACCCGATGATATTTGGAAGGGGTTGAGGACTTTGGGAACTTGGTAGAACCCGTGATACATGTACATGTGAAACCATAGTCCTTACCAAATGGCATGTTTACCCTTGGCTCCAACATTATGGACTTAACCTCACCATGTTTTCTCCGTTTCTTTAGCATAATCATGCATACATGCATTCATTCATAAACTTTTTTCATCAAGTATCGAAGGACTTAGACAAGTTTTGTTGTAAACATCGTAGGAATGAACATCATAAAGAAGAACACTCAGAAGAACAACTTAAGGAAGCTAGGATCTTAAGTGACTAGTCCGGAGGATTTTTCAAGCTCGTTATGAGAGATCACTCGGCATCCTCAAGTTTGAAATGTCGGGGCTTTTTTTTAAAAAAGATTTCTATTGATGAACTTTTGAGCATATCCCTTGGCTTTGTTCCTAAAAAAGGATTTGTTTGTAATATTTTATGAAATATTCAAACTATGATGTTTACAATTACTCCAACAAGTCTTTCGATAACAAATCTTTCTTTTTTTGCATAAAACA
The DNA here is from genome assembly GCA_018208015.1 of Medicago ruthenica. NCBI lineage: Eukaryota > Viridiplantae > Streptophyta > Magnoliopsida > Fabales > Fabaceae > Medicago > Medicago ruthenica. Next base: position 9,529,642 of record CM031375.1, on the reverse strand, counting down.
TAATCATGCATCATACTGCATTCATAGTTTCCAAATCGAGTCTTATATTTTGTTCACCAATAAAAGGTTAATCTGCCGCCGTCAAAGAAAGTGGCCCGTCATCCCAAATCAACCTACACATACAACACTCGGGCAAATATAAGAAAGAAAATGGAACATTTGGAACAAGAAAACCAGGAACTCCGGGAAGAAATGACATCCATGCGGACCAAGATCGAGGAATTGACAGATTTGGTGAAACTCTTAGCAGCCACACAAATTCATCCATCATTTCCTCCTCCCCCTGGCTCTCTAGCTCAGTTAACGGCTTCTACTACCCCGGCTCCGACCGCGAACACCAGTGCTCCACAACACACCATGCCCAACGGTTATCCATGGGGCATGCCCCTCAGCTCTGGTGAAGAATTTGTCCCTATTCCTGCTACACATCAAGCAATTCATGTTCCTCAACCCAGTGTTACTCTTCCTCAGGCTACTGTGGCCTTTTCAGCTCCAATGATTCATACCACCCCATATGACCATGGACCTATCTTTAACGCAGAAAGTATAGGGGCTCAGAATCGGATGGATGATTTTCAAGAAAAGTTTGACGAGATGCAACGGGAAATCAAGGCCCTCCGCGGGAAATATCTGTTTTGGAAAAATGCCCACGACCTTTGTCTAGTGTCGAATGTCAGGATCCCGCCCAAGTTCAAGGTCCCTGAATTTGAGAAGTACAAGGGGAACACCTGTCCTCAAAGCCACCTGGTAATGTATGCTAGGAAGATGTCTACCCAGACAGATAATCATCAACTACTCATCCACTACTTCCAAGACAGTCCAACTGGTGTCACTTTGAAATGGTACATGAGTTTGGACAGCACCAGAATCCAAACTTTCAATGACTTGGGAGAAGCCTTTGTTCGCCAATACAAGTACAACCTGGACGTGGCCCCAGACAGAGACCAACTCCGGGCGATGGCCCAAAAGGATAAGGATACTTCCAAGGAGTATGCCCAAAGATGGAGAGAGGTTGCTGCTCAGATTAACCCACCTCTAGAGGAGAAAGAAATGACCAAAATTTTCCTAAATACTCTTGGTTCATTTTATTATGAGCGGATGATTGCAAGTGCACCAAGTGATTTTACGGAAATGGTGAATATGGGCATGCGTTTGGAGGAAGGAGTCCGAGAAGGACGTTTAGTTATGGAAAGTGCTTTTGCTGCCAGTAGTACAAAGAAGTTTGGGAATGACTTCTCAAAAAATAAAGAGCAAGAGGTAAGTATGGTGGCCCATAGGCAGCATCAGCAACAGTATCAACAACAACCTCTACAATAGGCTCCCCAACAGTTCACCCAACAGAATCGGGTTCAGTGGATATCGCAGTTTGATCCAATCCCGATGGCATATGCAGAGTTGCTCCCTGCCTTGCTTGAGAAAAATCTTGTCCAGACTAAGGCGCCTCCTCAGGTACCTGAAAGGTTGCCAAGATGGTATAGACCTGATCTCTCTTGTGCTTTCCATCAAGGGGCACCCGGTCACGACATTGAGCACTGTTACGCCCTAAAAGCTGAAGTCCAAAAGTTGATCCAGGCTAATATTCTGTCCTTCAAAGATTTGAACCCCAATGTGCAAGCTAATCCACTACCTGATCATGGGACCTCATCTGTTAATATGGTGCAAGATTGTTCAGAAGCTTACCCTGTTGAAGACAATCTTAAGGAGGTGGCAGCTAGTTTTGTAACACATGGCGGAGTTTGCCGCAACTGGGCCGTTGTTGACATTCCCTCATTTACTCATGGGTCCAAGTAATGTGTTTTTGTTGTCTTGTCTTTTAAAAAAAAATCCTTTTGTTCCGCCCGAGACGAAAGTGAACTTATTTAGGGCTTTTTGCTTCATGCATTCCCATCATCAAATAAAAAGTTGTTTTGTCCTCGACTTTATCTTTTTATATTTTTGCTTTTTTCTGGAAAATGGTAACACAAAAAACCAAAAAAAAAAACTTATTTTTCTTTAATCAATTTCCAAATATCTACATTTACTTGTTTACTAAAACTAATCATGAATCATACAAAAAGTTTAAACACCAATAAACCTGTTGAACACTGTAACCTTATACTCTCTCCCAACTTTGAGTTCCCTGTCTATGAAGCTGAAGAGGAGGAGGATGAAGGGATTCCCGAAAAGATCTCTTGGTTACTAGAATATGAAAAGAAGGTCATTCAGCCTCATGAAAAAGCATTGGGTTCCGAGGAACTGCCGCTACAGTATTCCTGATAAAATTCCAGTGAATGGTGCTGTTGAAGCTGCAAAAAAAAACAGAAAACGAAGAAAAACAAAAAAAAAATACATCAAGAAGATAGTGCAGAAGATGGTAGCCACCTATAAGGATTGGCATGAGATGCTCCATTTCGTTTTGCATGAGTATCGTACTTCAGTGCGCACATCAGCAGGGGCAACCCCCTTCTCTTACAGCTATACCAAAAGAGGATGAAACAATCTTTTGACGAGAAGCTTCGCCCACACAAATTCAAAAAAGTGACCTCGTGCTCAAAAAGATCTTATTTTTTCAACCCGATTCTAGGGGCAAATGGACGCCTAACTATGAAGGCCCGTATGTCGTCAAGAGAGTTTTCTCCGGTGGGGAAATGACTCTTACAACTATGGATGGTGATGAGCTTCCCCATCTTGTGAACGTTGATGCAGTCAAGAAATACTTTGTCTAAAATATATAAGAACAGCTCGGTAAGTCGAAAACCCGAAAGGGCGGCATAGGCAAAAATGAGCGTCTCGGTGGACTGAAAACCCGAAAGGGTGGTCTAGGCAAAAATTAGAGACATAAAACAGAAAAATAATCATCCTGATAGGTCGAAAACCCGAAAGGGCGATCTATGCAAAAATTAAGGATCGAAAGACAAAGTAACTGCATCAGGTTGGCCACAACTTACTTGAGGCACGTTAGCTGTCAAAGAGACTCTGAATCTGAAGCATCCAAACAGTGGAATGCAAAGTTGTTAGGGAGAATAGCGGCTATTGTGTTCAATATACCTTCCCCTTATATTTACCATTTTCCAAACTTTGTGAGATCCGTAGAGCCACGCCATTGGCGGGCCATCACTCTATTAAATAAATTTGAGCCTGCGCCTTTTATTTGGAATTCTCACTTATTCTGTTTATAAAAAAATTTCTTCCATTTTTGATGGTAATACTTGAAGCAAAATATTTTTCAAAAATCATAAATCTTTTTTTTGTATCTTTTGGAAAGCATAAACAACAAACACATTCCCTCTGAATTCATGAATAAGTGAAGTGTGCGTCAACATTCGTCCTGAGAACAGGTAAACTCTGCAGGTTAAACATGGTCAATTGCTAAAAAAAAAGAGAGAAGAAGAAAAGAGCTCGGTAAGTCAAAAACCCGAAAGGGCGGCTTAAGCAAAAATGAGCGTCCCGGTGGATCGAAAACCCGAAAGGGTGGTCTAGGCAAAAATTAGGTGCATACAAAAAAAAAAGAACAAATTCCCGGTGGACTGAAAACCCGAAAGGGCGGTCTAGGCAAAAGTTAAGGATTCAAAAAAAAAAGGAAAAAGAAAAACAAAATATAAGCATGACCATAGAAGCACCATCCTTCTGTCAGGTTTTTGGAATAGTACGTTTTCCCCAGGAAGTGTTTATTCCCCATCAGTTGTTGCAAATGTCGGGCTTTACCCCGCCAATGTTTTGATATGTCTCCGATGGCATCATCCCCAATGAAGATTGCTGAGTGATTGTACTGCGACGTCGGTCCACTTTCCATGTCACCTGTCCAATCTTGTCTCATCAAGTTTATCATTTATACAATCAATCAAGTCAATCCTTCATATAGTCATACAAGTCATACAAGTCGTATTGTCATACGTACATTCATACATTCATGCATATACACATTCATGCATATACAACATACAGACAACATCAGTTATACATAGTTGCATTAATCACCTTGAGTCTTGCTTTAAACTACCTTTTCATACCAATCAATCATGAACAATTTGTAACCCTCTTTTTCCCCCAAGTGTCATCCCCAGTGTATCTGGTCCAGAGATGTCACCCTCTTGTCTTTTCGTCAAGTGGCAGTTCTTCAATCGAACAGCTTGTGCATGTCTTTACTTTGTCTTTTGTCGTCAGTGGCTAGTTCAGTCACATCCCGAACAGCTGACATTTATCTTTTTATCCTGTCGTCAGTGGCTAGTTCGGTCACATCCCGAACAGCTGACATTTATCTTTGTTTCTTGTCGTCAGTGGCTAGTTCGGTCATATCCCGGACATCTGACATTTATCTTTTTATCCTGTCGTCAGTGGCTAGTTCGGTCACATCCCGAACAGCTGACATTTATCTTCATTTTTTGTTGTCAGTGGCTAGTTCGGTCACGTCCCGAACAGCTGACATTTACATTTTACCTTCATTAAGCTACCCCTACAACGATAGTAGGTAAAATATTTTGTCGGTCTTCATTAAGCTATCCTCACAAACGATAGTAGACCATGTTTTTCTATTTTACATTTTACCTTCATTAAGCTACCCCCACAACGGTAGTAGGTAAAATAGTTTGTCGATCTTCATTAAGCTATCCTCACAACGATAGTAGACCATGTCTTTTTCTTTACATTTTACCTTCATTAAGCTACCCTCACAACGGTAGTAGGTACTCCCTCCGTCCCAAATTGTATGACGTTTTGGGCATTTCACACGTATTAAGAAATATAATTAATTTTGTGTGGGAAAGAGATATTATAAGTTGTTTTACAAAATTGTCCTTAATAAATGGTATGGAAAAGATAAATTAAAGAATTGAAAAAATATAGAGTAATAAATAGTTAAGGATATAATAGGAAAAATAACATTAATGTTTCATTGGTATTGTAAAGCGACATATAATTTGGGACAAATTTTTTTTCCAAAGCGACATACAATTTGGAACGGAGGGAGTAAAATATTTTGTCGGTCTTCATTAAGCTATCCTCACAACGATAGTAGACCATGTCTTTTTCTTTACATTTTACCTTCATTAAGCTACCCCCACAACGGTAGTAGGTAAAATAGTTTGTCTGTCTTCATTAAGTTATCCTCACAACGATAGTAGACCATGTCTTTTTCTTTACATTTTACCTTCATTAAGCTACCCTCACAATGGTAGTAGGTAAAATATTTTGTCGGTCTTCATTAAGCTATCCTCACAACGATAGTAGACCATGTCTTTTTCTTTACATTTTACCTGAAATTTCTGACAAGACCTGATTCTGAACGTAAAACAGAGTACAACATGCAAAACAGAGTACAGTAGTTCATAAGCAAAATAACAGACAGAAATAACAGACTGAAAGTAAAAAGGCACAGGTGATTTGTTAACCCAGTTCGGTGACAAACACACCTAGGTCTAGAGGCTACCAAGCTAGGAAGGAAATCCACTAGCGTAGTCCTAGTTCTAAGTTCTCAGCAAACTCCCAGTTTTACAACTTATCACCTAGCTACTACCCGTATTGATTTCAACCTAGGAACTCCTAGACCTGAGATCCCATCTCACTTCCCTCAGTCAATCACTGCCCCAGTGATATCAAACTCTAACAATAATCAACTTAGGAGACACACTCCAAAAACATAAACAGTCACTCTTGCTTAAAAGCTTCAAGTGATTACAACTCAATAAAAACAAACCAACTCTAAACAATTGAGTGGTATACAGAAACAGAGCACAAAGCTCACAGACTCAAAACCTAAGTATAACTCTCTCTATAATGACTTTGGTTGAGTTAACTTCCTCAATAGCAGCGTCCTCTATTTATAGCTTCAGCAGCAACATAATCTTGAACCAAATAATCTTCAAAGATATATTTCCAAAATTCTTTAGAAACATGTAGAAGCAATTTTTCTTCAGAAATATATTTTCCAAAGATTACTTTGAAAATATATTCACAAATAAAAGAAACCAATCTTCAACAAATATCTTCACGCAAAATAATCCTCCTTCTAGAAACAAATCCAAGAGAATTCTTAAGACAAATCTTCAACAGATCACACGAGAAAATAAACACCCAAGGCGTGAAAACAGAACGCAGAAAACCAGCTTTTGAAGGTACTTCTGAAGTCTGCATCTGAATTTCTGCGTCTGAACATTTCAGCTTCTGAAGGTCAACGTCTGAAGTACTGTTCAGTGTCTGAACATCAACTTCTGAAGGTTCAGCGTCTGAAGTACTGTTCAGCGTCTGAACATCAGCTTCTGAAGGTTCAGCGTCTGAAGTACTGTTCAGCTTCTGAAGTTCAGCTTCTGAAGACGCACAAATAGAGATTTCAGCTTCTGAAGACGTACTGCTTCTGAAGACGCACAACTGCTTGTATATTTGATTTTAGCAAACATGAAGCCAACAACCAAATATCCAACATTACCTTCATTAAGCTACCCCCACATCGGTAGTAGGTAAAATAGTTTGTCGGTCTTCATTATGCTATCCTCACAACGATAGTAGACCATGTCTTTTTCTTTACATTTTACCTTCATTAAGCTACCCCCACAATGGTAATAGGTAAAATATTTTGTCGGTCTTCATTAAGCTATCCTCACAACGATAGTAGACCATGTCTTTTTATTTACATTTTACCTTCATTAAGCTACCCCCACAACGGTAGTAGTTAAAATGTTTTGTCTGCCTTCATTAAGTTATCCGCACACCGATAGTAGGCAAGGTCTTTTCTTTTTATATTACCTTTTTTAAGCTATCAATACACGATAGTAGGTAATACATGTCATCTGTCTTTTTTAAAGCTATCATCTTTGTTGATAGTAGACAATATCTCCTTCTTTTACCTTATTTAAGCTATCATTTACACGATAGTAGGTAACATTGGTCTTTTGTCTTTATTAAGCTATCATTCTAAATCAATGTGATAGTAGACAATCCCTTCCCCAGTAAAACCATGTTATCCCCAGAGTCGGATCCCGTTTCTTTAACGAACTCGAGTATCCTTTTTGTTTTATATCCCCAGTCAGGTCACCTTCGCTGTCTTGCATTCATACTTGCATCACGAGAATTCATAACATTGCATACATGACATTGCATCCATAGCATTTTACAGCTGAAGTTGGTCAAAAATGGTGTACTCTGTATATAAGTCTCTTCGACCCGTCGAATTAAAAATTCCACTTTTAAATCTCCGTAACGAAGAAACTTAAATAGGGGCATCTGTCATACCCCATTTTTTGACCCATTTTCTTTTTGTTTTTCTCCTCTTTTTAAAGTCGGAAACTTTCATCGTTTCAGACGAAAATTCGACAAAGAGGTATTTTAAAATACCTCATTTTTTTGGTTCGTTTTAGGGCCACTTTTCATCCTTATTTATTTCATTTTTATTTTTTTTCATACTGACTTTTATTTTTGTTATTCTTTTTTTTATTACTATTATTATTACTTATTTATTTTCTCTTTTACTATTATTATTTTTTTTTTATTATTATTTATTTACTTTTTCAATTTTTCATCAAAAAATCAAAGAATGCTGCAAACACAACCTCTGTCAGCACCTTCTTCCTATTTTTTTTTCTTCCATCAGACTCTGCACAGAAGCAACGCCCCTTTTCTTGTCTTTCTTTCATCATCCTTACCCAAAAACAGACACACAAAAAAAATCCAGCTTTGAATTAATCTCATGGTCAACAAAAACTACTTCAAAAAATGTCTATATAACAGGAGATTTCATCAGCAAAAGGAGAGGATTTTTCATCAGAAAAAGAGCAAAAAAGAACAGCAACATAAACATAAAAAAACAGCAACATAAACACAAAAACACAACCACCCTCTTCTACCAGAAAACCCTAAACTACCACCCACCATTCGGCCACCACCCTAAACGACACACACACGACCATGACCACACAAAGCCACACACACGGCCACAATCACACAAGGACCACAGATTCAGCCAACACCAAAACACCATACACACACACGGCCTAAACCACTTACCCCAACACAAACCATAAACCCGAAACAACAAAATCAACGCAAATTCGAACGAAGAACAACGTAACCAAAGGTAATTTTCAAAAAAAAAACAAACAAACTTCAAATCTAGATCTAGCCCTCTTGAACAAGTATTTCGAAAATCTAAGTTCGGATTCGTGTAAATAAGAGAAAAGGATTTTCTAAAGATGTAAAAAGATTTGAAAAAAACGAATTTTTTTGTTCCGGCATGGTGGTGCCGCCGTCCAGGCCGGCGGCCACCAAGCCGGAAAACTGTTTCCGGCCAAGCTTAGAGAGAAGGGGGAGAGCTCTGGTTAGGGAGTGGGAGTAGAGAGAGAATGAAAGAAGAAAAATGAGGAAAATGAAAGAGAAAACATTTAAATACCCTCCTTTGGCCCATTTCAATTTCGGCCCAGTACACTTCTTCCTCCTTTTCATCTTTCTGATTGCTTTCTAAACCCCCTTTCATGCTCCCTGCACCCCCTTTTTTCTCTATTTCTTTTTATTTCATTTTTTGCATTTTTTTTATTTTATTTCTTAAGCCTTCATTTATTTTTATGCATTTTTATTTATTTTTATGCAACATTTATTTATTGTCTTGCATTTCATGCATTTTTATTTTCTTTATTTATTTTATGCAACATATTTATTTTATGTCTTGCATTTCATGCATTTTTATTTTCTTTATTTATTTTATGCAACATATTTATTTTATGTCTTGCATTTCATGCATTTTATTTTCTTTATTTATTTTATGCAACATATTTATTTTATGTCTTGCATCTCATGCATTTTTTATTTTCTTTATTTACTTTATGCAACATATTTATTCTATGTCTTGCATTTCATGCATTTTTATTTTTCTTGTTTATTTTTACGCATTTTGCATTTTATTTTTTTGTTTATTATTTTGTCATTTTTATTCTATTAGAATGTATTTAGGAACAATGTAAATATAAATGAGAATATTGCACTGACACTCACATTTATTCCGTTTTATGTCAAATCAAGATAAGCGATTAGTATAATCCAAGGGAAAGGGAACTTTCATTTTGATCCAACGTCATTATGAATTCCCTCGCGTTTAGTTTATTTTATCACACTTAATCTTTTCAAATTCCAAAGTAAAAAACCATAAAAAGTCAAAAAAATTCAAATATTTAAAATCCCATCAAAAATATGTTTTATTAACCAACTTTGGATTTCAAACCAAGCGTCTTTTTTTAATCAAACCTTAATCAATTTTAATCATATTAGACTTTATTTTCTACAATTAAAATCAATCAACTTCACTCTTTTGCCACTTTGACTCATCTTATCTTTAACAACATTTTCAAACTTTAAAATCAATCAAACAAATCACTCGGCTTTTTACCCCGAACTACGTGATTTTGATCCCGTTCGGGTACGTAGGCAAAAGACTTTGTCTTTTCAAATCAACAAAATAACAAAAACATTTTTCTTTCTTTTCACACTTAGGCATTTATTTTACAAACAAATAATCAATTTTAGCATAAAGATAAGAATAAAAACAAGAGGTTCCTATAGAATACTATAGACGTTTAGAGTGCTAATACCTTCCCTTTACATAACCAACCCCCGGACCTTGATCTCTAAAAATCTAGGGTTTATACGAACTTTTTCCCTTTTCCTTGGAAAAAATAAAAGATCGGTGGTGAACTTAATTTTGTGGGTCAACGCTAATTAATAGCTTGATATCCTAAAATCACCGCGACACATAACAACCTATAATTGTATAAAATCAGTTTTTCATAAACTTTTTACACTAAAAATAATTGGCTTTGAATGAGTCTTTACCTTTCAAATTTTTTATACGGTGTAAATCCTGTTGGATATTTAGTTGTTGGCTTCATGTTTGCTAAAATCAAATATACAAGCAATGTGTGTCTTCAGAAGCTGAAAACTCAGTGTGTGCATTTTCAGAAGCTGGTTCAAAAGCTGGGTCTTCAGAAGCTGAATAGTACTTCAGAAGCTGACCTTCAGACGCACTGTTCAGAAGCTGACCTTCAGACGCACTGTTCAGAAGCTGACCTTCAGACGCACTGTTCAGAAGCAACCTTCAGAAGTTGAAATGTTCAGACGCAGACATCAGAAGCTGGTTTTCTGGGTTCTATTTTGTGCGCCTTGGAGATGTGTATTTTTCAGAACATGATCTTTTATGAGAAGATTTAATTGAAGAATTATCCAAGCTTTGTTTCTAGAAGGAAGATTGTTTTGCGTGAAGATCTTTATTGAAGATTGGATTCTTTTATTTATGAATATATTTTCAAAGGAATCTTTGCAAAATATATTTCAGAAATATAATTGCTTCTATTTACTTCTAAAAGAATTCTGGTAACCTATCTTTGAAGATTTGGTTCAGAATTATGGTTGCTACTGAAGATTATAAATAGAGGACGCTGCTATTGAAGAATTTGATTCAAAACAGAAGAGAGAGTCATACTTAGTGTTTTGAGTCTGTAAGCTTAGTGCTTTGTTTTCTGTACATCACTCATCTGTTAGAGTTGGTTTAGTTTTATTGAGTTGTATTTCACTTAAAGCTTTTAAGCAAAAGTGACTTTGATGTTTTGAAGTGTGTCTTCATCCTTGTTTGTTTAGAGTATACAATCACTGGGGCAGTGATTGCTTGAGTAGGAAGTAAGATGGGTTCTTATATCTAGGAGTTCCTAGGTAGAAATCTATACGGGTAGTGATTAAGTGAGAAGACTGAGAAACAGGGGTTGTTGTCATAGGTCTTTGAATTGATACTATTTAGTGGATTTCATTCATGGCTTGGTAGCCTCCAGACGTAGGTGTGTTTGTCACCGAACTGGGTTAACAAATCACATGTGTTCTTTTCTTTCTGTCTGTTATTTTGCTTCTGAACTGTATACTCTGTTCTGCGTATTATACTCTGTTTTACGGTTCAGACTCAGTCTTGCCAGATTTTCAAATCCCATTGTTTATGTTAGTGTAATACTTGACATTGATAGGCCATAAATAGAGGGTGAAATCACAAATTATGAACAGTGTCTGAAGAACAGCGTCTGAAATTCAGAGTCTGAAGACTGGAGTCTGAAGATTTGTAATGGCTTCCAATATTTTAATTGTGACACCTCAAGAAATCTCAGTTATAGTAATGAGATACCTCAAGAAATCACAGTTATCGATAACTCAAAAATATTACTAATAGTTCTTTTCTTAAAAATGAAATAATAAGAGTAACTAATGTACATAAAAGTTAAGTTATATATATATATATATATATATATATATATACATTATAACTTTAATACATAAGCTTTAAACAGAAGCTGCACTCGTTATAGTTAAGATATTCTAGTCAACCTAAGTTCTACCTCCAAGCTTTACTACTACCAGCCATACTATATGCATTAAATACATGTACATATATATATTACATTATTGATCCATATATCTAACCAGACCCTCTAGGGGTTAGGGGTACGGATAGGCTCTGCATACACTGAAGCGGTCCACATTTCAGCAAGAGGTAAGTAAAAAGACAAAGTTACAGCACGGTGACGAGTCCTAGTGATAAAGTTGGGGTATTCGCCGGAAGTGATGTGAATAGCAATTACACCGTCATAAGTCACAGTAAAATTAGGGTAGTCAGTGATCCATGTTCCGTCGACAAACTCCAGACGAACTGCAGGGCGGGGATCGTGGTTCTCCATCTTTAAGTGATTAAAATATAAAATCAAAACAACAAACAAGGGTGAGTTCACATCAACAAATTTTACAAGTAGTAGAATCTTCAACAATTATTATTACTATTAGTAAGGTAATAATATTCACAGTGTGATTATGTAATGAAATGCACATGCATTATATTCATCATGTATGTGGCTCTTTCCTACTCCACAGAGATTCTATATGAGAGGAGCAATCGGGAGTACATGTTCTGTCTTAATTCTCTCTGGTACATTTCTCTTCTCTTTTTATACTTAGTACTGTTGAGATAAAATTCAAATTCCTATTTTAGTTTTAAAGATGATAAATATATTTAAATTATTTATAATAAGTTGTTATCTAACATGTGCTCTTAAGTGATTCAAATATAAGACAGGACAAGAATCATTTGCCAAATCAAAGTCATGAAGATAGCAAAGCCATCTTTTAATTTTGGGTTTTGAATTTATCACCCACAAATAAACTTGTTGAAAGACATTCAGCGTCTGAAGATCAGCGTCTGAAGATAAGCGTCTGAAGATCAGCGTATGAAGATCAGAGTCTGATGAACAACGTCTGATGAGCAGTGTCTGAAGATCAGCGTCTGATGAACAGTGTCTGAAGATCAGCGTCTGATGAACAGTGTCTGAAGATCAGAGTCTGGTGAACAACGTCTGAAGATCAGAGTCTGATGAGCAGCGTCTGAAGTCTGAAGACTGGGATTCTAAAGTCTGGAATTTAAAGAAACCTCAGAGATTATCAATTTGAGGGGGAGCCAAAAATCAGAACTTCTTTTACAGAAAATTTATTAATAAGTTCTGATTATTTTTTATCTAACGTGTGTATTTGAGTGTCTCATTTAGTAACAGGAAAAGTATTCAAAAGGAACTCAATCTACAAATTATCAATTGATGTTCTGTCACATATTTTATCCAACATATGGATGTTTGAGGCACCAATTGAAAATCAAGAGACAGACTATATTGGGACAAAATTACATTGGTGTTGTTTTGGCAAAAGTAGAAGATAAAAAATTCTACACGTGAAAATGCAATACAAGAAAGGAACATGATTTTCAGTTTATCCATAAAACCACCACTGGCCATATCCAAGTAAGAAATACAGTACAAACAGAATGTACCTTTTGGCTGCAAATATGGATTGAAGGATAGAAAGGTAAAAGACAATATGAAAAAAGCAGTTGCAACCTACATCAGTTAAAACCTGGCCATGTTGTCTTTGTAACTTCACCACACGTGGGAACAACGAAAAGAGAAAATTGAAGAAATTGTGTACAGTAGCTACACGTGAGAAAGGGAGCGTATAGTGAACAGCTGCAAAGCATAATCTGCCTATAAATAGCAAGCTCATGGCAAGACAACAACCCACCGAATTTTGAGAAGCTACAAGCAGAAATACTCATACATTCAAAGCTCTCTTTTATTCTTCAATTTTAAGTTTACTAAACTTTGCTCTTTTGTTTTGAGCTCTGTTTAGCAGAACACATATATTTTATCTTATCCAAGTAAGATTTTGTTTCTTATTGGATTGTAAAGAAAAGGCTTGTTGAAAACAAGTGTGTAAACTCAAGAGTGAGAAAATGTAACACCCATACTAATTATATCTAGAATATTAGCATGTGCATTAAACTGATACTGGATACATCAAGGTTTTCAATAATAATAAAACAACACAACTGAATGGATACAATTTTGCTCGTTTATACAACCTTTCAAGTACCATGATAAATACATAACAAAAGTCTTATAAGATCTTGAGCTGGTACATGACGAGCAACTGCACTCCATCCAGCGTCTCCCTGATGATCCTCAACACGAACCTCGTGCTAACCTGAAAACCTGCACCAGAAGGAATGGGATGAGACATAATGTCTCAGTGAGCTCCACCCAACCTACTGTTGGCAACCTCGGGGAAACCTAGGGTCGCCTTGCCTACTTTTGGCAATCTAAAGGATTCCTACGATCGCCAAGTCTTAACCTTACCCATAAAGGGTTTACCTGCCTGTTCCTGCTATCCTGTGTAGTCATAATAACTAAACTACATCCTGCTAAACTAATGATCAATGGGAAACCTAGGATCACTGCCTGAGCCTGATAACTGAATAGTCATGGAATCTAGACTATAACCTGATAACTTGGTGATCGAGGGGATTCCTAAGATCACCACCTGATACCTGCCTAATAGGTAATTCTGCCTAATAACATAATCTCGTACCTAGTGATCTGGAGACATCCTATGATCACTTTCTGGTAACTGTTATCTGAACAGTACTTGTCATAAACTTATGTAATAAATACATATACATATTACTTTAACATAAAGTTAGAAAGTTAGCGTTGAACAAACATTATTATCTGAGTTCATTTTATGGAATGCCCCCGAGTGGAGTAACCCCGAAGCACATTCCCCTGATAACCGGTGAAAATTCCTATCTGAGGCCTTGAATATAAAAATATTCCTAGAACTGGTACACTCAAAGGAGTACATAATATTCTGCTTAGTTAAGGGAAACCTGAAAACTAACCCTTAACTACTATGATAACTTGTGGATTAAATACCCATATCTCTGTATGATAACTATCCTTATCCTAGATTAATCCTTGAAGGTTCATGATTATCTTTACCCCAAAGCATATCAAAGATCATTGGCATGGTACAGTTGTTTGTAATAAAAATGCCATTCTGGGCAGGTTCGCTTTGCGACCCTGAGCGTCGCTCTGCGATATCCTGCGTCTGGACCTTCAGACTGTGGCAGGCAAGTTCGCTTTGCGACCCTGAGCGTCGCTCTGCGATCACCTGCGTCTGAACCTTCAGACTCTGAAGTCAGCTTCTGAAGCCAGAGTCTGAAGCTTCGTAGAGCCAAGTCTAGGCGATGGTTTGGCGAAGGTAAACAGTAGCAAAACTCTGCTACTTCGCTTTGCGACCCTGAGCGTCGCTCTGCGACTGTAACACCCATACTAATTTTAACTAGTATATTAGCAAGAGTGTTAAACTGATACTGGATACATTTAAATACAATACAGAAAGTTGTTTGATAATTATACAAAACATGAGTCTTTGATACAATCCATAGTCTGATACTAAATATTTTTCCGTAACATTCATATACAACATGATACAATATTTTACAACATCAAGAAAACATGAGCAGCACGATCAGTCCGTAGCTTTCTCTTTACCTTTTCTTCGTGCTACCTGCGAAGAACCTGCACCAGAAGGAAAGGGATGAGACATAACGTCTCAGTGAGCTCCTACCCTACCTACTGTTTGGCAACCTCGGGGAACCTAGGGTTGCCGTGCCTACCTCGGCGAACTCGGGGATGCCTATGATCGCCAAGTCTTAAACTTACCCATAAAGGGTTATCTGTCTGTTTCTGATAATCTGGTGATCAAGGGGAAATCCTAGGATCACCGTCTGATAGCTGCTAACTGGCATCTGATAACTGATAACTGTCTGAATAAATGTTTCTGACTGATAAAGTAATATAGTATTAACTGATCTTTATGTTAGCTGTTAGCGTTGAACAAACAATGTTTTCTGAGTTCATTTTACGGAATGCCCCCGGGTGGAGTAACCCCGAAGCACATTCCCCTGATAACCGGTGAAAATTCCTATCATATCAGGCTAACACCGGACTCCTCTTGTCGTCGTGCGGTCATCCTTGCGGAATAACACGTCCCACTGGCGTGAACCTCCTGTGTCCCACTGGCGTGAACGACAGAAGACACGACTTAATAATTTTAACTGATGCGTGTACCTCCCGTGTCCCACTGGCGTGAACGACGGAAGACGCAAATAATATTCTTAATCTTATGCATGAACCTTCCATGTTCCACTGGCGTGAACAATGAAAGTCACGACTTAAAGGTAATAATCTTAATCTGTTCTCTACGTGAACCATTCGTGCCCCACTGGCGTGAACACCGAAGGCCCCGGCTTAATCTTGCTAGCTCTTGTACTCTTAACCTATATAAGGTTCTAGTCATCAAGCCTATATCATTCTTGAGTTTGCTTCTACTTATTTGTGTATGATAAACTGCTTTGTAAGGGAAAATTCCCAAAACTAGTTCTTGTAATCTCTATGATGTCTTGAGGATTAAGTTATATATCCTCTCAAGCTTATGCCTATCCTCACCCTATAATGTTGGTTACACATCTCAAGGATAGGTCTTTATATGTTCTTTAACAATGCTTGATCATTACATGTCGATCCTTAAGTCCGAAGTAGTTTTGAATAGCCGAAACGGAGCAAGAAAAGATGAAAATTTTGATGATCCTGCCCAGCCCAAAATCGTGACACGATTGGGCAATCGTGTCACGATTTCTTACCCAGAAATCGTGTTTGGCACTGCCTGTGAAATCGTGACACGGTTGATAAATCGTGACACGATTTTACCTGCAGTTGGACAGTTTTTGGCAAGTTTAAAACGTGATTTTCACCAATTCAGCTTATTCAAACATACCCAGACATCATAGCAACTTAAATGATAAATTCAAAGACATATCAACAGGATACTACACACAATGATCAAGAATTGCTATCTAAATTAACTTAGGGTTCAAGGATCATAACTTGCTTAAAAGCTAAAACTCATAAACTTACTTAATCGGGTTATAAAACCCTTTGGAGCTCACCTCAATCCTCCTATTGGTGCTTGTTGTTTCTGATTCCCCAAAGCCTTGGCTTAACTCTACTACTTCTCTCAAAATCTTCCTTGTTTCTCCTTATTTCTTTCACTTGTTCTAGCTTTACTACTCAAACCTTGCTTGTGAAGTTTCTCTTAAGAATTGGATGATGAAAAGATGAGGTTATGGAGAGGGAGTGATGGCGTGAGAGTGAGGAGAGAGTGAGAGAGAATGGGCTGAAAATTGAGAAGGAAAGGAAGAGTGTAGAAGATTAAGAAAAATCTTTCTACCTCTTGTTTTAAAACATTCTCCCTTATTAACTTATTTACCATAATGCCACTCCAAGCATTACTAATTTACCATGCTTCTTAATCGCGTCTAATACTGATAATAATTGCATCTAAGCGGGATGTTACAATCTACCCCCCTTAAAGAAATTTCGTCCTCGAAATTTAGAAGTTACCTGAAAATAAATGAGGATAGGTTGCTTGCATATCTGACTCTAGCTCCCACGTTGCTTCGCCGTCGGGAGAACCTTTCCATATAACCTTAACTATAGGAATCTCTTTGTTCCGCAAAGTCTTAACATCACGATCGATTATCTGTTCTGGCTCAGGTTGAAAGGTCAAGTCCGATCTCAAATCAATACTATCTAGCTCCACTGGTTGGAAAGGATCAGGAATGAATTTCCTTAATTGCGAGACGTGAAAGACATCATGTAATCCTGACATGGCTGGTGGCAGCGCCAACTGATAAGCTGCCGGACCAACGCGTCGAAGTATCTGAAACGGTCCAACATATCTTGGACAAAGCTTCTTGGTCCTGAAAGCTCCTCTTAAGCCCAACTTAGGAGTAACTTTAAGAAATACATGGTCTCCTTCATCAAACTCTAAGGGTCTTCGTCTCCTGTCAGCATAACTTTTCTGGCGACTCTGTGCTGTTCTCATCTTATCTTGAATGGACTTAATCTTTAGAGTCGTCTCCTGAATGATCTCTGGACCCAAAATGCTCTTATCTCCAACCTCAGCCCAACAAAGCGGGGTTCTACACTTTCTACCATATAGAGCTTCATAAGGTGCCATTCCAATGCTAGAATGGTAACTGTTGTTGTAAGAAAATTCAATCAATGGTAGATGATTGTTCCAACTTCCTCCATCTTCTAGAATACATGCACGTAACATATCTTCTAACGTCTGAATAGTCCTTTCTGATTGTCCGTCTGTTTGAAGATGATGGGACGTGCTCATCTTTAATCTTGTTCCTAAAGCTTTCTGAAAAGCTTTCCAAAAGTGGGATGTGAAAATGGGATCTCTATCAGACACAATACTAGCTGGCACACCATGGAGTTTCACTATCTCAGAAATAAACAATTCCGCATACTGTGAGGCTCGGTACGTAGTCTTAACCGGCAAGAAATGAGCTGACTTGGTTAACCGGTCCACTATTACCCATATGGAATCATGCCCTCGCTGTGTTCGAGGTAATCCACTCACGAAATCCATGGTTATATCCTCCCATTTCCATTGTGGGATTTCCAATGGTACCAACATCCCTGCAGGTCTTTGGTGCTCAATCTTCACCTGCTGACAAACAATGCATCTCGACACAAACTCTGCAACATCTCTTTTCATGCTAGGCCACCAATAGTCTCTTTTCAAGTCTTGATACATCTTGGTGGTTCCTGGATGAATGCTGAAACTGCTCTTATGCGCCTCTTCTAGAATTAACCTTTTCAATTCTTCATCGTTCGGGACATAAACCCTTCCCTCAAACAATAATGTTCCATCAGGTGCAAAAGAAAACTCCGGCTGGCTAATTTTCCTTTGAAGGTCCATATCCATGCTTTGCGCTTGTGCAATCCTAGATCGTAGGTCACATGAAATATCTAACTTGTTTAACAAAATACCACCATCCAAATCAGTAACATGGAGGTTAAGGTCTCTAAACTTCTCATACAGTCCACACGTGTGCATCATCACCTCAGCTTTGACTAAAGCCTTCCGACTCAAGGCGTCTGCTACCACATTAGCCTTTCCTGGATGGTACTTCAGATCAAAATCAAAGTCCTTCAAATATTCCATCCATCGTCTTTGTCTCATGTTAAGATCTCTTTGGTCAAACAGGTATTTCAAACTCTTATGGTCACTAAACAAATCGAATTGTGCACCATACAAATGATGTCTCCATATCTTCAATGCAAAAACTATTGCTGCTAGCTCAAGATCATGCGTGGGGTAATTCTCTTCATGTGTCTTGAGCTGTCTGGACGCATATGCTATAACATTTTCCCCTTGCATAAGAACACTTCCCAGTCCTTTAGAGGATGCATCGCAGAAAACGGTGTATCTCTTTTCAGGATCTGGTATTGCCAATACTGGCGCCTTAGTCAACTTCTTTTTCAAAACTCTGAAACTCCTTTCACATTCTTCGTCCCAAATAAAGGGCACATCCTTCCGGGTGAGACGTGACAGAGGTAAAGCAATCTGAGAAAACTTCATGATAAATCTACGATAATAACCTGCTAAGCCGAGAAAGCTCCTGACTTCAGCTACATTCTTGGGTCTTTCCCAACTGAGTACGGCTTCAACTTTAGATGGATCAACGGCTACTCCTCCTTGAGAAATAACGTGACCCAAAAACTTAATCTCGGACAACCAGAATTCACACTTGCTAAACTTAGCATACAGCTGCTTATCTCTAAGGACATCCAATACAATTCTTAAGTGCTGAGCATGCTCCTGAGGATCTTTAGAATAGATCAAAATGTCATCAATGAAAATCACTACAAATTGATCAAGGTAAGGCTGAAATATTCTGTTCATATAATCCATGAATACTGCTGGGGCATTAGTTACACCGAATGGCATAACCAGAAATTCGTAGTGCCCATAACGTGTTCGAAACGCCGTCTTAGACACATCTGAAGACTTTATACGAATCTGATGATAACCTGACCGAAGATCAATTTTGGAAAATACTGTTGCTCCTTTAAGCTGGTCTAGTAGGTCGTCAATCCTGGGAAGAGGATACTTGTTCTTGATAGTCACCTTATTAAGTTGACGATAGTCAATACACAACCTCATGCTACCATCTTTCTTCTTGACCAACAAGACCGGAGCACCCCAAGGTGATACACTGGGTCTGATAAAATGCTTCTGAATCAATTCTTCTAACTGAGATTTCAGTTCTTTCAGCTCTGTTGGTGACATTCTGTACGGTGCCACAGATACTGGCTCCGCTCCTGGAATCAAATCAATTGAAAACTCTACCTCACGCTCTGGAGGCAAACTAGATACTTCTGAAGGGAAGACATCTAAGTATTCATTTACAATAGGAATATCACTGGGCTTAACTCTGATTCTGAAGCCACAGTGAGCATCACATAGAATCCTTTATCTTGAGCACAAATGAATTGAATTAACTGATGGGTGCGGTTAATCAATTCAGACAGAGCCACACCTTCCGCCGTATCACTGGTCGGCATATAAATACTCTTCTCTGAACAACCAATATACACATGGTTAGCAGAAAGCCAATCCATGCCTAGAATCACATCCAACTGCTCCATCGGGAGACAAACTAAATCAACATAATAGGTCTTACTAGACACAGTGACAGGACAGCTTTCACAAACATACTTTGCCTCAATTCCGCCTTCAGTAGCGGTAGATACTAACATTGGAGGGTTCAACGGAGACAAAGGTAATTGCAGCGTCTCCACACATTTATATGAAATAAAAGAACATGTAGCGCCGCAATCAAAAAGAACTTTTACTGGATTAGTACCCAAATAACACATACCGGCAATTAAGTCTTCATTGGCTACAGCCTTTGCACCGTCAAGAGAATACACTCTGCCCCTACTAGTAGTTGTTCCCTCAGCTGATCCTTTACCACGTCTGTTTGGACACTCTGATATAAAATGCCCTGGCTGTTTACATCCATAACAAATTCCAGCACCTACTAAGCACTCTCCCTTATGCATCCTACCACACGTCTTGCAAGTAGGATTAGTTCGTAAAGGATTATGTTGTGGAGAGTATGTCTGTTTCCCTCTCTGCGGGGATCCTTTTGGCTTGAGCTTGTCGTGATACTTGTCTGACATTCTGCTTTTCTTCTTTGCATAAGCTGCCGCTCTTTCTTTTGAGGCCTTTGCAAGTCCCGCCTCGACTACCAAGCTATCATGCACCAACTCATCGTAACTCGCAGTTCTCTGAAGGCTAACTGCTGTATCTATCTCGCCTCTTAAACCTCTTTTATACTGATTCATTTTCCATACTTCATTTTCAGCATATTCATTGTGTGTTGAGTAATAAGACAACTCCTCAAACTTCTTAGTAAATTCAGCTACCGACATGCTACCCTGCTTCAATTCTAAGAACTCTTGTTCCTTCTTTACCTTGTAAGACAAAGGTAAATACTTTTCTAACATCACTCCTTTAAAGTACTCCCAATTCACTTCTACACCATTGGCTTCCATCCTGCGCTGAGCAGATTCCCACCAGTCTTCTGCTGCGCCTCTGAGTTGGTTCGTGGCATAGACCACTTTATCTTCTTCTGAACATTCTGCCATTCTGAAAATCTTCTCCATCTGTTTAATCCATTTCCTGGCTTCTTGCGGTTCACCTTCTCCATTGAATTCCGGAGGGTGATGTCTGTTATACTCCCGGAACACAGGGTTACCAATTACTGGGGGAGGTGGTGGCTGTGGATGGAAACCTTGTCCCTGTTGCATCATTTCCATCCATTGTTGTTGAGCTTGAGCTTGTTGCTGAGACTGTTGTTGCATCATCAGCATCATTTGCTGATACTGTAATGCATTCTGAGCTTGTTGCTCTTGGTATTGTTGCTGCCAGGCCTGTTGTTGTTGCATCATCTGTTCCCATGAATTCTGACTGGGTCCTCCACTTTCATCACTAGCTTGATTGGTACGAGGTCTACCTCTTCTTCTCCCAGACATCTTATCCTAGCTGTCATATACAAGTCAAAGTGATCAGTTTTAACTGAACATAACATCTAGAATAATGTCCTGGATCCAAGAGGTCCGGAAACTTGGATTGTACTTTAATGACCCAAGGCACGGTCTGAATCGACCAGGCTCTGATACCAATTGTAACACCCATACTAATTTTAACTAGTATATTAGCAAGAGTGTTAAACTGATACTGGATACATTTAAATACAATACAGAAAGTTGTTTGATAATTATACAAAACATGAGTCTTTGATACAATCCATAGTCTGATACTAAATATTTTTCCGTAACATTCATATACAACATGATACAATATTTTACAACATCAAGAAAACATGAGCAGCACGATCAGTCCGTAGCTTTCTCTTTACCTTTTCTTCGTGCTACCTGCGAAGAACCTGCACCAGAAGGAAAGGGATGAGACATAACGTCTCAGTGAGCTCCTACCCTACCTACTGTTTGTCAACCTCGGGGAACCTAGGGTTGCCGTGCCTACCTCGGCGAACTCGGGGATGCCTATGATCGCCAAGTCTTAAACTTACCCATAAAGGGTTATCTGTCTGTTTCTGATAATCTGGTGATCAAGGGGAAATCCTAGGATCACCGTCTGATAGCTGCTAACTGGCATCTGATAACTGATAACTGTCTGAATAAATGTTTCTGACTGATAAAGTAATATAGTATTAACTGATCTTTATGTTAGCTGTTAGCGTTGAACAAACAATGTTTTCTGAGTTCATTTTACGGAATGCCCCCGGGTGGAGTAACCCCGAAGCACATTCCCCTGATAACCGGTGAAAATTCCTATCATATCAGGCTAACACCGGACTCCTCTTGTCGTCGTGCGGTCATCCTTGCGGAATAACACGTCCCACTGGCGTGAACCTCCTGTGTCCCACTGGCGTGAACGACAGAAGACACGACTTAATAATTTTAACTGATGCGTGTACCTCCCGTGTCCCACTGGCGTGAACGACGGAAGACGCAAATAATATTCTTAATCTTATGCATGAACCTTCCATGTTCCACTGGCGTGAACAATGAAAGTCACGACTTAAAGGTAATAATCTTAATCTGTTCTCTACGTGAACCATTCGTGCCCCACTGGCGTGAACACCGAAGGCCCCGGCTTAATCTTGCTAGCTCTTGTACTCTTAACCTATATAAGGTTCTAGTCATCAAGCCTATATCATTCTTGAGTTTGCTTCTACTTATTTGTGTATGATAAACTGCTTTGTAAGGGAAAATTCCCAAAACTAGTTCTTGTAATCTCTATGATGTCTTGAGGATTAAGTTATATATCCTCTCAAGCTTATGCCTATCCTCACCCTATAATGTTGGTTACACATCTCAAGGATAGGTCTTTATATGTTCTTTAACAATGCTTGATCATTACATGTCGATCCTTAAGTCCGAAGTAGTTTTGAATAGCCGAAACGGAGCAAGAAAAGATGAAAATTTTGATGATCCTGCCCAGCCCAAAATCGTGACACGATTGGGCAATCGTGTCACGATTTCTTACCCAGAAATCGTGTTTGGCACTGCCTGTGAAATCGTGACACGGTTGATAAATCGTGACACGATTTTACCTGCAGTTGGACAGTTTTTGGCAAGTTTAAAACGTGATTTTCACCAATTCAGCTTATTCAAACATACCCAGACATCATAGCAACTTAAATGATAAATTCAAAGACATATCAACAGGATACTACACACAATGATCAAGAATTGCTATCTAAATTAACTTAGGGTTCAAGGATCATAACTTGCTTAAAAGCTAAAACTCATAAACTTACTTAATCGGGTTATAAAACCCTTTGGAGCTCACCTCAATCCTCCTATTGGTGCTTGTTGTTTCTGATTCCCCAAAGCCTTGGCTTAACTCTACTACTTCTCTCAAAATCTTCCTTGTTTCTCCTTATTTCTTTCACTTGTTCTAGCTTTACTACTCAAACCTTGCTTGTGAAGTTTCTCTTAAGAATTGGATGATGAAAAGATGAGGTTATGGAGAGGGAGTGATGGCGTGAGAGTGAGGAGAGAGTGAGAGAGAATGGGCTGAAAATTGAGAAGGAAAGGAAGAGTGTAGAAGATTAAGAAAAATCTTTCTACCTCTTGTTTTAAAACATTCTCCCTTATTAACTTATTTACCATAATGCCACTCCAAGCATTACTAATTTACCATGCTTCTTAATCGCGTCTAATACTGATAATAATTGCATCTAAGCGGGATGTTACAGCGACTGTAGCAGAACATGTAATTTTCTGAAAAACGTGGTTCAATCCTTAAAAACCTTTGGTGCCCAGCTGCCCAGTGATCCTTGAAATATGTCAGGGACTCATTTTAAACTGTAAAAACATACCGTATCCAAGGATTAAGCTAGAATCAAGCTTATGTATCAAAAGGGGAAAACTACCTTTTTCTCTAAACCTTAGCAATTATGTTGTGATCTCACACAATACTGACCCAAAAGGGTAAAATGCTACTCTAAGGAACCCACCTGAATCCTTGCTGGCCTTGCCAAGCTTTCCAAGTCCTAACTTGATTCTTCTCCAAAACCCTAGCTTTGGATCTTTTCCTCTTGACTTGGTTTTCCTTTGTTCATCTTGCTTCAATCTTCCCCCAAGCTTGCTTGCTTACTGTCCAAGAGTTGAGGAAGAAATCTGGTGGATTGAAACATGGGAAGGTGAGGACCGATTCTAGAGAGGGAAAGGAAAGAAGAAAAATGAACATAAACTCATCTTTATCCTATAAATAGCCCCTTTCACCTCAAATTACGATTTTGCCCTTACTTGCTCGTAATTCCTCTTATACTGATAAAAGTTACGTTTAAGTGGGATGTTACAATTTCTTATAATCATATATATCCAACTAGTTATATTTAGAATAAATATTCTATATTTTAATATGTCCTAAGCAAAACAACTTCTCTATAAATTAACAATTATTCTATTACACAATCTATAAACTATTAAAATCGTCCTTGCGCGGCGCTTGCGCCGTGCTACTCGTGCTATAGCACGGGTAGCTCGACTAGGAGTTCAACTTACCTCCATTTACCATCCCTCCCTTTACTCCTTTCCAATACATGGATAGATAACATGTGGCAAATATAAATCTAAAGGTTGACATTAAAATGTGAAAAATAAGTACTTAATAAAAAAAAAAAAAAAAGTGTGTGTCTTCTCTTCTCTTTCTCGCAAACAATTCTTCTTCCTCTATCCCTCTCCGGCGCCACCGCTTCGTTGTCATACTCCAAATCACGATTTACAAATCCATGGGTTCTCCACCAAAGATTCATCCGAAAAGATAAATTAAAAATTCACAACTCAATCTTCCCACAAACACATATCATAGCCCACATGATTTCATAAAACAAAAACAAAAAATGATTTCAAAATCAACAAGATAACACAGTTTGTCGGGAGGACGATGACGACGGCGGTGCGGGGTTGTGCGTGGTGGTTTGTATAGCAAAAGGGAGGAAGAGCCCTGCCACTGGACGAACAGAGAGGGGCGGTGCAGACGAAAGGAAAAGGGGAGGAAGAAACTAGATGGGTATCAGTGATGAAGATGAAGATGATGAGAGGAATTAGATGAATTGGCCTCTATTTTAACCTTTTAATCTTCACCCTTTGATCTATTTTTGCCACATGTCATCTATCCATGCATTGGAAAGGAGTACTTGAGTGAGTTAGAAGCGTTGAAAGATCCATCCGAATCCAAAAGCCCAACCTAACGCAAAGTATGAAAAATACTAAATTACCCTCTTCTCTTTTTAACTAACATAAGAATCATCATCGCGTGTTTGTTTATCTACTACACTTTGTCTGTCACAACACAGCAACGATAATGGCGAGCACTAACTTGGAAGATGTTCCTTCTGTTGATCTCATGTCTGAGTTACTTCGTCGTTTCAAATGTTCTTCCAAACCTGACAAACGTCTTATTCTCGTTGGTAATTTAATTCATATCGACATTATGCTTTTTATTCATGTTCCTTCTTCAGATCCGAACTTACTGTTTGTTGCTTAGGAATGTTGATGCGCTTTTTAGTTAGGAGTA
Source organism: Medicago ruthenica (assembly GCA_018208015.1). Classification (NCBI taxonomy): domain Eukaryota; kingdom Viridiplantae; phylum Streptophyta; class Magnoliopsida; order Fabales; family Fabaceae; genus Medicago; species Medicago ruthenica. The sequence goes on along the minus strand of CM031375.1, from coordinate 9,504,292 downwards.
ATGGTAAACTAAAGTGAATTGTTCAAACGGTCAATGAATTAATCAATGGTTGATGTTAAGTACGTTTGTATAATGCATTATGAATGTGTTGGAATGTCAACGATTGATTGATTTATTCATGAATGGTTGAGATTACTTACTTTTTCCAATTAAGTGAATTCTTCAATTTAGAAGAGTAAAATTATTTTGTCTGTTGGTTTTGTGCTTTAAAATATTGTCTTACTTATATATCCTTGCTAACTGTAGTTTTGTCTGTTTACTATTGGTGGAAAGAAAATTGTCAAGCTGAAATTTGTTCAAAGAGAATTGTAGTGATTTTGTGTCTTTTTGGTTTCAAATTGAATGCTTGTTTCTTGATTGTTGCTAAGTATTGTACTGTGGGTCGAACCATACGTTTTCTTATTACTAGGAATTTGTATTGTCAAATAGCAGCGATACCAACACTATATGATATAGCATAGCGGATTATGATGAATCCTCTCTATGAAAATCGCAGTACAATCATAGTTTTGCTATGGGGGAAATAGCAGCCGGTATTCCTGTGTTTTTACTGATATAGCGGCAATAGTAGAAAAAGGAGAATTTTAGGATTTTAAAATAAAATTGAAGAATCTGCATATTTACCATGGAAAAACTGAAGAGTTAGTGAGTAATACTTCAACCTTTCAGTATGGAAGCCACTGTTTTAAATCATTCCCTTTTTTATTTGTATGCTTTCTTTATAATTGACTTATTTCAATCGATACGATGCTTCGCTGTTGATAACACTGCTATGGATCATATAGTTAATTTTTTTTTCTTTCTCTTAACACAAATTAGCTGCTTCATCGAACATTCAAACAGTTCCTGTTTATGTCACAACACTAGAGTTAAAATAAAAAAATTAATGTGTTCATAGTTCATTCCTATAATTTTTCGTAAATGGAAGTTTATTCTTTCAAGTATTCACCCTTCCTTTCTATGGTAACTTGGTGGTCCTGTTCTCTTTTGTCCATAAACGTTATCTAAATAATGAGTTCCTCTTAGGTTTATATAATTCCTTCGAAATGTAAATAGTATAATTTTAATTTAATTTGCTTTCGTTGAATGTGCACCATAGTTGCTATACTCGTTGAGTTATTAAACTTTTTAGGTAGGTTATTCTCCATATTCATCTCAGTCATCATATTAAATGTTCATGCTTTAAGAATTCGTTTATTAATAATACATTTTTTAAATAGATTCAGTAATCCAAGTAGAGTATAACTTGAACATTTTGATGCAGGCCCACCTGGATCTGGAAAAGGCACCCAGTCGCCGATCATAAAGGATGAGTACTGCTTATGCCACTTAGCTACTGGTGATATGTTGAGAGCAGCTGTAGCAGCTAAAACCCCTCTTGGTACTAAGGCGAAAGAAGCTATGGATAAGGTAAGCTCTTTTTGGTATACAATCTTACCTGTGCTTTTATTGTTTCACTCAGCGTGCTTCCATAAAATTGATAAATCTAATATTATACTACAAAATATTCAGGGAGAACTTGTTTCTGATGACTTGGTTGTTGGCATCATTGATGAAGCAATGAAGAAACCATCATGTCAGAAAGGTTTCATTCTTGATGGTTTTCCAAGAACTGTGGTCCAAGCACAGAAGGTATTGCCTTTTTTGACATCTGAACTACTCAGTGAGTTTTTTTTTGTTTGAAATATTGGGATTGTGTGTGTAAAAGCAGAATGATTGAATTATTTGCTATTCTTCTAACTATGGACCTTCCTTTTTTTTCTTTTCAGCTTGATGAGATGCTGGAGAAACAGGGTGCTAAAATTGACAAAGTGCTCAATTTTGCAATTGATGACGCAATCCTTGAGGAGCGAATTACTGGACGCTGGATACACCCATCCAGTGGCAGAACCTACCATACAAAGTTTGCTCCTCCCAAGGTTTCTGGGGTTGATGATGTAAGACTGCATCTTTATTTAAGTCCTGCAAAATGTTAATTGCCAGTTATAACTTTTTCAGTTAAATTGAAATGATCTGAAAACGACTACCAGGTCTTTTAAATAATATCTTTCTGTGAGTTAAAAAAACTTTTGCACCCCGACTTTATTATACCTCCCTCCCTAAAATGATCAACTAATATGTATGGACTTTTTTACGGTAGAAATTGAATACCTGTGAAGTTCCCATGAGCTAGAAGCCTATCCAAACTGGATCTAAGTATAATTTGTGCTTATTGAGACTTTGAAGTATTTGTAAGACTTCTTTAAAAGCTTTTGAAAGTGTCTTTCAGACTTGATTGTGAATGTTGAATGAAATGAGGTGCAAAAATATACTGTTAAGGTATTTTATTTGGAAATGAATTTTGTTTGGAGGGAACTGGTGGTTTTTAGTTGCTGTCAGTACTTTAGTTACAGCGGTTTCCTCATTTAAATGCTATCTTTAGTTAAGAAAGTTCTAGTCTGTATTTCAAAATCATTTTTTCGTTTTCAGGTTACTGGCGAGCCTCTTATCCAGCGCAAGGATGACACTGCAGCTGTTCTTAAGTCAAGACTCGAGGCGTTTCACAGGCAAACTGAACCGGTATGATTCCAAATCCATTTACAGTGAAATTAATGTTTAAACTTCAAATATACAGTAGCTTTGGGAAAGTTGTTTTTTTTAGGCATGTCAATTGGACCCAAATTCATTGGGTATCCAGAAAAAATACCCTCTATGTTTAGGGTAAATACCTGTACTGTGGGTATTGGGTATGAGTCCAAGTAATTACATGCAATTTTGAATGGGTAACCCCACAAACACACATATCTGCATATACTAATCAATAACTTGTATTGAATTCATATATTTTAAAAACTGATTGTTGGATTGAAGGTTATACAATATAATAATCTCCGTAAGTTTTTACGTAAATCTGAAATATTTAATGCCTTTAATTAAATGAAGTTGATCTTGATGCATCTCAATGACGGATAAAATAATTTTGACTTGTGTAAAATTTTAAAGAATTGATTTATACTATAAACTTTCAATCCAACGGTCAATTCTGTAAAATATGTAATCGATAGAAAGTTATTGAGCGATGTAGCACTAATCCAATATTACACAAATATAAAAGTTTTAAATTAATCAAGTGCAACCTTAATTTGGTCTTTGATATTAATGATTGGCTTAATTGCAGTTTTACCCCCTATGACAAACTGTTTTCCCCCCCCCATTTAAACCTCGATTTTTCAGCCCCCATTTTATATTTGTTTACCCCCTTCCTGAAATTAAACAATGAACAATAGATGCACATAGATCACAACAATGAAATTGATTCTGTACGGGCTGTTTTCGGTGTCCTGCACAAATTTTTCTTTGCATTATAACAGGCCCTGGAGACCAAGAACAAAAATAATATAGAGTGGGTAAGGATGCAATCCTTATAGATGCCACATTAGCACAATAATACACTAGAAGCTCAACGCGATCTTTTTTTATACCTGAGGGCGATTAGTGGCTTCCAAGCCATCTTGCAAACTTCCCCCCAGCCCCAATTGCAAATAAAATTCCATCAATTGGTGACCATGATACTGCCAGCGCAACAATGCACTTACTCTTCCAAAGGAAATTCATGTTTGTCAATTTGGTGAATGAATTAGAACTATGATACATTGCAACTTGGGTTCTTTAGTTAAATTGGTTTTGTTTCAATTCGTTTAATTGTCAGCAATATTGGGTTTAGTTTATCACTCTGGAGTTTGTATCAATTGTTAATAATTCTGTCGGATCATTTCCACTTATGGATTGGATTAACTGTTGTGCTGGAATGTTAGGGGGTAAATCCTGAAAATATAAAATAGGGGGCTAAAAATCTAAATAGGGGGGGTAAATCCGTTTGATAAGGGGGGGTAAACTGCATTAACCTTATTTTAGATCAAAAGCAATTTTTCATTCTTTTCAATTTTTGTCGAGGGAAAAACATGATTTAGTGGTCCCTTTTCATTCGCATTTGAATCTTAAGCCCTTCATTTTTGTTTTAACTACAGTTGTCGATTTCAACTACCACCACAATTGTCATTCCAAATTCTCATCTTTTGTGTTTTAATGCTTCGTTTTTGTTCAACTTTAGATTAGTGACGGTGTTAATCGTGCACTAAAATATAGATTCTTATTTTATCATTACATTTTATAAGAATCCATTCATTATTTTCTATTAGATGAAAATATCTTGAGTCTGTGCATTCTGTTTGGCGTTTTCCTTTTGGTTTATGTTACTAGATTTGAAAGATCTTAACTAGTTTTTCATTGAGTTACGGGCACTTTTACTTATTTATCTATTGATTGATTACTCATAGTTAAAGAGCGGGTAATAGATATAGTTACCTCAGTACTCAGAGGGTACGAAATAGGTCAAGGTTTTGGACAGGCACTATATTACCCTAATCCATAGGGTACCCGCTGCCATCCCTAAGTCTCGTCTATATTCTTAAAAATATGACGTGATCTTTCCCGTTTGATTGGAAATTGATTTTAATTCTCTACTCATCATTTGGGCTAATTTCTGGCCTTATTACAATTTTACGCACACCTTTCCTGTTATTCATGCTCTTTTTTTTTTTGAGAATTTTCTTTGTAACTTGTTGTCATGGTCTAAAATGAAAATATGTGCAATGAATATGCAGGTTATTGATTACTATTCGAAAAAGGGCATTGTTGCTAGTCTCCATGCAGAAAAACCTCCTAAAGAGGTGACATCTGAGGTCGAGAAAGTGCTGTCTCAATAGAGAGTTCCCCTTGGACCCTCGGGATCGAACTGCTGCTTATTTTTTTAGGAAACTTAGTTTGTCAATCTCTACTTTTATTTAATACATTCTGAAATTTACATACTCTTTCAACTTTGCTGCAAATGCCGGTTTTTCTCAAACTAAGATTTGGAGAGTTACTTTGATTAAAAATAAAAAAAGTCATTTGAATGTAGCATGTTTACTTCTCAATGAATTGTCTCTTGACCATTACACAGGTGTTTTCAAGTGTTAAATATAGCATATCGAACCTGCTATATTTTTGTGCAAGATGTTTTATTTCATTTTTAGTATTTTACAAGATCAATTTAGTATTTTTGTGCAAGATGTTTTACTTCAATTTTAGTATTACACAGGTGTTCTCGCTTCATTGAGTGTCACCAATGGTATAGCAAAGTTAGACTGTTAAACTCCTTTCTGATGGACCCTACTAGACCACATTAAGGTTAACAACTTTAGTAAAAAAAATTATATGCAAAATGCAATTTTTTTAAGAATTTAAAAGTGGTCTCAAAATTGAACAAATTAGAAAAATTAAAGTATTTTAGAGGTCCCATTTTTTTAAATACAAAGATGCTTGTTTTTATAGGTGGCTGCCAACTAAACTTGATTCCATTGTAATGTTTTTGATAAATCAAGTCTTAGTTTAAGAATCTTGCAACCAACTCTCAATACTCAATAGTGATGCTCTTGGTCCATCATGACTTTCTTGTGTTTAAAGAGTTTAATGGATACGCGCGCGCACACACTAAGATGTCTATTGTGGGACCTTCAATTCTCTATGGCACGCTATCAATTTTAAAATAGGACAAGGTACTCTTTGTATGGTTTTTAACTAAGAATACATATTTTTTTAATATAATAAAACTTATAAAATTATAAAGATTAGTTAAGAACCATGCGAAAAAGACTTAAAGAAATGCACAAAGTTTTTCCTTTTAAAATATCCTTACAAATATAGGGTAATGTTGCAAAATAGTACTACCTCGGTCCCTCTTGAGAATTTTTTTGTCCATTTTTATAAGATCACTTTGGTATTTTTAAATCAACAATAAATATTATGTTGAAAACTTAGACTAACTCTGTCTTAAATGATCAAGTTGTAAAAACAATAGCAGAGTAAAAATTGATCTACACTAAGAGTGCAGCATATCCTTTAAATTTTTGTTTTAATACTCGGTTTTGCCAACATTACCCTATGTTCATCTTTGTTTTATGCGTGAATATTTCTTCATATCTTCCACCATACAATGATTCTATTATTGGCATCTCTCGCTTATCACCTTGTATGATTTGTTTAGGTCATTGCTCTTGAGCCCTCATCAATTGCTCACAATTTTTTTAAAAAAATAACCATCAGAAGTTATCTTCCAACAGAGTTTTAAACACAACAAAAAAAAATTATCAAGTTGCGACTCGATAGCTTGAGCATGGTAACAAAAAAAAAATTATTGAGAGTTGCGACTAAATAGATTGAGCAAATGAGGAGGCCAATTGAACAACGTTTATTTTTTATGGGATAAAAATTTCCTTGCATGAAGTATGATGAACCTGGAGCACTTGAAATGTCAGATTTGTAGTATCATATGTTCTTAATGTTAGAATTTGTTAGTCATTTTTAGAACATACATTTCAAATATCATATTTTGCTTAGTTGAAAACCATGAGTTTCAAACGTCTTTTATCTCTACATCTCCAACTTTTCATATACCTTTCTTCTCTATTCATTCATATAAAGTTACGAACTTTCCCTTTAGTCACTCATGATTTTTCATTAAAAAAATAAAAATATGACTCTCGTAGTCTTTGTCCACTTCCAAATCTCTTCAGCCATTTCACATTACATGTCAATAGGTTTTCCGACACTATCTCCGAAACCTTTCTTTCGTTTTGAAGATTTTTCAAACATTATTTTTGAAATAGTTAAATATTGTGTATTTTTATGAGTATGTGCCTAAATAAATTTGATATGAAGATATACTATTATTTCTCAAAAATGTGTTGCATGTCTATTCAAAGATCTATTTTACATAAAATCCTTTAAAAAGCTTATGGCTAAGGTGCACAAACGAGATGGATTAAGCACTTCATGGTTTTGTCGTTGGTTGATAGTCTCAACATATCTTCTATAAATCCATTACACTCAACTTTCTACTCATCATCTCCAAGAACAAACAGCCAGAAGGTGACTCACCTCCAAAACTACCTTTCCGGCCATTGCTTGGCCACCGGTGTAACACCCATACTAATTTTATCTAGAATATTAGCATGTGCATTATACTGATACTAGATACATTAAAATTTTCAATAATAATAATACAACCGAATGAGTACAATTGGCTCGTTTATACAATTATCCAAATACCATTACAATACTTATACATATGTTTGATAAACTCCTGAGCTGGTACATGACGAGCAACTGCACTCCATCCAGCGTCTCCCTGAAGAACTTCATCACGAACCTCTTGCTTACCTGTAAACCTGCACCAGAAGGATTGAGATGAGACATAATGTCTCAGTGAGCTCCACCCAACCTACTGTTGCAACCACGGGAAAACCTAGGGTCGCCATGCACTGCTGTTGGCAATCTTGGGGAAAAACCTATGATCGCCAAGCTCTAACTCAACCCATATAGGGTTATTCCTGCCTGTTCCTGATAAACTGTGTAGTCATGAAAACTAGACTACAAACTGATAACTTGGTGATCGAGGGGAAACCTAGGATCACCGCCTGATAACTGCTACCTGATACCTGATACCTGCCTGATAACTATTTCCTGCCTGATAACATAATAAAGTAATTTCCTGATATTATTATGTTAGATGTTAGCGTGTATCAAACATTATTATCTGAGTTGATTTTACAGAATGCCCCGAGTGGAGTAACCCCGGAGTACATTCCCTTGATAACCGGTGAAAATTCCTATCTGAGGCTAATCACCGGACTCCTCTTGCCTGTGTGTGTGGTTATCCTCGCAGAAAGTTCCTCCCATTCCAACTGCAACTGGAACCCCCCTGTGCTCTCTAACTGCGAGAACACAGAAGACACACTAAAACTTATGTGTGGTTATCCTCACGGAAAGTTCCTCTCATTCCAGCTGTAACTGGAACCCCCTGTGCTCTCTAACTGCGAGAACACAGAAGACACAAAGTTTATCCTGATAATTAAATAAGTATTATTCCTGATAATTATACTTTATCCTAATATTCCTGATAATTTTCCTGAACTGATATACGTATCCTCAATGTCACTCTGACGTGAACAACTGAGGCACGTCCTGGTATAATCTTATCTGAACATATATATATATATATATATATATATATATATATATATCTGTGTGTGTGTGACTCGTCATGTAGGTTCCATAACGGGCTGACCTATCCAGAATAAATCTGAAGCGTACCTGTGCCACGACTTGTCAGCATATATATACATATAATCTGTATAATTCCTGGTAACACCTGATACTTTTTCTTGTACCACTACCTAAGGTACATTCTGTCCTGAACTGTTGCATATATCCTCAGTGTCACTCTGACGTGAACAATGAGGCACGCCCTGATGTACATATAAATGTACCTGAAACTAGGGAAAAACTGGTACCACTGTCTAAGGTACACTATAACCTGCTTGGTTAAGGGTATCCTGAAAAGTAACCCTTAACTAACCTGAAATCCTGTGGATAAATTACTCATCACTCTGTATGATACATATGCATTTCCTAGTTTAATCCTTGAAGGCTCAAAAGCATCTATATTCCAAGGCATTTCAAAGATCAATGGCATGGCACAACTATTAGTTAAGAAAAAGGCATCCTGGGTATGAGTCTGAGTCTGAAGTTAGAGTCTGAGTCTGAGTCTGAAGGGTGAGTCTGAGTCTGAAGGGTGCGTCTGGGTCTGAAGGGTGTGTCTGAGTCTGAAGGGTGAGTCTGAGTCTGAAGGGTGCGTCTGAGTGAAGGGTGAGTCTGAGTCTGAAGCTTCATTCTGAGTCTGAATCTTCGCAGAGCAAAGTCCTGGTCGCTCTGCGATCGCAGCAGAACTCAGAGTTCTGAAATCGTGTTCTAACCTCAAAAATCTTGGTACCCAACTGCCTAGTGATCTTTGAAACATGCCAAGGACTCGTTTTAAACTATAAAAACATATTGAAATCAAGGATTAAACAAGAATCAAGCATATGAATCAAAAAGGGGAAAACTATCTTTTTTCTCTAAAATCTTAGAATTGAGTTGCAATTCTCACATAATATAACCCCAAAAAGGATATTGCTACTCTAAGGAACTCACATAGCAATTGATGGTCTTGACAAGCTTCCTTTTTCCAAAACCCTAACTTGGTCTTACACTTTCCTTAACTTTTTCCTTAAGCTTCACTTGCTTCAATCTTTCCCATAAGCCTGCTTGCTTGCAATACTAGGAATTAGGGAAGAAAATAGATAGGAATTAGGGAAGAAAATAGATGGATTACTGGCATGTGGAGGTGATCGCCGAAATCCTTGAGAGAAAGAGAGAGAGAGAGAGAGGTTTCCAACTTTGTAGAGAGAGAAGGGAAGTGAGAAATGAGGGGAAAAAGTCTTGGTCTTTCTATTTAAAGCCTTTAGCGAAAAAAGACGTTTATGTCCTCATGTTTAGAAACTTATATGATACTGATAAAAATTACGTCTAAGCGGGATATTACAACCGGCCATGTCCCACCATTGCTCAGCCACCAATAAACTTGCCATCGCCTCTGCTGCGATGTGAAATTCTTGGCAACTTCTTTGCTTATAGTTTATTTGAGTTGGATTACGGACTAACAGAAGTGAAGATGGGTTGATTTTTGTTGTCAAGTAGATTTTAATATTGAAAGAAGTGAGTAGTGAAATATTATTTGTAATAGATTTTTTCTTTTTCTGAGGTTGAAAACACCAATGGTTTGATTGTTTGGTAAAAAGTTTGGTACAATGTTGACACTTGTTTGGTAAAAAGTATAATGTAACATAAATATAAATAACACTCAGGCGCAAATTGGTTTGATATTTAATCCGATGAAATACTACAAATTTTCTTAAGTTTTGTCCTTTGAAAATAACCATACAAAAGTGGACTGATTGCACAAAATTGTTGATACATAAATGATGCATATTAAAAAAGATGTGAATACACCAACCAATCTAGATTTGACTTCCTTACAGGTGTGTTTAAACAACATCAACTTTTTTTAGGGAAAGCCTTTTTAAAAAGCAAAATTTAACATCGTAGGGAAGCATAACCTCTAGCTGATTAACATCGTAGGGAAGCATAACCTCTAGCTGATTAACATCATAGGGAAACATAACCTCTATCTGATTCAACATGTTCATTTTTTTCTGAGAGCTGATTCAACGGGTTCATAAACACAAGATCAATTGTCAGATTGAATGATATGAATAAATTCTCATCCAATGATTATATTTATGGATTAAATTGGGTATGATTTCTCAACTCGGTGGAGGAAGTTCACCCACAAGGATGTAACGTCGATACTTCAATTTTTTCTCTTTTTAGGTTATCCTTGGAATGTTGAACCAGATTCTGATCCGAGTATTCCCTCAAATAAATGGCCTATTCAGAACAATAGGATAAACCGAGTTGAACCAGATTCCATGTAATGATATAGGTCACTTACAATAATTGAATTGAAGAATATAACTAAATAATAAATAAATATAATACAAATAAGTAAAGTAAGGAAGCCCAAAATTGAAGGAAAGGCACAATTGAGCAATAATGCACGCCAAGCTTTAGCAGGGAACATTGTCATCCTTCTTGCAACCCCTCAACATTTCTTCATACCATTCAACTGCTTCCTTGTAATCCATTTTCAATCACCAGTTAATTTAACAATTTTTTCTTGCATAATATATCATTATATTTCCAGGCAAAACTATATAATTCAGAAACTAACATCATGACCTGCTAACCATGGTGCAGATGATGTTTCTCTACATGGATTTACTCTTAGCATATCCAACAACAGCTATCAACGATTCAGACATCAATCATGCCCAAAGTGTTCCAGAGCATTTCCTGGTGTAAAAATGCAGGACAGAAAGTAGCCACAAAACTTGGAAGCCCTCAATTGGAAGGCTCGATCAGAAAGAAAATTGGAAACAAATGCCATAGAATAAGAACATACATACCATATGAAAAAAAACTCATTTATTACTTTAGTCCTGGAATACGTGTACATATCTTACCCAGAATAGAGGGTACTTGGAATGTTGATACAAAAAAAATCAGGGGCCATACCTTCTCAGCTCACTGTACATCAATGTGCCGCTTCCAATTTATAACAAAGAAAGACCTATGAAGCCGATCGCTGTGTTTTACAATCACATAATTCTTAGTATATGATCATTAATGTGGAAAGACAAGTTGGAAAAGTGAGGTTAACATAGGCATTGGTCTTGGTTTTTCATGAATCCAGCTCTAGCATAAGTACCTGTCTGAGCAACTAGCGCTACCATGAAGAAAAAACTGGATTGCAATCAGATCTGGGAAGTGGACCTTCAAGAAACCAATCATGTCGCAGAGCAGCTTCTGCAGATATTCTCTGCAAAAAAAATAATAAACTTCTAGTTAAGTTGCATTATTCAGATTCAAGTCTCAAAGCCAGCAAAATATCATTTACATAATAATAAATAACATACCTTTTCAGGATCATAAGCTAGAAGTTTATTCAACAAGTCAAATCCCGACTCAGATAAAACTGGCAAACCAGTGAAAGATGCGGCTGGAAACTTCATCCTTAGCATACTACACCTTCAATATCAATAACTTGACGTCAGAGTTGAAAAAACATAGTATCAAAAAACCATAGCATCATTGTTCATAAAATAAAACACTCAATAAAAATGATAATAGAATAGGCAAGCTTACCGTTGCTTAACAAAATTTGCTTTAGAGCCAGGCAATTTGGATAATCCTGGCCATATTTTCTCATCCGGTGTACCAAGAGTTCGAAAAATCTGCACAGATAACAAACAAACAAATGTGACTAAGATGCATTTTATATTATAAATATATTGTGAAAATGAAGTAAATATTAAGTTGACTTTGGTAATATTTACCTTGTCAAGTTGTTCAACTTCAGTTTTTCCCTTGAAAAGTGGCTCCTTGGAAATTAATTCGGCCATTATACAGCCCAAAGACCACATATCAATAGCTTTAGAGTATTTTTTAGCGCCCAACAAAAGTTCAGGTGCTCTGCACAGAATACCAACAAAAAATCATAAACCTGAACATAGATAATAAAGTAATAAATCAAAATCATATAACAGTGTACTGATACTAACCTGTACCATAGTGTAACCACAAGAGAAGTATATTGCTTCAGAGGGCTTCCATACTGCCTTGACATTCCAAAGTCACATATTTTCAACTTCCCATCTTTATTCAGCAGAATGTTAGATGTCTTCAAGTCCCTGTGAAGAATCCAGTTATCATGGAGATATTGGACACCTTCAAGAAGTTGCTTCATGAAGGATTTTATCTCACCCATACTGAAAGGCTGCGACTTTGACTCCATTAATTGCTTAAGGTCATACTGCATATGCTCCATTACCATATAAGTACCGTCATCACTATCATTATCATCCACGACTACTTCTTTAACATCCACAATAGAGGGATGGTCTAAGGACAAGAGAATATTCATTTCTCTCAAAGCTGAAATTGGAAAGCCATCCCTCTCCATGTCCATCTTCACCTTCTTCAATGCTACAATTTCTCCAGTCTTCTTATCCTTAGCTTTATAGACAACACCATAAGTTCCTTCATTTATCTTCTTAATCATTTCAAACTCAGACACAGATCTGCAACTCTGACACATGTTAAAATTTCTCTCCACATGCATCATACCACTATTTTCATAAGCATCGGATGGTGAAACACTAGCGTCTTCATCAACATCGGATCTAGTAATTGTGCTATCAGAACTACCACCAACTTCTGAACTTGAGCTTCTTCTGTGTTGCTTGTATTTATGATCATCACCCATCGGCGTAAGCTCATCAGAAGCCCACTTTGACTTTGTGAGCTTGTATATATCATCATCACCCATCGGATGAAAGATCATCATCTTCACAAGCCCACTTCGACTTCGTGATGTTCCACCCCTGCATGTCACTTTCTTCATCCACACAAGACGAATTCTTCGAAGATCCACTTAAAACATCATCACCTTCAGGACTTTGTTCATCCACAGAGGACTTTGTGACACCATATTTGGAAGAGTTCTTCCCCTTCTTCTCGGCCAGATCCCAGACAATAGGAGAGAATTTTCTTCTCTTCTCCGAAGATGGCAAAATTTCATCACTATAAACAAGGATCTCACCTTCTTCTCTATCCTCTTTTCCAGAATCATTCTTATAGTAGTCAAATTCCTTAACGGAACCATGTTTGTAATTGTAAGAATCTCTCTTCCATAAAACACTTTGTCTCCCTGCCGCCATGGGATTAACAAGCACAAAAGAATTGAGAAAAATACCAATTAGAAACACTAAACCCCTAAAATCCCCAAATTTTCAAACCCTAATCTGAAGGATTCGAATCAACGAAATTCACACAATCACAATCAACAATTGGAACAAAAAAACTAAAATTAAAATCAATTAAAAGTTTGTTTCTGAATTTTTTCAATACAAGTTTCAATTTGGGAAAAACAAAGAGAAAAATAAGCGATGAGAAAGAAAACCCTAGACGGTGGCTGCGTCGTGAAAGGGATCAGAGGTTACGAATTGCCTTACCGGCGATGAAGAGATCGAAGGAGAACGAAAGAGAGAGAGAGAGAGAGAGAGCCGCCTTGAAAAGTCTTCTTCGACGCGTTTTTGTTTGTGATTTTGTGAATGAATGATTTGAATTAGGGTTTGTGAATTTTATTTATTTATATAGAAAAGGGTTACCTGGTGGAGGAAGAAAAAACGGTGTTATCAATTATTGGTGGATTTTTTAACACGTAATATTAATTAGATCGAAACGATGTAATTAAGTAATTAACTAATGATAAATCGTTAAAAAAATAAGTTGGGCTTTTTTTTACGCAAAATGGTTAGGTCCTAAACCCAAATTATTCAACAAAAATAGAAAATTGTTTTTCTCATTTAAAACAAAGCTAAAAAACAGGAAAATATCATTTTAACCACGTCGGTAGTTAACTGTCCGTCGGATTGGTGCATCGGTAGTTAGTTATCACCGGTGTCATCGGCAGTTAACTACCGTCATTTCCGTTACGTAGTTAACTGCCGCTGCGATCAGAACTTATATAGAACATCAAAACATAATTGCCCAGTTTTAGAAAACCATCTAAATTCTACAAATTTGCTCCAATTCCATTTTCACGAAAATCAAGCAAATCATCTCCACAAAATCATTTTTAATGATAATGTTAGTTTGTGTCAATTTATTTTTCTTAATTTTGCTAGATTGCGTGTGGTTAGGGTTTATGTATAAATTGACTTTTTGGTTAGTTTATGATGTTATAGATGAATGTTGTTGTAAATGTAGTTTAGATTATGTTTGAGTTAAATATGGATGTGTAAAAGTTCAATTAACACAATGATGAGTTGTTTCATACTTTGCACTCAAAGTGTTTGATAAAATGTCTAAAAGAGAATTGTTTAGATTTTTATAGTTAGTTTATGTTGTTAGATTGTGTTGGGAATGTTGATGGCAATGTTGTTTGAATGGTGTTTGTTGGATATTTGAGTGTTGGCTACATGTTTGCTAAAATCAAATAGACAAGCAATTTATGCTTCAGAAGCTGGAAATGTCATCAGAAGCTGAATTGGTTCATCAGAAGCTGAATTGGGTCTTCAGAAGCTGAACAGTACTTCAGAAGCTGATGACTTCGCTCTGCGACGCCACTTTGCTCTGCGAAGTACTTCAGACGCACTGTTCAGACGTTGACTTTTGTTGACCTTCAAACGCACTGTTCAGACGCTGACTTTTGTTGACCTTCAGACGCACTGTTCAGACGCTGACTTTTGTTGACCTTCAGACACACTGTTCAGACGCTGACTTTTGTTGACCTTCAGAAGCTGCATTTCAAAAGCATGTTCAGAAGCTGGTTTCTGCGTTCAAAATTTGTGTCTTCAAGCTGTTAATTCTCTCACAGTATCTTTCGAAGATTTAATTGAAGATTTATCCAAGCTGTGTTTCTAGAAGAAAGAATAATTGCACAAGATATGTTCTGAAGATTTGATTCAATTATTTGTGAATATATTTTCAAGGAAATCTTTGGAAAATATATTTCTGAATAATATGTGAGCTTCTATTTGCTTCTAAAAGAATTCTGGAAACATATCTTTGAAGATTTGGTTCGAATTTATGGTGCTGCTGAAGATTATAAATAGAGGAAGCTGCTATTAAAGAATATTATCAAAAACAGAAGTTATAGAGAGAGTCTTAGGTTTTTGAGTCTGTGTAAGCTTAGTGCTTTGTTTTTCTGTGTACCACTCAAGTGTTAGAGTTGGTTATTTTTATTGAGTTGTAATCACTCAAAGCTTTTAAGCAAGAGTGACTGTTTTATGTTTTGAAGAGTGTCTTCAACTTTGTTTGATTTGTTAAAGTCAGATAATCACTGGGGCAGTGATTGACTGAGGGAAGTGAGAGGGGTCTTAGGTCTAGGAGTTCCTAGGTTGAAATACCACGGGTAGTGATTAAGTGAGAAGGGGCTGTGAAACAGGGGCTGTTGTCATAGGGGCTGTGAAACAGGGGTTGTGTCATAGGACTTCGAATTGATACTATTTTAGTGGATTTCCTTCCTGGCTTGGTAGCCTCCAGATGTAGGTGAAGTTTGCACTGAACTGGGTTAACAAATCATCAATGTTCTTTACTTTATGTCCTTTATATTACTGCTTCTGAACTGCTATTTTCATACTCTGTTTTACGGTTCAGAACCAGTCCTGCCAGGAATTTCAATTGGCATCAGAGCAGGCACTCTGCCTGTATTTGGGTGAGCTCCAGGGAAGTTATTTTCTGGCAGAATGGACAAGGAAGTTGTTCAATGTGAAAAAGATGCTAAAGAAAGGATCTCAGATGCAACTGTGCTTAGGCAATTCAAGAAATTACAGGTTAAATTTGAAGAGGCTTGTCAAGTAGGAGAAAAGCAGAAGAAAATCATTGCTAATTTACGCATTGAAGAAGAAAAACTCCTATCAACCATCTCTGGTTTGCATGATGAGGTAACCCAATTGAACTCTCAACTTGAACATATGAAGAGGCCAAAGGAGATACTGAAGAGTCAGAACCAAGGGAAACCTAAGATGGAACACCAGAACCAACCTCAGGGATTTAAGAGCAAGAGGGCATCTCATCCTTGGGTGTGTCATCACTGTGGTTAAAAGGGGCACATAAAGCCTTTCTGTTACAAGCTGCATGGATACCCCAAGCACTTTCAACAAATAAAATCTCATGTTCAATCAAAGGTCAGCCATACTTTTGTTCAAGTTAGAAAAGTGGAACCAGTTGTGAACAAAAGCAATGTCAAGAAAGAATGGAGACCTAAAGGGGTGAATACCATTGGTACTAAAAGGATCCATAAGAATAAGTCTGTTGAAGGTGGTAATGTAACTAGGAACAAGGCCCTCTTAGTATCTCATGGGAACAACAAAGGTGAAAGTGTTGACAAGAGTAGAATCAATAATTGTGCTCTTATGTATGCAAGACACAAGAGATCATCTGATGCAACACATGTGAAGTTAATCAAAAAGTATGTGGGTTCTGATAATGGGTCTGAGCATGAAGTTGTACCAGATGTTGAAACATTCTTGATCCAACCTGATGACCTTATTAAAGAATGTCAAGAAAAGTCTCCTGGAAAGTCTGCCAGTGAGTCTGTTGCTGTGTCACCTTCTGACAATTCGCAAGAGAAGGAGACTGATGAGAATTCCCAGGATACTGTGTCTGACCAAGAAGTTCAAGAAGTTAGTTTTGATGTAGGTTCTGATGTGGAGTCTGATGATCAACCCATTGGAAATAGGCTTGAACAAAGTGTAGCAAAGAGACTGGATCCTAGTGAATCTGAGGATGATGTTGACATCAAGCTCTCTGTTCAGAAGAGGATTGCTAAACTTCAGAAGAGGATTGCTGGGAGGAAGAAGATTCATGTGAATGTGCCTGAAGCACACATTAACTAAACAGCTTCTGATGTTGTGTCTGATGATGAAACAACATCTGTTGCTGAGTCTGAAGGCTGTCAATTTGTGACTGATGTCTTGGATTTATGTTTGTGCTTCTGGTCTGCAGTTGTTACTTTTTGTTCTTCTCTGTGTGGATTCTATGTGGTTCTGATCCTGATGTTGGTGTTGTGATGGGTTCTGTATGTTGGTTTTGATGCTGATTCTGATGTGGTGTCTGTGTGTGGTTTTGTGGTATGATGTTTTGTGATGTGCTTATGTTCTGTTTCTTGTGTTTCTCTGCTCCTGGTGATTGCTGGTTGTCTTGTCAACATTGTTTGGCTAAAAAGGGGGAGAAATAAGTATGTGTCTGTTTCAGAAGCTGTTCAACAGTTCAGGGGGAGTTGGACTTTCTGATTGATCTGTTTCAGGGGGAGTTCCTGAATGTCTGTTTCAGGGGGAGTTCCTGAGTTGTGTTGTTCCTGAGTATCTGTTCAGAGGTAGTTCAGGGGGAGTATATGTGTGAAATGTAGTGAATCATCCGCTGCTGACTCTGTTGCTACATTTGTGTTATGTTCTTCATGGTTGCGTTCCTTGTTGTGTGAAGAATTTGCAAGCTGAAATGCTCAAATTGATTTTAGCAAAAAATTTGCCAAAGGGGGAGATTGTTGGATATTTGAGTGTTGGCTACATGTTTGCTAAAATCAAATAGACAAGCAATTTGTGCTTCAGAAGCTGGAAATGTCATCAGAAGCTGAATTGGTTCATCAGAAGCTGAACAGTACTTCAGAAGCTGATGACTTCGCTATGCGACACCACTTTGCTCAACGAAGTACTTCAGACGCACTGTTCAGACGTTGACTTTTGTTGACCTTCAGACGCACTGTTCATACGCTGACTTTTGTTGACCTTCAGACGCACTGTTCAGACGCTGACTTTTGTTGACCTTCAAAAGCTGCATTTTAGAAGCATGTTTAGAAGCTGGTTTCTGCGTTCAGAATTTGTGTCTTCAAGCTGTTAATTCTCTCACAGTATCTTTCGAAGATTTAATTAAAGATTTATCAAAGCTGTGTTTCTAGAAGAAAAAAGAATTGCGCAAGATATGTTCTGAAGATTTGATTCAATTATTTGTGAATATATTTTCAAGGAAATCTTTGGAAAATATATTTCTGAATAATATGTGAGCTTCTATTTGCTTCTAAAAGAATTCTGGAAACATATCTTTGAAGATTTGGTTCGAATTTACGGTGCTGCTGAAGATTATAAATAGACGAAGCTGCTATTGAAGAATATTATCAAAAACAGAAGTTATAGAGAGAGTCTTAGGTTTTTGAGTCTGTGTAAGCTTAGTGCTTTGTTTTTCTGTGTACCACTCAAGTGTTAGAGTTGGTTGTTTTTATTGAGTTGTAATCACCCAAAGCTTTTAAGCAAGAGTGACTGTTTTATGTTTTGAAGAGTGTCTTCAACTTTGTTTGATTTGTTAAAGTCTGATAATCACTGTGGCAGTGATTGACTGAGGGAAGTGAGAGGGGTCTCAGGTCTAGGAGTTCCTAGGTTGAAATACCACGGGTAGTGATTAAGTGAGAAGGGGCTGTGAAACAGGGGTTGTGTCATAGGACTTCGAATTGATACTATTTTAGTGGATTTCCTTCCTGGCTTAGTAGCCTCCAGATGTAGGTGAAGTTTGCACCGAACTGGGTTAACAAATCATCTGTGTTCTTTACTTTCTGTCCTTTATATTACTGCTTCTGATCTGCTATTTTCATACTCTGTTTTACGGTTCAGAACCAGTCCTGCTAGGAATTTCAGTGTTTAAAAATTTATTTATTTATGGTGCTACATTGTGTTGGGAATATTGATGGGACTGTTGTTTTGAATGGTGTTTAAAAATTAAGTTATTTATGGTGCTAGATTGTTGCCTAAATGACCATGATTTTTGGTTTTGTTTTTGTGTAGATATGTCTGAGCATGACCCAAATAGGACCAGAGCTGGTAAACAGACAATGACTAGAAGCGTCCAACGGGAGAGGGTGGCTGCAAACCCTCATGTGCCTAAGAGGGGAAGAGGACGGAGGCTCGATCCTTCTGTGGATGAGGGTAGTTCTTAGCCGACACAGTCGTAGGTGGATGACCCGACGCAGTACCTGAATTATATCAGGATCATCTACATGATGCCACATATGGTGGTTATGACGCCCAACAATTTGATGATGTGGTTGAGGGTAGCGAGGTTCAGCATCCGGAGCAAGAGCAGGTGGCTGAGCCAGATGAGGATGACCGTGCAGCTGAGGCAGCCCCACGTCAGTTACCTGATGTGCCTCCCTTTCCTGGAGGGCCTCAGGATTTATCTGTGTTGTCCTCATTTGCTTCTCATGTTGCATTGTCATTGTGGTATAATGCAAATAATGTAAGTTTTATTTATTTATTTTTAAACTTTTATTTGCGAAACTAAAAAAATGATATGAACACATGTCGTTGTCTGTTAATTTTATTTGTCTTCAATTATTGTTCGCGTAATTTTTTATGTATGAAGTATATATTTTTTTAAAAAAATTATATGCGAAACTTAAAAAAAAATATATGAACACATGTCGTTGTCTGTTAATTTTATTTGTCTTCAATTATTGTTCGCGTAATTTTTTATGCTAAGTATTTATGTTTTAATTAATTTTTATAAGTGTTTACATTGTTTTTATGTTTTTTATTTATGTGGTGTTTTTTATTATTTCAGATCCGTAAGTCCCGTAAGGTTAAATGCATAAATCATGGGGCTAAGGTGGGAGATCTCCGACGTTCAGCAATAAATCAAGTATGGTTTTGGAATCCTTTACGGGTGAGTGGCCTGCATGATTTGCTGTTCACGGGGTACCCTTCCAAGAATCATGTTTTGCTTATGGCTCTTAGCGAGAGGTGGCATACCGAGACCAACAGTTTTCACATGCCTATAGGGGAGATGAGCATCACTTTATTTGATGTAGCGTGTCTGCTGCATGTTCCTATCGAAGGGCAGATGTTGGGCCATGCAAAGAAGGTGTCTCAGGTTGAAGAAGTGGAGTTGATGGTGAGATTCTTAGGTGTTACACAGGAGGTTGCTGTGAAAAATTGCAGGGATGAGTATGGTGCATACATTAGTCATAAGGCGTTGAAGGACCTTTATGAGGCGCACCTAACTGTTGCTACCAGATCATCGCGTCCACAGACGAGGGAGGAGAGAGAGGAGTGGGGGAGGCATAATCTTGCTTGTTTGAGGAGTTTCCTTTTATATCTGCTTGGATGTACGTTATTTGGTGATAAAAGCAACAAACGCATTGACTTTATATACCTGCAGACGATGGAGGACTTTGGTTCGATGGGGGAGTACTCGTGGGGAGGGATGGCATTAGCATACCTTTACCACAGTCTATCTGAGGCCACTTTGCCTAGAAACAAATCGATTGGGGGAAGCTTAACACATTTTAAGGTAATAATTTTAATTTCTTACGCTTGTGTATCTGAATATAATGTGTTTATTGTAATTTCTATCTTATGCTTGGTAATAACTTATAAATGTGTTTGGTTTGTGCAGGGTTGGTTTTTGGCACATTTTCCAGGACTTTACCCTGTTGATGAGAATGAAGACTATGTCTGAAACCATCCTTGCGATGCCAGATGGATTCCACACGGGGGTCATGGAGAGGCGAAACCCTACCGTTTGGCGCTTGATTGTTTGGAGATGGATGATGTATCCTGGATGTCGTACGAAGGGCATAGGGAGATCCAAGAGTTTGAAGAGATATGTTGGTATTCAGGCTGGATCATATGCGGTCGTGACAAGGTCTACCGTCACTTGCCTGATGATAAGTCATAATTTATAGGTTTTTTAGGGTTTCTTTTTATGCAAGTTTAGTTGTTTTTCTTTATTTTCTTGAACTATTTTACTTCAGTACCTTTGTTTTTCATTTTTAAGCAAAAATAATGATGAGCAAGCACTTTGGAGCAAAATCACAAAAAGTCGGACAAGAAAAGTCAAGTTTCAAGGCAAAAATGAGATGGCACGGTCGTGCCAACATTTACACTGACCGTGCACCCATCCTGGGCAGATCGTGCCATCCTAGGCAGTGGGATCACGCACGACCGTGCATTCAGAGAGCACGATTGTGCGCCTGTCCAGTTCATCAGAATTTGGCGTTTTGGAACTTGGCACGACCGTGCGCCCATATGGCTCGGTCGTGCGCGTTATGCAGTCATAAATAATGATTGAAAACTCTTGGTTTTTGCCAATTATTGTTGTGTAATTCGTGATTAATGCTTTGTCTAAGGCTTTAGGCTATAAATAGGGCTCTAATCAGAGTTGTTTCTCATCTTGGAATGAGTGTAAAGTTATTATAGTGAGATTGTAACTCTATCTTATTCTAAGCTCAAACATTTATAAAATTTATGCACTTTTAAATTTCCTTGCAATTTATTTTATTGTTCTTTACATTTCTACACTTTACTTTTCCGCAATTTTACAATTTCTGTCATTTACAATCTTGTCTTTACAATTCATGCAATTTATATTTTGTCAAGTGTCTACAATGAACTCTTGTGAATAGATTTGTCTAGTCTTGGGATTGTTGGAAAAATCTAATGACTAGATCCTAATCAAACCAAGCCTAGACTCTATTTTATATCAAAACCATTTTCCTATCTAATCTCATCTTTTTCTAAACTCTATAGCAAGTACTGAACGAAGTACCGAAGAGGATCAGATGGAGTATTCAGAAGGTGCATTCCTGAAAATGAGAGCCAGCTCACAAAAGACTTCTTTTAAAATTCTTCAATCTGGTTTCTGGTGGCCATCATTGTTTAAAGATGTGCATAAATTTGTTTCTAAATGTGCCCAATGTCAACGCACCAGTAATATAACGAAAAGGAATGAAATGCCTATGAACAACATCCTAGAAGTCGAAATTTTTGACATATGGGGTATTGATTTCATGGGACCATTTCCCCCTCTTTCGAAAATCAATCTATTTTGGTAGCAGTTGACTATGTGTCCAAATGGATCGAGGCCATTGCCTCTCCTACGAACGACGCACATGTGGTTATTAAGTTTTTCAAAAAGGTTATTTTTCCCATATTTGGGGTACCAAGAGTGGTAATAAACGATGGAGGGTCTCACTTCATATCTAAACATTTTGAAAAACTTCTAGAAAAGTGGAGTGAGACACAAAGTTGCGACACCTTACCACCCCCAAACAAGTGGTCAAGTGGAGGTTTCTAACAGGGAGATCAAATCAATTTTAGAAAAAACCGTTTCAATCTCTCGAAAAGATTGGTCAATCAAGCTTGATTATGCTCTATGGGACTACCGAACGGCATATAAGACTCCCATCGGAATGACTCCTTTTAAACTTATTTATGGGAAGTCTTGTCATCTTCCGGTAGAACTCGAGCATAAAGCTTATTGGGCAATAAAAAACCTTAACTTTGATATGAAAGCAGCCGGTGAGAGGAGGAAGCTTCAATTGAGTGAATTAGAAGAACTTAGGATGAACGCTTACGAAAATGCCAAAATTTACAAAGAAAGAACCAAAAACTGTCATGATAAGCGTATCATCTGAAAGGATTTCAAGAGTGGGGATCTTGTCCTACTTTTTAATTCTAGATTGAAACTTTTTCCTAGAAAACTAAAATCAAGGTGGTCTAGACCGTTTCAAATCCGCAATGTTTATCCTTTTGGGATGGTTGAAATTTGGTCCGAAGAGACCGGAACATTTAAAGTGAATGGCCAGAGGCTGAAAATCTACAATGCAAATGAGAGTATTGAGTAGGAAGCTATTCTAACTCTCAGCAGTCTCGATCAAGGGTTTTGTTATTCTTCATCATCAAGCTAGTGACGTTAAAAGAGCGATGCGTGGGAGGCAACCCACGGTTTTATGTTTTGTTAGTCTTGTTTCATGCAGGTAAACATAAAGATTTGAAAATGCTTGAAAGAGACATGGTTAGAGTGTGGGAAAATTCTGATCCAAAGTAATTGCAAAAAGCTGAGAAAATTACACTTTCCGTAAACCTGCATAACACGCACGGTCGTGTCATCATGGTCCCAACCATTATAAAACTAATATTTTAGGTTTTCTTACATTCTAAACATCAGACATTCATCTCCTCAAACCTAATCATTAATTGAATCTGTGATTGACTAGAGCTGATATTTCAATATGAACCAAACGAACACTGCAAAAAGACGCAAAATCAAACAACGTCGCACAAGACGACAAACAACACAACGCCACACTCAGACGAAGAAATCATGAAAAAACACAAAAGAAAAAACTTGATATATGTGAAAATCACTTATGTGAAAATCACTTGATATATGTGAAAATCACCAATCAAGCCTTCCTTTCACATGTTTGTTTATTTCTTCACATTTTCCCTTCATTCTTCATTCTTATTCTTGTTATCCCATTAGTAGGACTGACCACCCCTGAGAAGGTTTCAATAAGATTGTCCTCTGTGACTGCGATTGCTTTGGCATCTTTCTGTTAGAGTTTTTCCAAGGTGTTAAACACTAAAAAGCCAATATTATTTATTTCTGCCAAGTGGTGAACACTGAAGACAAATATTACCATGGGAACAAACATTGGAGGATCAGAGGTAAAGCAATCAAAATTCAAAGCAGCATTCTGATAAGTGCCAGAAAGTAGTTTTAAAGCATATTTATTTTAGGCACTTTTCTTACCAGTTTTGCAAGTTATCTAGGTAAAAGCTCCAAAATAAAGGATAAATATCATTTCATGCTTTTTAGACCTAATCTCAACCATTTTTGTAGGTACATGCTATTTTGAAGAAAATCAGATCAGATTCTGATGTTCAGCTTCTGAAGTTCAGAGTCTGAACTTCAGCGTCTGAACTTCAGAGTCTGAAGGTCAGCTTCTGATGAACAGTACTGAGTTCAGCTTCTGATGAACAGTACTGAGTTCAGCTTCTGATGAACAGTACTGAGTCCAGCTTCTGATGAACATTGACTGAGTTCAACTTCTGATGAACAATGACTGAGCTTTAGACTCAGGATATGCTTCTGAGCTTCGCAGAGCAAAGTACACGTCGCAGAGCGAAGTAAGGCGGTTCAAGGCTGAGGTGGCAGAAACCCAAGTATGAAGAAAGGTGACTTCGCAGAGCGAAGTCTGAAAATATCAGATTCTATAAAAGGTTCTGAAGCAGAACAGAACAAAGAGAGTTGGAAAACAGAGTACAGTTTTGTAGTATTATTATGTTATATTTTGAGACATAAAATAGGATTAAAAGAGGTGATCTTCATGGAGCAAGAGTGATTGAAGTGGGGATTAACTAAGTTTCTTTGGGAAATCAAGACTTAGCTTTGGATCTTCATCTCTCTTTCCACTTTTGTATTGTTGTCATGACAATGACCAACTAACCTTCCCTTGTTGGGATTGGCGGTACTCAATATAGTTTAGATGTAATCTTTTGATATTGCAAATATATGATTCTAGTAACTTATGTGATATTGAAGTTATTCTTGCTTTTCATTCTTATGCTTGATTTAATTGTTATTAACAAATACTTTTGAATCTAGGTTT
Organism: Medicago ruthenica; assembly: GCA_018208015.1. Taxonomy (NCBI): domain Eukaryota; kingdom Viridiplantae; phylum Streptophyta; class Magnoliopsida; order Fabales; family Fabaceae; genus Medicago; species Medicago ruthenica. The sequence continues at coordinate 9,479,826 of CM031375.1, read as the reverse complement.
AGAATAATCTTCTATCAAAATAAGAAATTCTAGACATGGAATTGGGTTTTGATAATCACATAAAGAATAGGAACGTAAAGCTTTTGTATCGTTTCATAGATTGGGAAATCGTCGATTAAACGATACGATCGATCTCACGACATCATTTGGACACGAATGATGTTGTCGAGTGATACATGATAATTTCGCTAAAAAGCTAGAATCCATATGCATGATCATTAGAATACATTCGAGGCTAGATTGACGAACTCCGATCTCAACGCTTTTATTCCCTATTACTTGTCGTCTTTATTATTGCTTTTAAATTCCAATAGTTTATAACAAACAACTTATAAACCCGAACTCAAAATGATAACAATTGTTGAATGGCTTACAGTACGCACTAGTCCCTGTGGAGACGATATAAAAAATACTTACTTTTGACTCAACATCAAAATGGCGCTGTTGCCGGGGACTGGTGTTTAGATATTTTAAGCATCGCAACAATTTGTATTGTTTTGAGCATCTGTATATATATCTTGTTAATATTTTTTGTTCTTTTGTACATTGTAAAATTTTGTTTGCATTAACCCTCTTTGTTATACAAAGAAAAATTTCTTGTTAGTTATACTCGTTTCAGATTCTCAACATAAACGAAATCATGGCTGATCATGATTATTTCAACTTCTATACTCCATTCGAGTATGAATCCTATCAACAATATCCTTCTGAAGATGAACAAATGTCAACACTGGAAATTATTTTGAATATGTTCATACAACAATCCATGATCAATATGCAAAATACCAACCAAAGATTGAAGAGTTTATCAAGCCAATTGGAAATTTTGCAAGTTCAATTAGATTTTCCACCAAGAATCATGGATGTTCAGACGAACAATCAATCCACTTTTGAATTCGGAGAGATTGTTTAAGAAGATGTTGATGAAAGTGAGGAAGAGATAATGTTTTAAGGATGTGGTATAAGGAAATTAGTGGAAGAAATAGAGATACCACACAAAGTAGAATTTCCTCAAAAGTGGTCAGATTCTGAAGAGGCCAAAACTGTTGATAATGAAGAAGTGATGGATATAGAGAAAAAGGAACAGTTTCTTAACAAGGAAGAAATTTATGAAAAGAAGGGGATGAAAGTGAGCAAGGCATAAATTGATTTTGTAAAAGATAACATATGTTCCTTGTTCAACAAACTCTGGTTAGGGAGGATATGGACTCCACATCAGCTCTACTTCAAGTTCTTGAATTCCTCCCAAAGAAAAGGAATACAAAGGATGATGTGTTTTAAACCTTCCCATAAATAAGTTTAAAAGGAGTCATTCCGATGGGAGTCAACCTCTCGAAAAGATTGGTCAATCAAGCTTGATTATGCTCTATGGGACTACCGGACGACATATAAGACTCCCATCGGAATGACTCCTTTTAAACTTATTTATGGGAAGCCTTGTCATCTTCCGGTAGAACTCGAGCATAAAGCTTATTGGGCAATAAAAAACCTTAACTTTGATATGAAAGCAGCCGGTGAAAGGAGGAAGCTTCAATTGAGTGAATTAGAATAACGTAGGATGGACGCTTACGAAAATGCCAAAATTTACAAAGAAAGAACCAAAAACTGTCATGATAAGCGTATCATCTGAAACGATTTCAAGAGTGGGGATCTTGTCCTACTTTTTAATTCTAGATTGAAACTTTTTCCTGGATGTCGCGTCGAATTTCGGATGTCAAGCTATTGACTAGCATTGAATCACTAAATTTAAATCACGACTGAACTTTTAATTTTTCGGGGAAAAAGGAAAAAAGTTCTAAATTACCTTGAAAAGAGATTTTAGGTTCGAAAGTCGATTATGCGAGGGGAAGGTATTAGCACCCCTCACATCCGTTGTACTCAACGGGAACCTCTTAGTTGACTTAGGCTTAAAATGTTTTTGACGTTTTGCTTGCATGCTTAATCATATATATATATAAAGGAACGAGAAAATATAACGTGAGGTACAGAAAGAGATAAAAACAAACGAAATAGAAAAAAGGAAAAAGATTTTTTATTAATGGGCTTGACAAGACGTCGATCTTGCTCCTACGTATCTCCCGGTAGTCGGAGAATTCAAAGCTTACGTAGTTCTTGAAAAAGAATTGTTTGAAAACGCACAAAGGCGTAAAAGCTTTAAAAGGTGAAAGACAGACGCTAAGGCGATAAACTCGCGCAAAGCGTAAATATTTAAGGAAAAAGACAGACGCACAGAGGCGTAAAATGTTTGAAAATAAAGACAAACGCCCGGTGGCGTACAATGTTGAAAAATAAAAAAAACGCGCGGAGGCGTTAAATTCACGCAAGGCGTAAATGTTTTAAAATTAACGCGCAAAAGCGCGAAAGGTTTGGATTGACCACAAGGGCCAAGATTGGTGAGTTGGATTCACTTTGAAAATAGAATGACGATTGTCCGAGCAACGAGACATACGTCAAGTGTTCGTACAATCGAGGAAAGGAGAGACATACGTCAAACCACCCTTTTTCATTCAAGTTTTGTTCAAAAACGTATTTTTTTGGGAAGCTAGAAAAGAATGACGATCGTTTAAGCAACGAGACATACGTCAAGTGTTTATCCGATCGGGGAAAGGAGAGACATACGTCAAACCACCCTTTTTCATTCAAGTTTCGCTTGAATTTTATGAAAATGTAAACTAAGAAAAACGCTCGTTTTATAGAATAAAAGAGAAAATAAATCGTCCAAATTAGTTGTTGCAACCAAAATGAACAAATTTGTTACTTAATGAAAATGTTTTTGTTGTTTTGGATTTTTTTACTTAGAGTTAAAAAAAGAAAAATAAATGCGGTGAAATAAACTAAACGCGAGGAATTAAATAAAAGGATCGTTGGATTTAAATAAAAAAGATTTGTTTATCATGGATTGAATTATAAAAAATAATAAAAGAACAATGCATGTTTATATATATATGTTCCTAAATGTACATATGAGTGACATAAAGAAAAGATATAAAATAAAATGAACAAAAAGGAATAAAAAATAAAAATAAATGCATGAGATAAATGATAGGTAAATAAATAAATGAGATGTAAAAAATAATAAAACAATAAAAAGAATTAAATAACAAAAAGAAAAATTAAATTTGCAAAGAAAATAAAAGAAAATAAAATTTGGGAGGTGTAAAAATTAAAACTGGGGGGTACTAGTAGCAAAAACTAAAAGAAATCTGAAAGAAAAAGGCCCAAAAGCATTGGGCCTTCGTAAATTAATCTGGGCCGTCTGATTAATCAGACGGCCCTGATTAAATCACAGGGTAAAGAAACCAGGGCCACATGATCTAAGATCAAAGGGCTGGAAGAGCGTGGGTGTACGCTAACGCGTACACCCTGCTGCACAGAATCAGGGAGGGGTATAAATACCCTCTCCCTTCCTATTTTCTTCATTCTTTCACTCCATTTCTCTCTCTTCTCTCACCGAACTCCCTCCTCTCTCTCTCACCTCTCCCCTTTCTCTGCTAGGGTTCCGGCGGAGGTGCGGCGGCCGGTGGTGGCCCCGCCGCGCCGGAAACCCAAAACCACCCCAAATCACAAAATAAAACCGGTCTAACCCTTCTAAATACGATCCTAAACACGATTCTCCCACTAAAATTCCCAAAAACCCAAGCAATAAACCTAGATCTAGAAACAAAGTTTTGAGGAAAAAATTTCTTTACCCTTTTTCTTTCTTTGTTCTTGCGCGTACGGCTTCGTTGGTTCTGTGTGTGTGTCGTGTGCTCTATGTGTGTGAGTGGGTGTAGGTGCGTGATTTGTGTTGTTACGGTACTGTGTGGGTGTGCGTGAGGGTTTGTGCAGTGTGCGTGTGTATGTTACGGTTGTGTGAACTGTTTGTGTGGTGGTGTGATTTTTGTGCGAAAATGGCTTGTGGTGTTGTGAAGCTTGCGTGAGTTCTTGTTTGTGAGTGGGTTTGTGTTTGTGGGTGATGTTACTGTGTGAAAGCTATGCGAAAATGGCTTGGTTTGACTTGTGGTTATGTTTGTGTTGCTGGAAAATATTGGTTCTTAAAACTTCTTCTTCTTTTTTTTTGTTCTAAATTTTTTCTGTGTTGTTTCTACTCTGTTGATTCTGTTTTATAGATGAATAATTAAGCTGCTTGTCAGCTTAATGACTCATCTAAATGCAAGTTGATCTGGTTTTTGGATAGGATTTCTGCAATGCATTAAATGGGAGGATTGATCTTGCTGGATTTGCAGGTTATTGTGATGATGATTTGGATGAGATTGGAGGTTTTGTGATGATGAAACACTGTGTTTGGGGGCGCATGAACAGTGCCAGGGCCATTGACTGTTGACTGTGTTTGACTTTGACCTGGACATTTTGGACTTTTGGACAAAATTGAAAATAATAATAATAATAATAATAATAATAGAAAAAAATGATAATAATAAAAGAACAAAAATTAATGACAATAAAGACTAAAATTAAAAATTAAAAATAAAAGTAAAAAGTGATAAAAATAAAATTAAAAAAACGAAACAAAAAATTGACATGAGGTATTTTAAAATACCTCCCTGCCGAAATTTCGTCTGAAACGACGAAAATTCTCGGCCTTTTAAAAAGTGCGTAAAACGAGACAATAAACAAAACGAGACGAAAACGGGTCAAAAAATGGGGTATGACAGATGCCCCTATTTAAGTTTCTTCGCTACGGAGATTAAAAGCGAAATTTTGATTCGACGGGTCGAAGAAACTTAAATACAGAGTACACCATTTTTTGACCAGTTTTGGACAGTAAAACAAATATGGATGCGATGCCCTGTATGCAACGTTATGAATGCATGCGATGCACGTATAAATGCAAGATGACAAAGATGACCTGATTGGGGACAAACAGAGACAAAAGGGATACCCGGGTTCGTTAAAGAAACGGGATCCGACTCTATTGGGGATAGTGTTCCACTGGGGAAAAAGAATAGCCGTTTGGGTTATTGCCGAACTGCTCACTGAGGAGAGTGGACAATTAACCACGGGAACCAAAAAGGGTAAAATGTCAGCTGTTCGGATTGTTGCCGAACTGCCACTGACGACAAGGATTGAATGTAAGGGTCAGCTGTTCGGGTTGTTGCCGAACTGCTACTGACGACAAGAAATAAAATGTCAACTGTTCGGATTGAATTCCGAACTGCCGTCGACGTCAAGAAATAAGATGTCAACTGTCGGTTTGTTCCGACCTGCCATTGACGACAAAGAAATATAAAATGTCAACTGTCGGTTGTTCCGACCTGCCATTGACGACAAGGAAATAAAAGATGTCAACTGTCGGTTGTTCCGACCTGCCATTGACGACAAGAAAATAAAAGATGTCAACTGTCGGTTGTTCCGACCTGCCATTGACGACAAAGAAATATAAAATGTCAACTGTCGGTTGTTCCGACCTGCCATTGACGACAAGGAAATAAAAGATGTCAACTGTCGGTTGTTCCGACCTGCCATTGACGACAAGAAAATAAAATGTCAACTGTCGGTTGTTCCGACCTGCCATTGACGACAAGAAAATAAAATGTCAACTGTCGGTTGTTCCGACCTGCCATTGACGACAAAGGAATAGAAAATGTCAACTGTCGGTTGTTCCGACCTGCCATTGACGACAAGGAAATAGAAAATGTCAACTGTCGGTTGTTCCGACCTGCCATTGACGACAAGGAAATAAAAGATGTCAACTGTCGGTTGTTCCGACCTGCCATTGACGACAAGGAAATAAAAGATGTCAACTGTCCGGATTGGTTACTGGACCGTACATTGACGACAGGAAATAAAAGCATGTCAACTGTCCGGATTGGTTACTGGACCTTACATTGACGACAGTGAGGATGCGACTGACAAGTCGTTCCTTACAGAATTGCCCCTTCACTTGGGGAGAAAGGATGCACAAGCTGTCCATTAAAGAACTTGCCACTTGGCACAACACTGGGGAATATGCACAAGCTATTCGTTAAAGAACTGCCACTTGGCATAAAGACATGATAAAAAAGATGCGCAAGCTGTTCGTTTGAACTGCCACTTGGCATAAAAGGGTGACATCACTTGACCAATTTGATTGGGGATGACACTTGGGGAACATTTACTGGTGACTATGATGGGATGCCGAGCAAAGTCGGGCTTTGGTTATGATTTGGTATTTGTGAGTGTGAATGATGACTCACTGGGGAATGCCAATAAAATTGGGCTTTGTTTTGTAACATCACTGGAGAATGATATTGGAGAAAAATGCAGATTGTTTATGATAAATTGGTAAGAAACGTGGTGGTTAAAACAACCATGTACAGATGATATTGTAGTATGTTGCATGTATGAATGCGCATATGCATGAATGCGTGATTGTATGATTGGTATGATTGTACAAATGTACAAATGCATGAATGTATGAATGCACTAATGCAGGACTCCCACTGGGGGTGTGTGAAAGATTGGCTTGCATTGGGGGATACCCTAAATGTTTTGATCTATTGCATGACCGACAACTTGGTGAAACAAGATTTAGACCGGTAAAATGAGAAGTGGACCGACGTCGCATGGCAAACACTCGGTGATCTTCGATGGGGATGATGTCGTAGGGAACACCTCCAAAATGTTGACGGGGTAAAGTCGTAACCGTTGATAAGGAATACATACTTTATGGGGAAATTGTTACTTCATTTGGGGAATCGTGTTAATCCGCTTGGGAAAAGAATTTGTGATTCCGCCGGGAATGTTTATGTTTTGTTTGGATGCCGAGCGAGGTCGGGCTTTGATTTGTATTTGGATGCCGAGCAAGGTCGGGCTTTTATGTGGGGTGCCGAGTGAGGTCGGGCTTTTTGTATTTGTGCCAATGATGATTGGGCTTTTGGGGTTGAGACTCCACTGGAGGGATGCCAATAAAAATTGGGCTTTATTTGTGGTTTCGCTGGGGATATAAGGATCATTTTGGAAGCATGATCGATATCCAGCCTTAGATGCCAACGGTGGTTGGGCTTTTGATTGTTTTGACAAAGGTTGATTTCCTGGGGAGTTTGTTAATTCACCGGGAATTGTGCTAATCCACTGGGGATTATGATTGAATGCCGAGCGAGGTCGGGCTTTGATTCACTGGGGATATTCCCTTTGATTCATGGGGGAACTCCGCTGGGGAAATCTATTTAGCAACTGACCATTTTTGGTCTGTGAAGTTTTATCCGCTCTCAGGATAGTTGTTGACGCGCACTTCAATTATTCGCAAGTCCAAAGAGAATGTGTTTATTATTTATGCTTTCTAAAAAGATTTAAATTTTTCTTTTGAAAAAGAGTTTCGTTCCAAGTACCATTATCAAAAATAGAAGAAATGACTAAGCAAAATAAATGGGAATTCCCAACAAAATGTAAAGACTTCACTAGGAAGAAATTTTATTAATGGGGTGGTGGCCCGCCAACGGCGTGGCTCCACGGACCTTACAAAGTTTGAAAAAATGGTAAATATACAGGGAAGGTTCATTGAACAATAACCGCTATTCTCCCTAACAACTTTGAATTCACTGTTTGGATGCTTCAGATTCCGAGTCCTTTGACAGTTGATTTGCCCCAAGTAAACTGTAGTCAATCCGATGCAGTTATCTTGTCTTTTGATCCTTAATTTTTGCATAGGTCGCCCTTTCGGGTTTTCGACCTATCAGGATGATTATTTCTGTTTTGTGTCTCTAATTTTTGCCTGGACCGCCCTTTCGGGTTTTCAGTCCACCGAGACGCTCATTTTTGCCTAAGCCGCCCTTTCAGGTTTTCGACTTACCGAGCTGTTCTTTTGTTGTTTAGACAAAATATTTCTTGACTACATCGGAATTCACAGGGCGCGGAAAATCTTCGCCGTCCATTGTTGTGAGAATCAAAGCTCCTCCGGAGAAGACTCTCTTGACTACATATGGGCCTTCGTAGTTAGGCGTCCACTTGCCCCTGGAATCGGGTTGAAAAGATAGGATCCTTTTAAGCACGAGGTCTCCTTCTTGGATTTCACGAGGACGAACCTTCTTGTCAAAAGCTTGTTTCATCCTCTGTTGATACAGTTGTCCATGACACAAGGCGGTCATGCGTTTCTCCTCAATTAAGTTCAACTGATCGTATCTGTTTTGACACCATTCAGCCTCTGACAATTTAGCTTCCATCAAGATTCTCAATGACGGGATTTCGACTTCTACGGGGAGCACTGCTTCCATGCCGTATACTAAAGAGAAAGGGGTTGCCCCTGTCGATGTACGTACTGAGGTACGATACCCATGTAAGGCATATGGCAACATCTCGTGCCAATCCTTGTAGGTGACCACCATCTTTTGAACTATTTTCTTGATGTTTTTGTTTGCAGCTTCAACTGCACCATTCATCTGAGGTCTATAAGGAGAGGAGTTATGATGCTCGATCTTGAACTCTTGACATAGCTCCTTCATCATTTTGTTGTTCAGATTGGTCCCATTGTCGGTGATAATCCTGCTGGGAATACCATATCGACAGATGATATGATTCTTAATAAATCGGACCACCACTTGTTTGGTGACGTTGGCGTATGACGCAGCTTCGACCCATTTGGTGAAGTAGTCAATCGCAACTAAGATGAAGCGATGCCCATTCGAAGCTTTAGGTTCAATCCTACCAATCATATCGATACCCCACATGGAGAAAGGCCAGGGGGAAGAGAGGACATTCAGAGCCGTTGGTGGCATATGGATCTTGTCCGCATAAATTTGACATTTATGGCATTTTCTGGCATGCTTGCAGCAATCACTCTCCATGGTCATCCAGTAATATCCGGCCCTTAAGATCTTCCTAGCCATTGTATGCCCACTGGAATGAGTCCCGAAGGAACCTTCATGTATCTCATGCATTATACGATCGGCTTCTTGCTCATCGACGCATCTGAGTAGCACCATATCAAAATTCCTTTTGTATAAAACTTCTCCATTTAGAAAGAAGTTGCCAGCTAACCTTCGCAGAGTTTTCTTATCCTTGTTGGATGCCCCATGCGGGTACTCTTGCTTTTGGAGGAAACTTTTGATGTCATGGAACCATGGCTGGTTGTCTATGATTGCCTCGGCGGCAAACACATGTGCAGGCCTTTCTAGATGCTCAACCTTGATTGTTGGAATCTCACTCCGGCGGCTGATCTCATACATGGAAGACAAGGTTGCCAAGGCATCCGCCATTTGATTCTCATCTCGAGGAATATGATGTAACTTAACTTTGTTGAAAAAAGTTAGCAAACGTCTTGCATAATCTTTGTAAGGAATCAAGCCGGTGTGGCGAGTTTCCCAATCTCCATTGATTTGATTGATCACAAGAGCTGAGTCTCCATAAATATCGAGGTTCTTGATCCTTAGATCAATGGCTTCCTCAATTCCTAGAATACAAGCTTCATACTCCGCCATATTGTTTGTACAGTCGAATGAAAGTCTTGCAGCGAAAGGGAGATGTTTGCCATCGGGGGTGATGATAACTGCCCCAATTCCATTGCCATAGACATTGACAGCTCCATCAAAGATTAACTTCCATCTAGATTCGGGATCTGGACCTTCGCCGAATAGTGGCTCGTCATAATCCTTCATCTTTAGATACATGATTTCTTCATCGGGGAAGTCAAACTTGATTGGTTGATAATCCTCGATTGGTTGATGAGCCAAATGATCGGCAAGAATGCTGGCCTTGATAGCTTTCTGAGTGTGGTATTCGATGTCGTATTCTGATAACAACATCTGCCAACGGGCGATCCTTCCGATTAAGGCGGGTTTTTCAAAGATGTACTTGATTGGATCCATTTTGGATATCAACCAAGTAGTATGGTTAAGCATGTAGTGGCGAAGACGCCTAGCAGCCCAAGCTAAGGCACAACAAGTCTTCTCGAGTAGAGAGTATCGGGACTCGCAGTCCGTAAACTTCTTGCTTAGGTAGTAGACAGCGTGCTCTTTTCTACCGGTCTCGTCTTGTTGTCCGAGTACACAACCCATGGAGTCCTCCAATACGGTTAAGTACATGATTAAAGGTCTCCCTTCGACTGGAGGGATAAGTATTGGAGGCTCTAGCAGGTACTCCTTGATGCTGTCGAAGGCTTTCTGGCAATCTTCTGTCCATACTACTTCTTGATTTTTGCGAAGTAGCTTGAAGATGGGTCCACAAGTAGCTGTCATGTGGGATATGAATCTAGAGATGTAATTTAAACGTCCTAGAAATCCCCTTACTTGCTTCTCAGTTTGAGGAGCAGGCATTTCTCTGATGGCCTTGACCTTGTCGGGATCTACCTCGATACCCTTTTGACTGACAATGAAACCTAGGAGTTTTCCAGATCTCACGCCGAATGTACATTTGTTGGGGTTCAGGCGAAGCCGATATTTTCTTAGACGTTGAAACATCTTTAGCAAATATTCAACATGTTCCTCTTCATTTCCTGATTTGACAATCATGTCGTCGACATATACTTCAATTTCTTTGTGTATCATGTCGTGGAAGAGAGTGGTCATGCCCCTTTGATAGGTAGCACCCGCATTTGTTAAGCCAAAAGGCATCACTTGATAACAAAAGGTGCCCCATGGTGTAATGAAAGATGTTTTTTCTCTATCTTCAACAGCCATTTTAATTTGATTGTATCCAGAGAAGCCATCCATGAAGGAGAATACCTTGGACTTGGCAGTATTGTCGACCAATATGTCAATGTGGGGTAAAGGGAAGTCGTCTTTTGGACTAGCTTTGTTTAAATCTCGGTAGTCGACGCACATCCGAACTTTACCGTCCTTCTTGGGAACAGGCACTATGTTGGCCAACCACTGAGGGTATTCTGATGTAACAAGAAATCCGGCGTTAATTTGCTTTTGCACTTCCTCTTTGATCTTGAGGGCCATGTCAGGGCGAGTTCTTCTCAACCTCTGCTTGACTGGCGGACATTCAGGCTTTAAAGGTAGATGATGCTCCACAATCTCAGGATCCAATCCTGGCATATCTTGGTATGACCATGCAAAGATATCCACATATTCTTCAAGAAGCTTGATGATTCTTTCTTTGACAGATGCATCCAACAATGCCCCGATCTTGATTTCTTTCTTGTCCTCTTCGGAACCCAAGTTGATAACCTCTATTGCTTCCTCATGAGGTTGAATAGTCTTCCTCTCTTGTTCTAATAGACGCTTGATTTCGTCCGGAATTTCTTCATCCTCTTCCTCTTCCGCTTCGTAAACAGGGAATTCAAAGTTGGGAGAGAGCCTAGGGTTAAGGTGTTCAACGGGTTTATGGACGTTTAGTCTGCAAATGATGGATGATTGATTTTAGTGAAATGAGAGAAAATGCAGACTTTTTGAAATTTAAAAAAAAGAAGAAAATATACTTATGATTGATTTTTTTGGTTTTTTGTGTTACCATTTTTTTCGGAAAAACGACAATAAAACAACAAAGAGAATAATAGAAAGGTCGTGATAAAAACGACAAATTTTATTTATGATAATAGTACTTTAAACAAGCCCTACATGAGTCCTTCTTCGCTTTGGGCAAGACGAAGGGATCTTTTTTTTTTTGAAAGCGATAAATAAATAAACACATTACTTAGACAATTGAATAACAGAAGGAACATCGACAGCATCCCAATTGTAGCAAACTTCTCCGGGCGTCACATGGACATGTACCGCTTCTTCCGGCCCATCTTCAGTGATGGCGTTGACTTCCCTTGTGGCTTCCTTCAAAATAGGACTAGCTCCTTGGTGCTCTTGAACCATGTTGATTGAGGAATCATGGTTCGGCAGCGGGTTAGTTTGGACGTTTGGGTTCGAGTCCTTGAAGGTCAGCACATTAGCACGGACTAGCCTTTGAACCTCACTTTTGAGAACAAAGCAACGTTCAATGTCATGGCCTGGTGCCCCTTGATGGAACACACAAGTAAGGTCCGGGCGATACCATGTAGGTAATATATTTGGTACGGGAGGAGGTGCTCTTGTTTGTACGAGGTTCCTCGCAAGTAAAGCCGGGAGCAAATCCGCATACTTCATGGGTATCGGATCGAATGCCGCTCTTGGGCGATTCTGATGGTTGAAGGGCTGTTGGGGTGCTTGAGGTCGGAACTGCTGCTGACCTTGTGGGCGGGGCTGTTGATAATATGGTTGTTGAGGGGGAGGCCTTTGCGGGACCTGAATCTGGTAGCTTGGAGGTGTTGAGATGGTAGGTGAAATAGCAGAGATATGTGGATATGTTGAGTACCCTTGATGAGGTCCTCCATGGCCTATCATGCCGATATCTTGCTCTTTCTTCCTCGGGTAGCCACCCCCGAATCTCTTAATGCTGCTTGATGGAGCACTTTCTTTCACCAAGCGTCCCTCTCGGACCGCATCCTCCAAACGCACGCCCATGCTTACCATCTCGGTGAAGTCACTTGGCGCACTTGCAACCATTCGTTCATAATAAAAGGAGCCAAGAGTATTCAAGAATATCTTGGTCATCTCCCTCTCTTCAAGAGGCGGGCTGATCTGAGCCGCTATCTCCCTCCATCTTTGCGCGTACTCCTTAAAGGTCTCCTTGTCCTTTTGGGCCATGGCCCGGAGTTGGTCCCGATCCGGGGCCATGTCCAAATTATATTTGTATTGGCGGACAAACGCCTCTCCCAAGTCATTAAAGGTTCGGATTTTAGTACTATCCAAACCCATGTACCACTTTAAAGCGGCACCGGTTAAGCTATCTTGAAAATAATGTATGAGGAGCTGATGGTTGTCGGTTTGCGTTGACATCTTCCTTGCATACATTACCAAGTGACTTTGCGGGCAAGTATTTCCCTTGTATTTTTCAAAATCCGGGACCTTGAATTTAGGAGGGATCTTGACATTAGGTACAAGGCAAAGATCATGGGCGTCCTTCCCGAATAAATCTTTCCCTCGGAGGGCCTTAATCTCCTTTTGCATTTCCTCGAATTTTTCTTGGAAATCGGCCATCCTATCCTGGGCACCTAAGCTTTCGGCATGAAAGATAGGCCCGTGATCATGTTGAGTGGTATGGACCACTGGCGTTGTAAAGGCCACAGTAGCCTGAGGGAAGGAAATCTCGGGTTGAGATACCGGAGCTTCTAGGAGAGTAACGGGAATTGGGATAGACTCTTCACCGAACTCAAAAGGCATGCCCCACGTACAACCAAGGGGTTTAGAGTGTTGTGGAGCATTGACATGCAACGTTGAAGTCGAAGCAAGTGCTGATGCTTGTTCTTGAGAACTGGAGGGAGGAGGAGGAGGTGTCGGTATTTGCGCGGCAGCTAGTAGCTTCACTAACTCCGTTAGTTTCTCCATCTCCGTTTTCATGGATGTTAATTCTTCACGAAGCTCGTGATTCTCTTGCTCTAGATTCTCCATTTTCTTCTTTAAAGCTGCTCGAGTGTTGTAGGCGTGAGTCACTTCAAGACGATGAGCCACTTCTCTTTATGGGAGGACGCGTAGTGTTGCGGAGAAAATGCAAACACTGAATACTCAATTCGGATTATGAGAAATCCTGAGGATAAGAAAAAGAGAAATGAGTTTTGGACTCGAAGATGGACATATGCATGATATTGAATGATGTTAATGTAAATGCATGAAAAATTTTTTTTGTTTTGCTTTATAAGGAAATTAAAAAGTGCAATTAATTTCCTACAAAGCAAAGTGATATGCGAAAATTATTTTCATGCATGTAAATGTATGGTATGCATATGTATGTATGTTCAAAAATTCCCCCCATCCTCACGTGTGGGCACTAAAGGTGAGATTTTCTAAAAGGTCCCTAGAGATCACGGACTTCACATGGAACTATTGTCGTCGATTGCAAATGCTCGCAAGACCTCAATAAATTCCAAGTGAAATCTACTCTAGGCGGGGTTTTCGCATCTTCCCTTCAAGACATACGTCAAGTGGGCCTCCGCTACACAACCCCATCCTATCTTAATTTCTCTCAAAGCTCGGGAATAGAGCCTCACACGTCCGGCATTAACCCGAACAATGTGGAGTAACATCGCTCAAGTAACCCCACAACATATATATAATATAAATATAAAGCAATATGAAACAAATATATATAAAGCGAGAAAAGATAAACAAATAATGATGATAAGGCATAAGCGTGCAAGCAAAATAGAAACATTTTAGCCTAAAAGCCGACTAAGATAGGCTTGACTTATCATACACGAAAACAAAGTGTTTAAGTGCGATATCCCCAGTGAAGTCGCCATTTCTGTCGCGTCGAATTTCGGATGTCAAGCTATTGACTAGCATTGAATCACTAAATTTAAATCACGACTGAACTTTTAATTTTTCGGGGAAAAAGGAAAAAAGTTCTAAATTACCTTGAAAAGAGATTTTAGGTTCGAAAGTCGATTATGCGAGGGGAAGGTATTAGCACCCCTCACATCCGTTGTACTCAACGGGAACCTCTTAGTTGACTTAGGCTTAAAATGTTTTTGACGTTTTGCTTGCATGCTTAATCATATATATATATAAAGGAACGAGAAAATATAACGTGAGGTACAGAAAGAGATAAAAACAAACGAAATAGAAAAAAGGAAAAAGATTTTTTATTAATGGGCTTGACAAGACGTCGATCTTGCTCCTACGTATCTCCCGGTAGTCGGAGAATTCAAAGCTTACGTAGTTCTTGAAAAAGAATTGTTTGAAAACGCACAAAGGCGTAAAAGCTTTAAAAGGTGAAAGACAGACGCTAAGGCGATAAACTCGCGCAAAGCGTAAATATTTAAGGAAAAAGACAGACGCACAGAGGCGTAAAATGTTTGAAAATAAAGACAAACGCCCGGTGGCGTACAATGTTGAAAAATAAAAAAAACGCGCGGAGGCGTTAAATTCACGCAAGGCGTAAATGTTTTAAAATTAACGCGCAAAAGCGCGAAAGGTTTGGATTGACCACAAGGGCCAAGATTGGTGAGTTGGATTCACTTTGAAAATAGAATGACGATTGTCCGAGCAACGAGACATACGTCAAGTGTTCGTACAATCGAGGAAAGGAGAGACATACGTCAAACCACCCTTTTTCATTCAAGTTTTGTTCAAAAACGTATTTTTTTGGGAAGCTAGAAAAGAATGACGATCGTTTAAGCAACGAGACATACGTCAAGTGTTTATCCGATCGGGGAAAGGAGAGACATACGTCAAACCACCCTTTTTCATTCAAGTTTCGCTTGAATTTTATGAAAATGTAAACTAAGAAAAACGCTCGTTTTATAGAATAAAAGAGAAAATAAATCGTCCAAATTAGTTGTTGCAACCAAAATGAACAAATTTGTTACTTAATGAAAATGTTTTTGTTGTTTTGGATTTTTTTACTTAGAGTTAAAAAAGAAAAATAAATGCGGTGAAATAAACTAAACGCGAGGAATTAAATAAAAGGATCGTTGGATTTAAATAAAAAGATTTTTTGTTTATCATGGATTGAACTAAAAAAATAATAAAAGGACAATGCATATTTATATATATATGTTCCTAAATGTACATATGAGTGACATAAAGAAAAGATATAAAATAAAATGAACAAAAAGGAATAAAAAATAAAAATAAATGCATGAGATAAATGATAGGTAAATAAATAAATGAGATGTAAAAAATAATAAAACAATAAAAAGAAATAAATAACAAAAAGAAAAATTAAATTTGCAAAGAAAATAAAAGAAAATAAAATTTGGGAGGTGTAAAAATTAAAACTGGGGGGTACTAGTAGCAAAAACTAAAAGAAATCTGAAAGAAAAAGGCCCAAAAGCATTGGGCCTTCGTAAATTAATCTGGGCCGTCTGATTAATCAGACGGCCCTGATTAAATCACAGGGTAAAGAAACCAGGGCCACATGATCTAAGATCAAAGGGCTGGAAGAGCGTGGGTGTACGCTAACGCGTACACCCTGCTGCACAGAATCAGGGAGGGGTATAAATACCCTCTCCCTTCCTATTTTCTTCATTCTTTCACTCCATTTCTCTCTCTTCTCTCACCGAACTCCCTCCTCTCTCTCTCACCTCTCCCCTTTCTCTGCTAGGGTTCCGGCGGAGGTGCGGCGGCCGGTGGTGGCCCCGCCGCGCCGGAAACCCAAAACCACCCCAAATCACAAAATAAAACCGGTCTAACCCTTCTAAATACGATCCTAAACACGATTCTCCCACTAAAATTCCCAAAAACCCAAGCAATAAACCTAGATCTAGAAACAAAGTTTTGAGGAAAAAATTTCTTTACCCTTTTTCTTTCTTTGTTCTTGCGCGTACGGCTTCGTTGGTTCTGTGTGTGTGTCGTGTGCTCTATGTGTGTGAGTGGGTGTAGGTGCGTGATTTGTGTTGTTACGGTACTGTGTGGGTGTGCGTGAGGGTTTGTGCAGTGTGCGTGTGTATGTTACGGTTGTGTGAACTGTTTGTGTGGTGGTGTGATTTTTGTGCGAAAATGGCTTGTGGTGTTGTGAAGCTTGCGTGAGTTCTTGTTTGTGAGTGGGTTTGTGTTTGTGGGTGATGTTACTGTGTGAAAGCTATGCGAAAATGGCTTGGTTTGACTTGTGGTTATGTTTGTGTTGCTGGAAAATATTGGTTCTTAAAACTTCTTCTTCTTTTTTTTTTGTTCTAAATTTTTTCTGTGTTGTTTCTACTCTGTTGATTCTGTTTTATAGATGAATAATTAAGCTGCTTGTCAGCTTAATGACTCATCTAAATGCAAGTTGATCTGGTTTTTGGATAGGATTTCTGCAATGCATTAAATGGGAGGATTGATCTTGCTGGATTTGCAGGTTATTGTGATGATGATTTGGATGAGATTGGAGGTTTTGTGATGATGAAACACTGTGTTTGGGGGCGCATGAACAGTGCCAGGGCCATTGACTGTTGACTGTGTTTGACTTTGACCTGGACATTTTGGACTTTTGGACAAAATTGAAAATAATAATAATAATAATAATAATAATAATAATAATAATAGAAAAAAATGATAATAATAAAAGAACAAAAATTAATGACAATAAAGACTAAAATTAAAAATTAAAAATAAAAGTAAAAAGTGATAAAAATAAAATTAAAAAAACGAAACAAAAAATTGACATGAGGTATTTTAAAATACCTCCCTGCCGAAATTTCGTCTGAAACGACGAAAATTCTCGGCCTTTTAAAAAGTGCGTAAAACGAGACAATAAACAAAACGAGACGAAAACGGGTCAAAAAATGGGGTATGACACTGGAAAACTAAAATCAAGGTGGTCTGGACCGTTTCAAATCCGCAAGGTTTATCCTTTTGGGATGGTTGAAATTTGGTCCGAAGAGACCGCAACATTCAAAGTGAATGGCCAGAGGCTGAAAATCTACAATGCAAATGAGAGTATTGAGCAAGAAGCTATTCTAACTCTCAGCAGTCTCGGTCAAGGGTTTTGTTATTCTTTATCGTCAAGCTAGTGACGTTAAAAAAGAGCGCTGCATGGGAGGCAACCCACGATTTTATGTTTTGTTAGTTTTGTTGCATGCAGGTAAAAATAAAGATTTGAAAATGCTTGAAAGAGACATGGTTAGAGTGTGGGAAAATTCTAATCCAAAGTAATTGCAAAAAGCTGAGAAAATTACACTTTCCATAAACCTGCATAACACGCACGGCCATGTCATCATGGTCCCAACCATTATAAAACTAATATTTTAGGTTTTCTTACATTCTAAACATCAGACATTCATCTCCTCAAACCTAATCATTGATTGAATATGTGATTGATTGAAGCTGATATTTCAATATGAACCAAACGAACACCGCAGCTGTTAATGCAACTGCAGCTGTTAATGCAACTTTAGCTGCACCTGCAACTGCAAATGCACCTTATGCAAAACTTGGTTTATGTCTTAAGGCAATGAAGTCTTCGGGGGATTTATCTACACAATAGTTGTATTGACTGTGTTGTGTCTTATGTATTGACAGTGTTTGGGTCTATGATGTGAACTTGATGTACTTTTTTTTTAAATTAGAATTGTCCTATTCTGTTTTGTGGTCTACTAAGTGCGCTTTATGTGCTTTAACTTGTAATGATACATATGCCCTTTAAGTGCTTTATTTTGTAATGATACATATGCAGTATTATGCTATAATCAATCCAATATTATGCTATAATCAATCCAACAATCCAATATTATCCTATATTTGAATCCAACAATCCAATATTCATAACAATTTGAATTTAGAAAAGTTTAACTTGATTGATGAAAGTTAACTTGAAATTACATAAAACAGAAGTTTAACTTGATATTACAAAGCATACATAATCACAAAAATTTCTAATTCTCAAGAATTACATCAACCTACAAAGTCAATTTGTTCAACAATTGAACCAGATTGACATTAAGCTAATTTAAATGCAATTGCAAAAAACACCCAAGAAAGTAGCAATACCATGAACAACCAATTGCTCGTATTCTTCTCAGCCTCAAATTTCTGCTTCATCTTCAGTACCTTCTTCGACTGAAGCTCCTTGCCTATTTCTTGTCCACATTCTTTCCCAAAATCTTTCCCAAATTTTTTCAGAAATTCTGTAGTCATATCACACTAATTGCAGCCAAGATTGAAACTAGCATTATCATTCTTTGGGGAAAATCCATTTCTCGCAAAGAACATATCCAATTCGTCATCCCATATGAAAAGTTCACAACTTTCCACATCATTCATGTTTGAATTTCGACATTTCCAGAATCTTCTCTTAGGGTTCTCAACAGTGTTTGATACCCACATCTTCATCACTGTATTACACCCACAAACTGGAAGTGGAAGATTTCCTCCATTTGAGTTGCCAACACTCGAGTTCTTACTCCCACCCATTAGAAACTGCATCTAACCCTAACAAAGGAACAAGCAGTAGCGATAAGGAGAAATAGGAACAATTACAAACGAGTATGAATGCAACAAATACGATTTGAATCGAGTGTAAGAAGAAAAATGGCGTTTGGCTTTGATTTGAAGAAGAAGAACATTGGGGAAGAAGAACACGATGGAGAAGGAAGAAGAAATAAGAAGAAGAAGGAAAACGGTTTTAGGGATTTTAATTGGTTATATTTATTTTTGTTTTTAGTTAAATTTAAAATCAAATAACAATTACACAGGTGGCATTTTATTATAATTAAAAAAAATAAAAAAATATAATTACACAGTCAGCTGGACACGTCAGCAGATTCTGCTGACAAGTTTAAGTGAGGGACCAACAGTGGAAGAATCTGAAATGATAGGGACAAAATCTAAATTTTTTTTACAGGGACTAAAACCGGAATTCACTCATATTACAGGGACCAAAAGCGGTATTAACCCTTGATTTTTTTATATGCAGAAAGAAGACAATTTAAAGATGATTATCAAGATTAGAACGGGTATGTTGCTCTTCTTCATTCTTTTTTCGTCAATATTATTTTTTTAACAAATTACTTTATTTTGATTAGAACTTTATCACCTTTTCATATTCACAGCAAGGTATGCTAAACAACTTGACATTGATAGGCCATAAATAGAGGGTGAAATCACAAATTATGAACAGTGTCTGAAGAACAGCGTCTGAAGTTCAGAGTCTGAAGACTGGAGTCTGCAGATTGGAGTCTGAAGACTGAATCTGAAGACTGGAGTCTGAAGATTGGAGTCTGAAGTTCAGAGTCTGAAGATTGGAGTCTGAAGTTCAAAGTCTGAAGATTTGTAATGGCTTCCAATGTTTTAATTGTATTCAGATATTATCGGTATTAATTAAAATTAATATATAATTATGTTTAAAATATATTCCTGTTAATATTATTTCCTATTCAAGTCATTATTTCTAATTATTTCAATTTCAATTATTATTTTCATTATTTGTGAACCAAAATTAGTGTTTAATTCCTAATCCAGGTATATCCATCTTAATTATTTCTATAAATTCATGAATACATAAAAGTTTACTTTCACCTACGTTCTAAATCAGTATTTCATCTTCATACATAACAACCTATAATTGTATAAAATCAATTTTTCATAAACTTTTTACACTAAAAATAACAATTGGCTTTACCTTTCAAATTTTTTATACGGTGTAAATCGCATTGTTTATGTTAGTGTAATACTTGACATTGATAGGCCACAAATAGAGGGTGAAATCACAAATTATGAACAGTGTCTGAAGAACAGCGTCTGAAGTTCAGAGTCTGAAGATTGGAGTCTGAAGTCTGAATCTGAAGACTGGAGTCTGAAGATTGGAGTCTGAAGTTCAAAGTCTGAAGTTCAGAGTCTGAAGACTGGAGTCTGAAGTTCAGAGTCTGAAGACTGGAAATTGATTTTAATTCTCTACTCATCATTTTTTATGAATTCATTAAAGTCAAGTTTAGGTAGTTATTTCCATTATGTCTGAGTAGATTTTTATAGAGTCTGGAATGTGATGAATGTCGTACCAATGATACTCTGCTGAGTTGTATGATTAGAAATTGTAACATGAATTATTTTTAAGTTTGAAAATTCTGATTTTTAACGATAAATATTTATAGTGAAAGCTGGAATAACGTGATACCGGTTTCATATCGAAAGAATGAAACTTGTATCTGACGGTAGGAAATTCAGAAATTAATTTTAAAATTCAGCGACAACGTTTTCTTTAATTAATTTAGAAATTACAAATTTTCAAAAAGAGATTTTAAAATCGTAACTGTGCATGCGAAAGTTGGCAGTTATAAGCTTAAAATCAAATAACGGGCGCGAAAGCCGACGGTACCTTTAAATTTGCTTTCTACTAAAAATAACTTTTCAAGCAAAAACTGATTATTTTTCAAACAGAGTTTTCGAAGTTGTAAGGCGTACGCGCGAAAGCGGTCGAATAAATTACAAAGTCAAGAATTCGGTGTTGTACACGCGAAAGCTGACGATCCCTTTAATTTAATCTTTTACACGCGCGAAAATATTTTCCTGTTACAATAATAAAAAAATAACTTAATAAATATTCAAGGTTGACGCGAATTATATTTCGGTCTCTCATCATTAAAAGTAATTAAAAACAAGTTATTTTCCTAATTTTGTAACCAAACTAATTAGCATCGCCTTAGATAAACAACGTGACAATAGATAACGGTACTTGACGTTGGTCTCTGTGGGATTCGACATCTTTTATACTAAAACCGATATTTTCGTGCATTTGCGGACCTATCACCTGTGAAGTTCCCATGAGCTAGAAGCCTATCCAAACTGGATCTAAGTATGATTTGTGCTTATTGAGACTTTGAAGTATTTGTAAGACTTCTTTAAAAGCTTTTGAAAGTGTCTTTCAGACTTGATTGTGAATGTTGAATGAAATGAGGAGCAAAAATATACTGTTAAGGTATTTTATTTGGAAATGAATTTTGTTTGGAGGGAACTGGTGGTTTTTAGTTGCTGTCAGTACTTTAGTTACAGCGGTTTCCTCATTTAAATGCTATCTTTAGTTAAGAAAGTTCTAGTCTGTATTTCAAATCATTTTTTCGTTTTCAGGTTACTGGTGAGCCTCTTATCCAGCGCAAGGATGACACTGCAGCTGTTCTTAAGTCAAGACTCGAGGCGTTTCACTGGCAAACTGAACCGGTATGATTCCAAATCCATTTTCAATGAAATTAATGTTTAAACTTCAAATATACAGTAGCTTTGGGAAAGTTGTTTTTTTAGGCATGTCAATTGGACCCAAATTCATTGGGTATCCAGAAAAAATACCCTCTATGTTTAGGGTAAATACCTGTACTGTGGGTATTGGGTATGAGTCCAAGTAATTACATGCAATTTTGAATGGGTAACCCCACAAACACACATTTCTGCATATACTAATCAATAACTTGTATTGAATTCATATATTTTAAAAACTGATTGTTGGATTGAAGGTTATACATTATAATAATCTCCGTAAGTTTTTACGTAAATCTGAAATATTTAATGCCTTTAATTAAATGAAGTTGATCTTGATGCATCTCAATGACGAATAAAATAATTTTGACTTGTGTAAAATTTTAAAGAATTGATTTATACTATAAACTTTCAATCCAACGGTCAATTCTGTAAAATATGTAATCGATAGAAAGTTATTGAGCGATTGTTAGCCCATATTTTTATAAACTAAGAATATGCTCTAAACACGCATTAAATGCTGAAAGGAATCTTGTAAGATTCTATCTAATCGAAGAGCAGAAAGACTCTTGGAATTGTTCACAGATTCAAGAATATTTACAAATACAAGGCTAAGGCAAGAAGGAGGACTTCGAACCATAAGGCAAATCGACCTAGCGTATGATCGAATCGAAGCAACAGATATCTGGACTTAGCACAATTCTGACAAACTTCACAAAACTCAGTTCGACTTCGAGAGATACAACCGTTCTAAAGGAGCAGTTAAGTGCATGCAGGGTGTACGTGGCAGGACATTTGGCAGTAGGATAGTGTTCGACCGTTAGGGCAGTTTATTTTCGAAAGTCTATATATAGTAGTTTTTTAGTCAGAAAAAAGGTCGCAATTCATTTATACAAAAATCCTGGTAAACTCAAAGTACCCATGCTATCGAGAGAAACGAGTGAAATGGGATCCAAGTATGAATCTGTGAACCATCCTTTTCTGTAAAGCACATTTACAATTCTATGCAATTTACTTTTCATGTAAATGTATCTTTTAAGCACTTTAAGTTTCATGCAAAGTTTAATGCTTCTCATTTAAATTCTATTCATTTCTGTTTCGATCGAAAACAAAGTATTTGTTTAGTAAGAACTTAGTTTCCTTGTTGATTGCAATCCAAGTGACTTTTACGTTTAATTCTCCCCAAAACTACAATAAATGTTGATGCGTAATGAACATTCAAACAATTTAAAGAATTCAAACAAAGCACTATGCTCCTGAGATTCACTAGTTGGTCTCGCAAGCAATTAACCCAGACTAGCGGTTGTTTACCAAATTTCAGCGTAAACAAATTGGCACGCCCGGTGGGACCTGTGCTTTAATTGAATCTTTTCTATCAAAAAATATTTTCGTTCGGATTTGCAAATTTCTATTTGTGCATTTTTTCTGGAAATTGCGTTAGTGCATGTTCTTGAGGAGTGGGAAAGTACTCCCTGAAATGGTTAGACCACCACCCAGAAATACAAACACAAATAATATGGAAAATGCAAATATGAATGATAACAATGTGTCAGCGCCTTCGAGCGCATTGAACACTTCGAACGACGTTGTTGCGAATGTAACTGGAGCAACCATCTCTGCTCCCAGTTCTTCGACAATGGGCGTTACTATGCCTATCAATGCGCCAACAACGATGCCTTTTACCACTGCAGGCCCTGCAGTTTCGATACCCAGCCAGCCATCCCCAGCAAGAGGAGGAGGCACAATAGGCTCTACGTTCAGTATGCCTTTTTCACAATATATGAATCAAGGCAACAATAGGAATGTACCATATGGTATGCCTACAGCACTGATGCAAGGGCTACAAACCAGCCCTTCATTATATTCAGAAACTGTGCCTGGCGTTTACTCGCCTACAAACCAACGTTTGGCCTCCAGTTCTGTTAATCGAAATGCAGTGCCACCATTAACTAATACATCCTTGATGTCTTTAAGGCAACAAATGGATGAAAGTAATCATGATATGGTTAATATGTTGACACAACAAATTGGTACAGTGTTTAATCCTTTAATACAAAATACTAACCAGTCTTATCAATTGTTAGCTACCCAGATGGGTAGAATGGCTGATTTCTTTGGGGCTCCTCATGTTCCTAATCAACCAGTCCCCCAGATTCAGAATCTAGCACCCATACAAAACATCCAAATACCAAATAATGCTATGGTGCCTATGCCCAATAACATAGTGGTACAGCCTAATCAAGGACAATTACAAGTGGGTCCAATCGAACCACACGTTCAACCACAAGTCCAACCACAAATCGAACCAAATCCAGGGATAGTCTTAGTAAATCGAAATCAAAATGCTGATGAAGTGGTTAGAAACGTCCAACAAAATAATTTAGGGGCACAAAATAACATAGCAAATTTGGTCGAAGCTATCTTAGTCCAAAATGGTTTGAATGTAGGTTTACATAGACCAAATTTTGTTTCTGCCTTGTCAGAATATGT
The DNA here is from genome assembly GCA_018208015.1 of Medicago ruthenica. Taxonomy (NCBI): domain Eukaryota; kingdom Viridiplantae; phylum Streptophyta; class Magnoliopsida; order Fabales; family Fabaceae; genus Medicago; species Medicago ruthenica. The sequence continues at coordinate 9,455,788 of CM031375.1, read as the reverse complement.
GCTTCAGACTGAACTACCAAGGGGTGTCAAAATCCCAAAATTCACTAAGTTCGCTGGTGACACTAGCGAATCAACCGTTGAGCACATTGCAAGATTTCTGACAGAAGCAGGAGACATAGCAAATAATGAAAATTTAAGGATGAAGTATTTCCCAAATTCTCTAACAAAAAATGCCTTTACATGGTTCACAACCCTCCCTCCACATTCCATACATAATTGGAATCAATTAGAGAGAGTTTTCCATGAACAGTTTTACATGGGACAATCAAAAATAAGCCTTAAAGAATTGGCAAGTGTTCGACGTAAAGCACCTGAGTCAATTGATGATTACCTCAATAGATTTAGACTTTTAAAGGCAAGATGCTTCACCCAAGTCCCTGAACATGAATTAGTCGAAATGGCTGCTGGTGGCCTAGACTATTCGATTAGAAAGAAATTAGATACCCAGTATTTGAGGGACATGGCTCAGTTGGCTGATAGAGTTCGACAAGTCGAACGACTAAAAGCTGAAAAGGCTAGAAATTCTAAATTTCATAAGAGGGAAAAGGTTGCATATGTCGAAGCAAATGATAGTGACCAAGAGTTCGATATCACTTATGAAGATATCGAAGACAATGAGGTTGATTTAGCAGAATTAAAACCTGGACCTCCTTATGTCTGTAAACTCCTAAGACCTTCGAATGGAAAAAATCCTGTTGAACCTTGTCGCGTCGAATTTCGGATGTCAAGCTATGGGGAAGCTTTGAATCACTAATTCTAAATTACGACTGAACTTTTAATTTTTCGGGGAAAAAAGGAAAAAAGTTCTAAATTACCTTGAGAAAAGATTTTAGGTTCGAAAGTCGATTATGCGAGGGGAAGGTATTAGCACCCCTCACATCCGTTGTACTCAACGGGAACCTCTTAGTCGGCTTAGGCTTAAAATGGTTCGATGTTTTACTTACGTGTTTAAATATGTATGAAAAGAAATATATAAAAGACATAATGCGGGATAAAGAAAGAGATAAAAACAAACGAAAAGGGAAAAACAGGTTTTTTTATTAATGGGCTTGACAAGATGTCGATCTTGCTCCTACGTATCTCCCGGTAGTCGGAGAATTCAAAGCGTACGTAGTTCTTTGGTAGAAAACGTTTGTATGTTGGTTCGTTTTAGTTTTAAAAAAGATTTGATCGCGTCCGAGCGAAAAAGTTTGAAAAGAAAAAGTAATGAAAATAAATGTCAACTGTTCGGGTTGCTGCCGAACTGGCCATTGACGACAAGAAAGTAAAAGTCAGCTGCTCGGGTTGTTGCCGAGCTGGCCACTGACGACAATGCATAAAAGTAAATGATTTGATGAAAAAGTTTTACGCTCGGACGTGAGCAAAGGTTTTTAAAAACGTACGAAGACGTACAAAGTTTTAAAATGGTGAAAGATGGACGCTAGGCGATAAGCTCGCGCAAGGCGTGAATGTTTTAAAAAGAAATAAACAAAAGACAAATGCGCTGAGGCGAAAAGTTCGCGCAAGGCGCGCAAGGCGCGAAAGGTTCGGATTGACCACGAGGGCCAAGAAAAAGGATAAAAATGGCCACAAAGGGGCCAAGGGAAGGTTGAGCGTACTAGACGCGTCAAGGGTGGAATGACGATTGCCCGAGCGACGAGACATACGTCACGCATTCGTGCAACCGAGGTTTGGGGAGACATACGTCAAGCCATTCCCGTTTCATTCAAGTTTGGTTTTGTGGAAAATCAAAGGAATCTCAAAGGGAAACAAACACTTAGTTAAAAAACTTATGAACAAGTGTTGTTCAAGTTATTGAAAAAAAGAAAGAAAATGTTTTTGTTGATTTTATTGATTGATTGATTTGGAAGGACAAAGTCCCTTGCCTACATACCCAAATGGGATCAAAACCAATGTAGTTCGGCCTTTAAAAAAGCTTGGTTTTAAGAAAAACGAGCAAAATCGGCTCGAAAGGTTATTGAAAATCATGAACAAATTTGTTGTTCAAGTTTTGTTGAAAATCATGAACATAGCTTGTTGCTTAAGTTATTGGAACTCAAGAACAAGTGTTTATTCAAGTTTGAAAAGATGAACAAAAAATCATAAAAAAACATGCATGAGTTTGGAAAAGGCACAAGTTCGGCTTAATTCGAGTTTGGTTTAAAAAAGAGTGAGCAAGCTCGGCTTAAGTTCGTGTTTGGATTGAAAATCATGAACAACGTTGTTGTTCAAGTTTGGTTTTGAAAATAAAGAACTTAGCTTATTGCTCAAGCTTGTTTTGAAAGTTTGTGGACATAACTTGTTTTGCAAGTTATTCCAAAAAGCGTTGCACGAACTTGTGAATTTGTCAATATTATGCAAAATCCTTGTTTATGGTTTGAATAAAATGAGTTTCAAACCTCTTAGGTTCTGAGCTTTGGGTTAGAACCTCAAAAATTGGCTTTTTGAATTCATGTTCTGAATTCTGTCATGGTCGCACTGCGACCAGACCTTCGCACTGCGAAGTATGCGAAAATTTGAGTTCAGAAGCTGCTTCTGAACTTCTGTTCAGAAGCAACTTCTGAACTAGCCTCAGAACCTTAGGAGGAGTGAAAAGCTTTGAAAATAGCAATGAAATGAATGCAACAACTTAGTTTAAAGGTTTTGCAAACTTTGGGATTTCTTTGAAATCCAAAAAAGGGTTTTAACTCAAAAATGAGTGAAACTTAAAAATGCAAAGTTGAGATTGAAACAAAATGGAATCAAAAGCAAATGCAAATAGTATGTAAATGCAATATGAACAAGTTAGAGTGACTTACCTGCTCCTAATCCAAGGCCTTTGTTGCAAGGAAATGGAAAATGCTTGGATGCTTATGGTTTTGCAAGGTTGGACAAGCTTGATGAACAACACTTAACCAATGACGATTTGCCTTTGTTTCTCCCTCTTTGTGAGAGGTTTAGAGGCTGTTTTGCTGGCTTGGTTGCTTTGTGTTGGTTTAGGATGATTTGTGTAAGAAAGGATTGAAGATTTTCCTCTAAAACTTACCAAAACCAACTCTGTTTTTGTGAAAAAAATGTGCAGCACTTCACTCGAATTTGCACTGGTTTTCTGCTCTCAAACCTCTGTGTGTTAACCCTCTCAATCCCCTCCTGAAACCTCTCTAGAACTGTCCTGAATTCAGCAGCAATGCCTTGCTTTTATAGGCCAAAATGAGATCAAAAGTCATGATGACAAAATCTGCAGCAGGGCTGTTTTTGGGCTATAATCATGACTGAAATGCTTTGCATTTAATGCTAAGGATAAGAGGTGACCTTTCCTTGCTGCAAGGGTCAAGACCTTGGACGAATTCAGCTCCCAAAGCAGCTGAATTCTGACAGAAAAATGATGGAAATGATGAAAGCAAAGCTGTTTGCAAAACAGGGGCAGCCACTTTGCCTTAATCCTTGAGTGGTTTTGATAAAGCCTATGGCAAGGTGGTTGCTGGCAAGTAGCAGGGTCAGTTGCAGGTCAAGTGGGAGGGATAAGGACTGCCCAAAGTCAGCAAGTGGTTGGGTTACTTGATCAACTTTGCTTCCTCTTCCTTTCCCTTTTTGCTTTTCCAATTGTCACATGTTTCTATTCTTCCACTTGGTTAAATCCATCATTATCTATGATAATAATACATGATAATAATTATAGATAATGACTGGAATGCAATAAAAGAAAAGGAAAACAGAAAAATCAAAAATCTGAAAATCTGCAGAAAATTCGCAGACTTCGCACTGCGAAGTAGACTTTGCTTTGCGAAGTCTTCATTTCTGGAAGACTTCGCTCTGCGAAGTAGACTTCGCTCTGCGAAGTCCTCTTTTCAGCAATGTTGACTTTTGTTGACTTTTTGTTTTCTCTTCTTTTTTTGAATTTTTTTGTATTTTAAAATAAAATAAAAAGTGGAAATGAATAATAATAATGAGGATGATGACAATAATGATAATGAAAATGGTAATAATAAAAATGATAATGCAAATAAAAACAATAAAAGCAATGAGAATGAAAATGATGATAATAATAAGAATGATGAAAAGCTTAATATTATTAATTAGTAAAACCTTAATAATAATAGATAATAATGATATTATTAATGAAAATAGAATAACAATAATATTAATAATATTAAGGATAATGATGATGATAATAGTAATGCTAATAGTGATAAAAAATGCAAAATAAAATGCTATGACAAGAATGAAATAATAAAAGGTAATAAAAGTGATGAAGTAATAAAAGATAAAACAAATAAAAATATAAGTCAAAAAATGGGGTATGACAAACCTAAAAATGATAAATTTGTGTCTAAAACTTATACATTTGACATAACTAAATGTGATGAAATATTTGATTTATTAGTCACAGATGGCCAGATTATTGTTCCTAAAGGCTTAAAAGAACCCCCAATTGAACAACAGAAGAAAAGGGGTTATTGTAAATTTCATAATTTCCTTGGCCATAAAACCTCACGTTGTATTCTTTTCAGGGATCTGGTCCAAAAGGCTCTCAATGAAGGGAGACTCAAATTTGGTGAGAAACCAAAGACCACTCAGGCGAATGTTGAAACACCTAAAGCTGTTGAAACTCTCTATGCGGAGCCTCAAGGAATAATGATGGTCGAAGCAATGGAGGTGTCTCAGGTGCAAGTTCAAGACATATCTGAAGAAGACTACAGTGAAAAGATGAAAGTTGTGTATCCTCAGACTGAAGAGGATTTGATCGATTTCTTGAACAGATGCAAACTCGAAAACAAGAATGTAATGATGTGTCCTCGCTGCAGTGCAGTATGTGATAGAGAGGCTACTGAGGGCCTCAAGAAGTACCAAGTTGTCAACAAGGGGGCAAAGCAAAACCAGCGTTTCGATAAAGGCAAGAGGGTTATAGTGCAGTCGAACAACAACCAGAAGTCTGGTCGAAAGAATACCTTTGTTCCTCCTGGTTCGATTCCTGTCGAAAAATGGATGCACCAGGGGCTCATAAGGTTCAACAAGGGAACCATGGAAGTAGGTGGCTCCAGTGGAATGAAACAAGTTGGCCCACAGGAGGCTAATAAATATTCTTACAGGAACAATTACAAGGGTAAGAATCCTATGACAAGGACCCAATGGCGCAGGTTTCAGCGTCAAAAGAAATTGGCCGAACAGAATCTGCAGACTGGCCAATATAAGGAAGTGTCTAGGAGGCCAGCAAAAGAGAGACTCTTTCCTCCAGTGGATGAAGACAAGATGGAAGATGAGGATTTGCTGGATTCTGAACCTGATTTCGATGTCATCTGCGTGGTATCCATCTTGCCATCTGAGTATGATGTCCAATCTGAGGTTACTGAGATCGAAGGTGAATTCGATCATCTTGATATGGCTGACCCAAAGCCAGTATGTTACTATGTGATGAACAAAGGCTGCGTTGAAGAGCAATTAGCCTCTTTCGAGAAGCCAAGTCTTGGGATGAAAAGCCATCTCAAACCCCTTTTCATCAGAGCGAAGGTTGAAAATGTTGGGATCAACAAAGTGCTCATAGATGGGGGAGCAGCTGTCAACTTGATGCCTCAATCTACGCTCTACAGGATTGGGAAATATGACACTAATCTATCTGCCCACAACATTGTGCTCTCTAATTATGAGGGCAAAACTGGCTATTCGTTGGGAGCCATACAAGTTGATGTTGCTGTAGGCAGTATAGTTCGACCAACTCTATTCCTGGTGGTACAATCCAAGGCTAACTTTAACTTGCTGTTAGGACGGGAATGGATCCACGGAGTTGGGGCTGTACCATCTACTCTCCACCAGAAACTTATTATTTGGAGGGAGGATGGAATTGTTGAAAACATAGAGGCAGATCAAAGCTTCTATAGGTCAGAGGTTGACATTGTCACTCCACAAACCTTTGACAAAAATTTGGCTAATATAGCACCTTGTGGTGACAAGGACTCTGCTTTCGAGCCAAGTGACAATGTCATCCATTCTGTCAAGCTCCATCCTGCCCATGGCTTTATATGGGAGAGGGAAGAAATTGGTGCTGTTTCTTCTGAAGATGGAGTCATTCCACCAACTGGGTGGAATATATATGAGGATTACTATGACTGAGGCCACTGCATGGGCCAGGATTACGGCTTATATGGCCGAAAATAGATTAAATACGGCCCTTGAGGCTGAGTTTCAACAAAATATGGCAGTGGAAGCCAAGATCGAAGATCAGGAAATCAAAGAAACAAAGGATCGAAGACTTGACTGCATTTATGACGACGAGCCGCTGGGGTTCGAGAAGGATCCTATGAGTGAGGCGCCAAAGATGCAAGCACAAGATCCTTTGGAGGAGATCGATATTGGAGATGGCTCGATTAAAAGGCCAACTTATATCAGCGCCAATATCACTTCAAGTCTAAAAGAAAAACTGGTGCTTCTTCTTAAAGAATTCAAAGACTGCTTTGCTTGGGATTACAACGAAATGCCTGGGTTAAGCAGAGAAATGGTCGAACTGAAATTACCTATTAAAGAAGGGAAGAGGCCAGTGAAACAATTACCAAGAAGGTTCGCACCAGAAATCATGTCCAAGATCAAGGATGAGATCGAAAGGCTGCTGAGGTGTAAATTCATCAGAGCTGCCAGGAGATTTCCTTGGTTTTGTGGTGCATAAAAAAGGCATCGAGATAAACCAGAACAAGACAAAGGCTATTCTTGAGACAAAGCCTCCTTCGACCAAGAAACAGCTTCAATCTTTGCTAGGGAAAATCAACTTCTTGAGAAGATTCATTTCGAATCTAAGTGGCAAAGCTCAAACTTTTTCGCCATTGCTTCGACTCAAGAAAGATGAACCTTTCAAATGGGATGAAGAGCATCAAAAGGCTTTCGATGAAATTAAAGAGTATTTGATTAAGCCTCATGTACTAATGCCTCCTAGTCGAAGCAAAGATATGAAGTTGTACATTGCTGCGTCTGACAAGACCATTGGGAGCATGTTGGCTCAGGAAGATGAAAATGGCGTGGAGCATGCAATTTATTATCTTAGTCGTGTATTAAATGATGCAGAAACTAGATATACTGCCATAGAAAAACTTTGTCTTTGTTTGTATTTCTCTTGTATTAAACTTAAGCAATATATAAAGCCTGTTGATGTCTATGTGTATTCTCATTATGATATTATTAAACACATGTTATCGAAGCCTATTTTACACAGTAGAATTGGAAAGTGGGCTTTAGCATTAACAGAATATTCTTTAACTTACAAGCCCTTGAAATCTGTTAAGGGTCAAATTGTGGCAGATTTTATTGTAGATCACTCAGTGATCGAAATGCCTCAAGACTATGTAGATACTGAACCTTGGATTTTGTATTTCGATGGTTCTAAACATAAACATGGAACTGGGATTGGAATCTTAATAATATCCCCCACAAAAGTCCCAACTAAGTTCAAATATAAAATTAAAGGTCTTTGCTCAAATAATGAGGCTGAATATGAAGCTTTAATCACAGGCCTTGAAATTTTAATTAGCTTGGGGGCAAGAAATGTTAACATAAGGGGTGATTCAGAGTTAGTGTTGAGACAATTAACACAAGAATACAAATGTGTGAAAGAACACTTAGCAAAATATTTTGTTATAGCAAGTTCTCTTCTGAATCATTTCGATTATATTAATATTGAACATGTACCTCGACTAGAAAACCAAGAAGCAAATGATTTAGCCCAAATAGCTTCAGGGTACAAAATGTCGAAGGAAAAGTTAACCCAGTGGATCGAAATAAAAGATAAACTGGTGTTGCAAGAGCCATTGAGCACTAAATTGTCAATGCCAAAACTTGTGGGGGCAAGTACACCACAAGATAGTGAAGATGAAAACGTGGATGATCTTCAGGGAAAAATTCAAATTTTTGCCATTGACAATATATTGGATAATGATTGGAGAAAATCCATTGTTGAATATTTGGAAAATCCAACAGGTAATGTGGCTCGAAAGATCAAATATAGGGCTTTGAACTACGTGATTATGGGAAATGAATTATTTAAAAAGACTGCAGAAGGAATTTTATTAAAATGCCTAAGTGAATCAGAAGCATACTTAGCAGTTTCCCGTGTTCATAGTGGTGCCTGTGGGTCACATCAAGCAGGACATAAAATGAAATGGCTTTTATTTCGACAAGGTTTATATTGGTCGTCTATGTTAAAAGACTGCATAGAATTTGCTAGAGGCTGTCAAGAATGCCAAAAGCATGCAGGGATACAGCATGTACCTGCTAGTGAGTTACACTCCATAATCAAACCTTGGCCTTTCAGAGGATGGGCTCTGGATTTAATTGGTGAGGTTAAGCCTGCTTCGTCTAAAAACCAACGATATATTTTAGTTGGAATAGATTATTTTACTAAATGGATTGAAGCAGTGCCTTTACCAAATGTCGATCAGGAGGCGGTAATTAGTTTAATTCAAAACCATATTATTTATAGGTATGGTATTCCTGAAACAATTACCACTGATCAAGGTTCAGTCTTTACTGGACGAAAGATGCAAGAATTTGCTCAAGAAACTGGCTTTCGATTATTAACCTCAACACCATATTACGCGCAAGCAAATGGTCAAGTCGAAGCAGCCAATAAAATTATCATTAACTTGATTAAAAAACATATTGCCCAAAAACCAAAAAATTGGAATAAAACGTTGGATCAAGTTTTATGGGCATGTAGAAATTCTCCTAAGGAATCAACTGGCACTACCCCATTTCGACTGACGTTTGGTCATGATGCTGTACTTCCAGTCGAAATACATTTGCAATCAGCCAGAATACAAAAACAAATGGACATACCAATTGATCATTATTGGGAAATGATGTCAGATGAGTTGGTTGATTTAGATGAGGAGAGATTAAGAGCATTAGAAGTCTTGACTAGGCAAAAGGAAAGAGTTGCAAAAGCTTATAATAAGAAAGTAAAGTCAAAAACTTTTAATGTTGGAGACTTGGTGTGGAAAGTCATTCTGCCCATGGATAGAAAAGATCGAACCCTGGGTAAGTGGTCCCCAAATTGGGAAGGACCATTTAAGATAGTTCAGATTTATTCGAACGGCGCTTATGAGTTAGAGGAGTTAACTCCTGATCAACGTACCTTAAGTATAAATGGTAAGTATTTGAAAAGATATAGACCAGCGCTGCAAGAGATTCGAATAAATCAAGAATAGTTCAAAAAACAAAATAACTAAAGTGGCAACTAGCGAAGATGCCAATAAAATAAAAAGATTCGAATTAAAATGGTGGGTTTTATCCCTCATCATACAAGTCTTATCTTGGATTTTTATCCACCAGTGTTAAGATTTTATTCGAATTACAAAAGAAAAGTGACACGTTGATCTTGAAGGGGCCTTCATTTCGAATCCACTTCTGAGTCTGATGAACGAAGATATTCCTTGTTTTCATCATAAGTCGAAAGGAACTCTGCCCAATCAGGGTCCGTACCATCAGACTCTGAGGAAGAAATCTCTGGTTGAGCCTTTGAAGGTGTTTTCCCTTCAGGAGGAAGGGGAGCTCTGCAGGTTCTTGAGCTTTCGCCCTTGGAAGAAGGTTTCTTGGTCTTCTTTGAGGAATCAACAGTCTTTTTGTTGTCCTTCTTTGCAGACGTTGCTTTCTTTTTATCGGTGTTCTTCGCAATTTGTTTGCCTTTACCCATGTTTCTCTTTCAAAATTGATGATAGTGGCTATATTATTATGACTTGCAGAGTAGAGTAAGTAAGACGGATAGAGAATGACCATATATATAATGGTAAGATCATTAATGATTCTTCAACCGTTTCCTAATTTTTCTCAGAATTCACGCCATTTCAGCTAGACTGTTTTGAAAACGGATGTTTGACTCGTTTTGAAACTAGAGCCAGTCAGAGATATGGCTTAATAGTTACGCGTTTTGTCATAGGCACAATCTTATCCGTTACTAAAAAAGAGGTGTTCAGTGTGTATCATAAAAACCAAGTAAATCTTCGGTATTTGGCGTTTTCAAATGCTAAAATAGTCAAAGTGACTCGAAGTAAAAATAAGCGCAGAATAAAACTTCAAAGAGATTCGAAATGATAGTTAAAGAAACTGCCACAAACTGGGCATGTCTTGAACATTACAATCAAAATATGCCAAAAAATGTTCGAAATTCATAAGACAATTAAGGTATTACAAATGCTTTACAGACTCCCAGTACAATTTGGTTAAGCTGTTGATCTCTTTATCGAAGACCTGGCGGGCACTTTCCAAGCTCTTAACCTCTTCAAGGATTACTGCAGAAGCACTGTAAGCCTTAAGACCCTCTCGTCCCTTCTCATCAATTCGAGCCTTAATCGAATTGTTGACGTTCTCTTCGAGTCGGTTGCGTTTGGCTTCCTCTTCAGCAATTTTCTGCCTATAGTTGTCGATCTGCGACTGCAACACGATGATATTATTTTCCCAAACAGATATGTTGTCATTGCAAACCTTAATATCAGGGTGCGCTTCTTTGGCGAGGTTTGCTAATCGATCAACTTCAGCTTGTGCAGTTTTCGCCCTTTCGAGCAAATGGTCATGTGTTCGTTGCTGAGCAACAAGCCTCATGGCACTGTCCTCATCATGCTGCACAGTTTTGGCCAGTTGATCAATAATTGATTCGATTTGAATAACCTTCCCTAAGGTTTCGTCAGTAGTCAAGGGATTGTGGAGTTTCTTCAAAAAGTTGAGATGTCCAAAAGCAGTGGAGGGATTTGCCTTGATCATGCTAGGCACATCTTGCATTACAAAATCTGTAGTCAGTTTTAACAGAAGTGAGTCTTGACGCACAGATGAGTTAATTTCTTCTGCTGACTGAGTCGAATCAGTGGCCCTGTCACTTGAAGTCGGAGGAGGGGTTTGCCTGGCAAGCAGAAGTCGAAGGGTAGCTGCAGGGTCTGAACTTTGCATATGCATGAATTCCTCTTCAGGCAACCCTAAGCTGGCAGAAAGCTTCGAAGTTGAAGACTCCGGCAAGATTTCTGACCCTCCTACCTCAGCCTCCTTGATAGCTTCATGATCGAATTGGTACCTCTCAGGGGAGGGCGAATAACCCTTGCTCGATTCAGTAGAAACAACAGCCTCTGGTTGCTCAGTTTCAAATTCGACAGATGTGCCCCTCCGACCACGAGGACTCTCAGACGCAGCTGGTTGATTTGGTTGATCTTCTTTCTATGGGTCTGCCTCAGCAGCAGCTTCCGTTCTTACAGGACTGGGAGGCTCTTCGATAAGGGGGCTTGGAATTTTCTCCGTCCATGCTGGAGCGCCCTCTGCAGCATGACCCTCCACCTGATTCGAAATATAAACGGAATAAAAAATGATGATAGCAAAGGCAATCTAAGTCATAAAAGGAGGTTTGTGGATAAACCCGTACCTCGATCTCTACAATGATGAGATTTGGATTAAGTTCTTCAGGAGTCTTAACCCCTCCAGCATCCTCTTTATCTTTGTTCTCATAGTCAGCCTGATTATCAACCTCAGTCGAAGCAGGCTGAGATTCAGAAGGAGCTGCTTTTGGATGATCTCCTGAAGACTTAGAAGATTTTTTCTTCTTCTTCTTCTCAACAGGCTCTACTGCTTTTCGATCCGCAGCAATTTCAGGCCTGATTTTCTTGTCCTTCTTCCTTTTCTTCTCTTTAGGCCCCTGAGCCTGAGAACTACCTAGACCCGTCTGTTCGACGGACTCGGTGGGTGTCGAGCTGGGGGGGCGTTTTTCGTTTCCTAATAAGAGGAATTTCCTCCTCTTCCTGTTGTAAAAAAAAAAAAGGATAAGAAAAGACTAAGGGGATTGACGTTAGATCAAAAAGTGAGGTAGGTAAAAGACATTCGAATGGACTTACTTCTTCTTCATCTATAACATAGACGACCTCGGGTTTTGATTTTTTAGAGGTTGTAGTAGCTTCAGAACTACTATCTCTCTTCCGACTCTGCCATAATCGAAGTGGAAAGAAATTAGAAAATGTTGGAAATTAAAACAAGGTAAATAAAATCAGTTACCTTCTCTTGTTTCTCCTTCGTGGCCTCCTGGATCTTTATGCCGGTTGATTTTTTGGGTTTTTCCCCAGCTCGAGACGATTCTACACCCTTCTTTGTCACCGGTGCTTTGCCTGAACAGATGAAATCGAAAGGCATAAATAAATGAAACTAGCATATATCAATAAGTGACAAAAATGAGTTTGATACCTCGAGCAGGGAGCTTCGAACATATGTTCTCAATGATTGGCTGAGAAAAGCCACTTTCCAGTCTGGAGATCATAGCTTTAGTGTCTCCCACTGAGTGACTAGAAAAATACTTCCCCCACCATTTTGTAAATTTTGTAGTGCAGAAGAACGAAGCACAGTATTCGAATGGGTGTAATTCGAACAAGAGCTCTCCAGATGACTTCAGGTATTTCTTATAAAGCTTATCTGAGAGGTTAGCTCCCCTCAAAACATGTTTGGGGTCTGAGAACATACTCTTGGGTCGAAGTTGAGAAAGCCCAAACTGTCTTGACACTAGATTAGGTTGGTACCCGACCAAACCTAGGTAGTTCGATTTCACCCCAGTTCTACATGAAAGTATGGAAGGATACAAGTAAGCTGACCATACTTCGTTTACTTCGTCTTCGTTGTCTGGGTCGATGGTGGGGAAGTCTTCCGTAAACCAAGCCGGACCAAACTGTCTCTTATGGAAGGGGGCATGTTGTGGAAGAAAATGCTTGAAGTCCAGGAACACCTGCATATACGTGAGAAAGAGCCTCTGTGGGCTCTGGCCTAAGGTCCTGGGCGTCAGGCGAAGTACCCTTTGGCCCTCAATAGAACGATTGGCAACTTCTTCAGCGTAGTCTTGTGGGATGAACAGTCCCATTTCCTTTTCGAAAGTGGCATTAAGCCACAACTGAAGAAGCCACATTGGGCCGGACACTAGGAAGGAAGAACCATCCTTCGATTTTTTCAGGTCATCGCAGGCCTCCCCAATCGAATCATAGAGAACGGCCAGCAAAAGGCGACCGAGCCCAAATATCCTGCCTTCTCCAATCTGCTGGGCCATAGGAATGAATCTCTTTGCCACCTGCAGAGATTTCGAACAGAAGACAAAGTGCGACAGCCACAAGGTCAGGAATGCGACGTGTTCTTCGAAGGATACTTCATCGTTATCACCCCTGTTCTCCGCTATGTATTTAGCAAAAGTTGCCTCTTTAAAATCAACTTTGATATCGTCATTAGTGATGGTAGGGTCATAAGTATCCCCAGTAGGCCTAAGGCCTGTAAGAGCAGCTACGTCGAAGAGGGTTGGGGTAAGCATACCACAAGGGAATTGGAACGTGTTGGTTGCACTCTCGAAGAAGTGCAGAGCAGCAATGATCATCTCTGGTCGATACTCTGGACCAGTCCTGGAAAATTGGATAAGTTCGAAAATCTCATGTCTTTTCCAAAACTCTCCATAGTCATTTTCGACTCGATCAAGCCAAGAGATATAATCTAGATTACCTACGTAAGGGGCTGATCGAAATAGCTTACTTGGTTTACTTAGAAAACTGAAGTTGTATGGGTCACTTAGGAATATCCTAGGTTCACAAGTTGTGAACGAAGGAAATACCTTATCCATAGCCTTCGATAGATTTGGCTGATCTGGAAGAGGCCCACCAAAAGCATGAGTCTGGCCGCCCACAGAAAATGGGATCATCACGTTCAACTCCCAAACGGCTTTCTTTGCTGCGTCCCCGTGAGGTTCGGGTACCATATCTTTGCCGTCATTATTTGTGATAGTGCTTGGCCATTTTCCAGCTATAGGAACTTCCTGGTTTTCTTGAGACATTATCGAAGAAGAAGATGAACAGTTCTTACGAAGAAGGTTTTTGATGACAGACTGTTTGAATCAATGCCAATGATTCTGAGGAAAGGGTTTCTTTACTAGAGATTCAAGAACAAACGATTGTGGAAGGAAACAACGGATTGGTTTGATTCGTAAGGAGCTGTGGAGGTTAAGAAGCGAGAGAGTGGAAAAAAGCAAGAACTTTAAGAGCTTTCGTCTGAAAAGCTCTTCAATGGCCGTTTCTGGCCTATTTATAGGGTTTAAAAAAAAAAAATCCGTCAAATCAAATTCACTTCGACTTCCCAGTGTGACACGTGTCCCACTTTTACCTAGAAAGTTGGAACTCATGATGATAGTGGGAATCGAGGTGACAGTTACACAGTAAAACGTGTCATCATGACGCCGTTTCAGTAAACGTGTAGAAAAAGAAAAAAATGTCAACTTCTCATCTTCCTTCGATCACTAATCGAAGCAGACATTTTTTGGGGGCAATTTGTTAGCCATATTTTTATAAACTAAGAATATGCTCTAAACACGCATTAAATGCTGAAAGGAATCTTGTAAGATTCTATCTAATCGAAGAGCAGAAAGACCCTTGGAATTGTTCACAGATTCAAGAATATTTACAAATACAAGGCTAAGGCAAGAAGGAGGACTTCGAACCATAAGGCAAATCGACCTAGCGTATGATCGAATCGAAGCAACAGATTTCTGGACTTAGCACAATTCTGACAAACTTCACAAAACTCAGTTCGACTTCGAGAGATACAACCGTTCTAAAGGAGCAGTTAAGTGCATGCAGGGTGTACGTGGCAGGACATTTGGCAGTAGGATAGTGTTCGACCGTTAGGGCAGTTTATTTTCGAAAGTCTATATATAGTAGTTTTTTAGTCAGAAAAAAGGTCGCAATTCATTTATACAAAAATCCTGGTAAACTCAAAGTACCCATGCTATCGAGAGAAACGAGTGAAATGTGATCCAAGTATGAATCTGTGAACCATCCTTTTCTGTAAAGCACATTTACAATTCTATGCAATTTACTTTTCATGTAAATGTATCTTTTAAGCACTTTAAGTTTCATGCAAAGTTTAATGCTTCTCATTTAAATTCTATTCATTTCTGTTTCGATCGAAAACAAAGTATTTGTTTAGTAAGAACTTAGTTTCCTTGTTGATTGCAATCCAAGTGACTTTTACGTTTAATTCTCCCCAAAACTACAATAAATGTTTATGCGTAATGAACATTCAAACAATTTAAAGAATTCAAACAAAGCACTATGCTCCTGAGATTCACTAGTTGGTCTCGCAAGCAATTAACCCAGACTAGCGCTTGTTTACCAAATTTCAGCGTAAACAGCGATGTAGCACTAATCCAATATTACACAAATATAAAAGTTTTAAATTAATCAAGTGCAACCTTAATTTGGTCTTTGATATTAATGATTTTAGATCAAAAGCACATGTTTTCATTCCTTTTTCAATTTATAGGGAAAAAAACATGATTTTAGTGTTTCCCTTTTCAATTCAGCATTTGAATCTTTAAGCACATATCATTTTTTTTAAACTACAGTTGTCGATTTCAAACTAGCCCCCACAATTGTCCATTTCCAAATTTATTCATTACTTCATTCTTTTGTTTTTAAAGATGACTGCATTCGTTCTTTTGTATCAACGTTTAGATTTATGTGACGGTGTTAATCGTGCACTAAAATATAGATCCTTATCTTTTATCAATTCAATTCAGTTTTTATAAAGAATGCATTCATTTATTTATCTATTAGACTTGAAAATATCGATTGAGTTTGTGCATTCTTGTTTGGCGGTTTTCCTTATTTTGATTTGTAATGTTGACTAGATTTGAAAGATCTTAACATAGTTTTTCAATTGAGTTACGGTGCACTTTTACTTATTTATCTATTGATTGATTACTCATAGTTAAAGAGCGGGTAATAGATATAGTTACTTCGGTACTCAGAGGGTAGAAGATAGGTCAAGGTTTTGGACAGACACTATATTACCCTAATCCATAGGGTACCCACTGTCATCCCTAAGTCTCGTCTATATTCTTAAAAATATGATATGATCTTTCCCGTTTGATTGGAAATTGATTTTGATTCTCTACTCATCATTTGGGCTAATTTCTGGCCTTATTTCAATTTTACGCACACCTTTCCTGTTATTCATGCTCTTTTTTTTTTTTGAGAATTTTCTTTGTAACTTGTTGTCATGGTCTAAAATGAAAATATGTGCAATGAATATGCAGGTTATTGATTACTATTCGAAAAAGGGCATTGTTGCTAGTCTCCATGCGGAAAAACCTCCTAAAGAGGTGACATCTGAGGTCGAGAAAGTGCTGTCTCAATAGAGAGTTCCCCTTGGACCATCGGGATCGAACTGCTGCATATTTTTTTAGGCAAGGGTTAATACCGCTTTTGGTTCCTGTAATATATGAGCGAATTCTGGTTTTAGTTCCTGTAAAAAAAATTAGATTCTATCCCTATCATTTCAAATTCTTCCACTATTGGTCCCTCACTTGGCAGAATCTGCTGACGTGTCCAGCTGACTGTGTAATTATTTTAGTTTTTGATTTTTTTTTAATTAAATAAAATGCCACATGGTTATTTATATTATAACCCATTTATTTTAAATTAGAAAATCAGAATAGTTATCTTAGCCTCCTTCCTTCTTGAAAAATGAAAGGAGAAGTGTTATTAGATCGAATGTTTGTAAACAGAAACCCTTGGCACAATATGGAAGTGTTAATTGCAGTTAGAAAAATTATTCAATACATTAACTTGAAAAAATTTGATGCTTATGTTTCTCACATGTTTTTTTTAGGAAGTATTACTCACATGTTGATTTGTTGGTTTTCCTGAACATTATTATATTCATTTTTTCTCAGTTGAATTGAATTTTATTGGTATTGACTAATTTTTTCAATGAATTTAGGGTTCACTAAAAAGGTGCTGGCATGAGTATTTGAAATAAATGTATTTTTAGTTCTACGATTTACTTACCCGGTTTGTGATCCCATATCAAGAGCAGGTTTAAAATTAAAATATATGCATTTAAAAACAGATCAACCAGAAAGATCAGCTGAGTGAATCTATTAGAGTAAATGCCTCAGAGAATCTTCAGTTTTCATTTGCAGGTTTCAAAAAAATAAATAAAATATAAATGCATTCATTGCCATAATTGTGATTATTGGTTTGTAAAGTAAAATAGATTAGAGGAATGCAATGTGGAAGAAAGAAGTTTGAGAATATATAAACACTCCATACATGCTTAATTTCAAATAAATAAAAAAATAATCTTCCATTAAAATTGAAGATGTTGAGAAAATCCTTTCAATCCTTAATTCTTCTTCTCTTTGTTTTCATCTCTTCATCACATTCAAATGCTTATCCTTTATCAACACAATCAAGATGGATAACAGATGATTCGACAGGTGAACGTGTGAAACTTGTTTGCGGTAATTGGGCTGGTCACCTTCAACCAATGATCCCTGAGGGTCTAGATAGAAGACCCTTAAAGGAACTTGTTGGTGAGCTTGTGAAAAACAGGTTCAATTGTGTTAGACTAACATATGCAGTTTATATGTGGACAAGACATGCACATGGCATTGTGAATAACACTTTTAGTTATTTGGATGCACCAGAAGTTGTGGCTGGTATTGCTAAGTATAATCCTTCATTTTTGAAAATGACTCACATTGAGGCATTTGATGCTGTTGTGAACGAACTTGGTGCTCAGAATGTTAAAGTGTTGCTTGATAATCATGTTAGTGAGCCAAAATGGTGTTGTAATGATGACGATGACAATGGTTTCTTTCATGATCAGCACTTTGATCCTCAAGAATGGATTCATGGACTTACTTTGGCAGCCAAGCACTTTTATGGACATCAACCTGTATGTATTATTACTATATAGCTACTTCATCCTTTTTATTCCTTTCTTGAGTTTTAGAATTCTAAGATAATCATTACTATTATTCATTTATGTTAATAGTTTGCTAAATTGAATGTAGCATAACAAAATTTTGATTGGTTTTTATTGACTAACAGATTGTGGCAATGAGCTTGAGGAATGAATTGCGCGGTCCACGCCAAAACCTAAGAGATTGGTACAAGTACATGAGCCATGCAGCATTGGCCATCCATAATACAAACCCGAATGTGCTTGTGGTTATCTCAGGTTTGAACTATGACACTGAGTTGCAGTTTTTAAGGAACAAACCATTGAAGATAGACTTAGGGGAAAAAATGGTGTATGAGGCACATTTATACTCATGGTCAGGAATTGGAACACTCAAATTGAAAGAGTTTTGGAGTAAGCAACCATTGAATAGAATATGTGCTGAAAACATTAAAGGGTTAGACCAAAATGCTGGTTTCCTTATCACTGGTAAGAATGCAGTTCCTTTGATCATTACTGAGTTTGGATTTGACCAGACAGGTGCTTCAGTTGAAGATAATAGGTTCTTGACATGTCTTCAAACATACCTTGTTGGAAGAGACTTGGATTTTGGTTTATGGTCATTTCATGGTAGCTATTATGTTAGAGAAGACAAACTCCAACTTGATGAGTCATTTGGTGTAGTAGATGCTACTTGGCACAAGCTTAGATACCCTGAATTCACCGACAAGTTCCAACTTTTGCAAAGGAAGAATCAAGGTGAGTAATCTTACTATTACTAAGTGACTGTGTCTTTCATCAGTGAGATTGGTCATCAAATGTTTGTTCGGTAAGCCAATTTCGTCTATAATATTACCAAGAGAAGATGCACTCTGGAATAATTTTGTAATATTGACATATTCAAGGGCTAGAGCGAGCTATACCAGCTGTTTGCCTTTATAAGGCTTCGCTATCGCTCCTATGAAGCGAAGTGGTGTGCCTTCCTGAAGCAAATTGTGGTCGCTCTCCTTTTCTAGTTTCCTACTTGCTGACAACGCCTCAACATTTTGAGACTAAAACGAATATTTACTCTTTATAGGAGCTATGCGATCGCTCCTATAAAACGACTATATATATGTTAATAACAAAATTAACTTGAATTTTTGTTGTGATTCTTAATGCAGATCCTACTTCCAAAGTCTCTGAAGCATATATTATGTACCACCCTCATACTGGTCAATGTGGTCAAGTGAATGACAAGAATGAACTTGAAATTGGTAGCTGCGAGAATCAAAAGAGATGGATTTATAATGGTTCTCAAATCCTTTTGAATGATGCTAAGAAAAAGTGCTTAACAGCTATTGGTGAAGGGCTTCCAGTTATTGTTTCTGATGAATGCCAAAACAAGAACAGTTCGTGGAAATCTGAATCACTTTCTAGACTTCATTTGGCTACTGTGGATCAAAATGGGAAACAACTTTGCTTGCACAAGGATTATAACTCATCTGTTGTTGTGACTTCAAAGTGCATCTGCATAAATGATGACTCTCTTTGTCTTGATGATCCACAGAGCCAATGGTTCCAACTTGTTGCAACCAATGTTTAGTTTGAGTAACCAGTTGCTCTATTATATTATCTTTATAGTTTTGTCTTATTGAATTGTTTTATCACTATAGAACTTTTAATGTTATGTTTAGGTTTCAAGAAATGAAATCACACGATAAATTAAAACATTTCTTTGTCTATTTCCTATTTATGTTTATAATATATTGAATTCATCAGCCTAGGTCCAATCACAGGTACATGTACGGCAGGCTACAAGTATTTTTTTATTTTTATTTTTGTGTTAGCGCGCGAAAATGAGCTCTAGTAATTTAGAGTTCAATCAAAAAGTAAGCATGAGTATAAATATGGGTTATGGGAATATGTTTGTTTAAAAAATAAATCAAGATACGAGTATCAATAAAAAAAGATTTTTTTTTTCATATAATATTATAATACGAGGGCACTAATTGTTCAATTCACAACAAAATACCACAATAAAAGAATTAAAAAGTGAAATTTTTTGTTTTGTTATAGAAACTCAAATGCACAATTAATATTATATAATTATAATTATATTTAATATATGAAAAAGAGAGTATTCATAGCAAGTAAGTAAACATACCGGTATCGGGTATGTCACCATTTTACAAGTTCTCATATCTCACAGGAGGTCGGATGTTTGCATTTTGCATCAGGATTCAAAATTTGATTTTAATCTTGTTGCAGTGTTAATATTTTGTAACCTTCTATTAGATTCAAAGATAGTGGTTGACGCTTCAATAAAGTAGAGAAGATGTTACTAAGCTTGATTGTGTTTTATCATATTGTAAGCGTAAGAGGGGTGTATTGAATTGAGATTTTAAAGGATTTTAAAAAACTTTTTTATAATAAAAAAGTCTAGTGATATTCAATCAAAACTTTTATAAAATATAAACAAATCTTGTGGTATTCAATTAAGACAATCATGATTTTTTTGTCAGGGCAACGAAATCCGTTGGTATTCAAGTGAGATTTCTCATGACTTATGAATTGTCTATTAAAAATCTTGTGGTATTCAATCAAGACTCTTTGCAACTTAAAAAAAGTCTTTTGATATTCAATTAAGACTCTTTGTCATTTAAAAAAAGTCTTGTGGTATTCAATCAAAACTCTTTATCAATTAAAAAAAGTCTTGTGGTATTCAAAATCATGCAAATTTCGAAGGATTGTTTAATAAATTGGATTTTGATGGATTTGGTGGGATTTTCTAGTGAAATTTTAGCATGAAAAAGTCTTTCATGAAAACATGAGATTTCTTAGGATTGTTTTTTCTTTAAAGATTTTCCTCTCTCTCCTCCCTTCTCTCTCTCCCTCTCTCCCTCTCTCTCTCTCACACTTTCTCTCTTCCCCTCTCTCTTTTCCCTCTTCCTCTCTCTCTCTCTCTCTCTCTCTCTCTCTCTCTCTCTCTTCCTCTCTTCCCCTCTCTCTCTATCTATCTCTCACTCTCTCTTTTCCCTCCTCTCTCTCCTCCCTTCTCTCACTCACTCACTCTCTCTCTCTCTCTTCCCTCCCTTCTCTCTCTATATTCAAAAATCTATAGATTTGGATGGATTCTTGGATGGAGTGGATTTTTTTGAGACTTTTTAATGAAAAATATAAATAATACTCTCATCCAACAATCTCACATAGACCCTTTTGTCATTCTCTTTCAAACCCTTGTCTGGCATCATTTGTTCATTTCTTCTTCTTTTTCTCTTTCAAATTCAAAGGTCTATAATTATTTATGATTTCTTGTTTTTTTTGGTATGATTTCTTGTCTTTTGCTTTTTTTTTTCTTTCCAAATTCTTGTTTTCTAATCGATAATTTTTTGTCCAATTTATTGTTTTTGTCGTTCGGACATGCTTCTTTTTCTTTTGTCGGATTTGTTTAATTTTTACAACAATTAATTGTTTTATTAAGGAAACAATCCATTGTTATTTAATTTTCTTTACGATTTGTTGTTTTTTCTTCAGACAATTTTTTCATTTATTTTATTTGCTTATATTGATTAATTAGGGAACATCAATGTTGTTCTTGTGAAATAAATAGTTCCTTATATATATTAGTGATCAAATGTGGGATTCACAACAAGAAAACAACGGAGGAAAGGGGAAAGACAAAGATAGTTATGTAGCTTGAACCATGAATGAAACTATTGAGTTGTTGCACCTCTTGGTGGAGCTATAAATAAAGGGGTTACACCAATGAGTCATTTAAAATCCTAAAAGTTTGAGTTATAAATCTAATAAAATCCATTGAAATCTTAAAGGTCTGTGTTATAAATCCAATAAAATCCTTTGGTATAAATCTTGAGTGTAAAAAGTCTTTTATAATAAGTCTTTTAAAATCTCACAGAGTCAATAATCTTACAAAATCTTTTAAAATCTTAAAGACTTTTTTTTACCAAAATAGTCTTTTAAAATCTCAATCCAATACACCCCTCGTAGATTCATTTCTCATTTTACAAACTTTGGTGTTCAGATTAACCAGAGATAAACAATAAGGTTGTTCATCTAGTAGTAGTGGTAGCCCCATTTTTAAATTGAGGAAATAATAATTAACATTTTGTAACAGTCCAGTAAATGGTCTAAAATAAATTAATGTAATTATTGAAAAGTTTTCAGTTATATTGAAAAAATAACTAGTTTGTAACTGCTGGAGTTTATACGGATTCAATCTCATCTATTAGTATTGAAATTATATTGTTCACAAGCTCTAGCTCAATTGACAAAAAAAATGCTGAATTAGTATTGAAATTTGGTAATTCACAAGTTCTAGTTTAATTGACAAAAAATACAGAAATTGTTAGGTCAGACGCTATAACTGGATTCAAACCCCGACCCCTTTGTTTGCGTGTGTGTTTCAATAGTTATTTGTCATTTCGCTTATCTAAAAAAAGTATTGAAATTTGATAAAAGTCTCGGATTAAATGGAGCCACTTATAAATTGGTCTTCTTTCTATCCGCTAGACATGTTCAGTTCAGATTCACAAATATTTCTTCTTTATGTGTCTTTGAAAATGAGAGAAAACCCAATTTTCTATCGGTCTACTAGTGTACCTTTCTCATCATATCTGGATTATGTTGTTGAATGATTCCACTAAAAGTTTAGTTTGATGGTTTAAGTTTTACTAACCTTGCATTAGAAGTGTTCAAATTTGACCCACATATATTAAGGCTTGGATTGAAACCATATTGATCCAAAATACGGAACAAATGGTCTCATCTAACTGATGTTTTCCTATGCAAAAATATGTGCCTATCCATCAAGAAATATTTGATTTTCCATACTGAAAACCAACTTTAGTAAACCTCATTGACTCTATTTTGCATGATGATATATAACAGTTGATATAAAGCCATGAAAAAGAAAAACAAAAAACGCAATGATGAGGTAATATTATTATTATTATTTTATTATGTGATTATATTAAGTTATGACTGTAAAAATAGAACAAGAAGCACCAGTGGTCTAGTGGTAGAATAGTACCCTGCCACGGTACAGACCCGGGTTCGATTCCCGGCTGGTGCAATAATGAGAGCTATGATGAAAATATTTGTGCTGTGAGGTAACTGCACCAATCCTGAAACTCTGGATGAGAAAAATTGCCTCTGAGCTCTCACTTTTTTATGGATTATGGATAAACAGACATTAAATAACACTGAACTTTCAAATAAAGATGAATTTAATTTTTGTTTTTAGGTTTCGTTTTTCTTAGTAAAAGTTTTATTTAGTTTTTTGACTCATGGATTCATGATCTTTTTTTTCTTTTTTAAGGTCATGGTCGTTTTAATTATTTTGCTTTGTATGGAAGGTATATGAGTATTTTGCGGCTGAAAGCATGGAAATAAAAAAATGGTTGAGATTAGGGAGAACCTAACATGTCAATTATTGGGTCGAAGTTGAATAAATTGCAGCCAAATTTCGGATTATTAGATGCCCTTTCACATGAGAAACAACGAAGGGTTAGCAAAAAAAATTGAGCATTGTTTTAATGAGAAATGCTAAGAACATTATCTTTTTAACATCCTTTCTAACACTCACCCTTCTATTGGGTGAAACTCGTATGAATCTCATTACTATTTTATGTGAGGTCCAATTCTAAAGTGTGGTATCCACATAGATTCCATCCAAAGCCGGCCCAGAGCAAGAGCATCCAGGCCCATGGCATATGGCCTCCAAATTTTGGGGGCCCATTATTTTTTTGTTATATAAGGCAGCAAACTATTTAGAAAATTGTTTTTGACACTTCAAAGAAAGCTAAGAAACACTAGTAAATTACGTTTTTAACCTCATCGGTAGTTAACTGTCGCATGACGTTTTACACCGACAGTTAACTACCGCCGGTGACAATCACAGCGGCAGTTAGCCGTCGTTGTCATTTTGTGCCTATATTTTCAGAACTTCACATTTTTTTCATCATAATGTGAACAAAAACGATAAAATGACATGCGATTAAAGTGAAAAAGCTAAAAATAAAAAAAATAGATTTGGCACATAACTTATTTATGGATTTTTTTTTAGTTTTTAAGAGGAGTGGTGAGGTTGGAGAAGGTTGTCATAACATTGTATGTTTGAACACCTTCTCCAACATCACTACACATCTTATAAACTGATTACGCCTATATATTCAAAACAAAAAAAATAATGAAATAAGAAATAGGAAGTGTTTAGGTTGGTGGTTTTTTGTTTAGTTTATAAGAGGAGTGGTGATGAGAGGGAAAGTGTTCGAACATCTTCGCTTCCATCACCACGCATCTTATAAACTGTAAATGCATTGAGTATGGATTGTGAAAACAACACTGCCTATATATATAACTTTATGTGGGTTTTGGACCACAGAAAGTGTAGGTGGAACCTCATCCACACAAAATAAAGTGCATCGACAGCTAACTGCCGCTGGTTCTCAACGCATCGCCAGCTAGCTGCCGCCGGGTTCCACCTCAACGACAGTTAGCTGCCGCTGCGCCCCTGAGCCTCTGCAGTGGCAGAACCTGCTGTTTCAAACTTGTTTATGAGTTATAAACATGTTTTTCAATTTCAGATCATAAGCTAACATCAGTTAAATTAAGCAAAATATCAATGTTACATACAATTAAAGCAAAATAAACGCGAAACCACGTTAAAATTGTACCAACATCAGTTAAATTTAACATACGATAATATGTCATCAATTTACAAAAAACTAACAAATGTCATGAAAAACTAACAAAAGTCCTAAACATAAATATCCTACTCATGATCCTGGTCATGATGTTGCCTCCTCGACCTCCTACGTCTCCTACACTGCCTAAACATAAAAAACACCTTATAAATCAAAAACATAAAAACAATGTAAACACTTAATGTAAACGCCACCCTTAACCACATCCTCAAAATGTTGGGCGTCATACCCATCATCTATGACATCATGTAGCCGCTCCTGATAATTCATGTACTGCATCGGGTCATCCACCTGTGAGTGTGTCGGCTGAGAAGAACTACCCTCACTCGCAGAAGGATCGGGCCTCCGGCCTCTTCTCCTCTTAGGCACATGAGGGTTTGCAGTCTGCATCTCCCGTCGGACGCTGCTAGTCATCGTCTGTCTACCACTTCTCTTCCTATTAGCGTGCCAATAGTACTTAAACAATTAGATTCCCCTTGTCTATAGCAGTTTTAAGTTGATTGTTCAATGTCCTTAGAGCAACTCAAGCAATCTTCCAACAACCAACAATTTGAAACTATGACCTTTGTACCTAGCCCTCAGAGCAATCATATTCACATGGTGTTGGGAATATAGTCTCTTGGGTTTTTCTAACCTATGCAACATTGCATAGGATAAGAAGTTTAAAAAGGTAAGTTTGCATTCGAACTTGTGCATCTAATATTAAATATTTATCTTTTTAATAAATAATTGTTGTTTTCAATAAAAAATTTCCATTTTTAGTTGCTTTATCCTATGCAATGTTGCATAGGTTAGAAATCCCTAATTTTTTTAGTTTTGAAACCAGGACCTTCGTACCTAGCCCTCAAAACCCATGACCCACCCCATCAACACTTTAGTTTTGACTTAGAGTGAGTGAGTGATGTAATAAGTAAGAGGAAAATGTACCTTAGACCCCTACAAACCACTAAAAATGCCACTTCTACCCTTTTTCCATTTAACATTTTACACCTTCATTTTTCATTCCAAATATTTCCGGATTCTTCACTCCAACATGAATTTTTTGGTATGTAAAGGTCTTCACTTTTGAAAATTTTTCCATAAAAACTTATAATATAGTTCTTCTGTTTGTAAATTTTTATCGGAAAACTTAAAATAACGTTTCCGGAAATTTTACCTAAAAATTTCTAGTTTGTACTTTTTATTGATTTTTTTTGTTCGCTAACCGACCATGTCTATCGTTTTGGTCTCCCATATCAATTCTCATGTGAAGTCAGCCTAAAAATTAATTTTTAGCTTCTTTTTATATAATTATTATGAAACATATTCCATCATGCGTGTTAATTTTTAGCTGGGCACGTATGTATTTTGGTACATACGTGGAGAAAATTGATAGCTAAATTTTTGTTATTCAGTTCATTTGTGGAGATGACTTTCTTCTTTTTCGTAGAAATTGAGCGTGCAGGTAGTTTTAAGCTTCTACATATATGTCTTATGCTAATGGTTTTATTGGAGCTTTGTACCACTATGGATTAAAAATTAGTATACAAATAACACTTATTAGTTATTACCCAAGATAAACTATATGTAAGGTTTCCGAAACGTATATATGCACCGAAAAAGTTGAAATGAGATTCCAAAATAAAAGTGTGTACCGGAAAACTTAACAACACTAACTCGGTTTATAAACCGTGGCACTTTGAAAAAATCTGAGAAAAAAAGCAAAATAGTGAAGGTTTTAATTTATTTATGAGGGCAAAATGGGTAGTTTACATAAATGTAAGGACGAGGGTATAATTGTTGGGGTAAAAGGTAAAATATCCAATATGATTGTTTGTGTTACAAAATCCAGTGAAATAATAAAGGCTTAATTGCACTTTTTCCCCTATCTTTTGCCAATTGTGCGATTTTGCACCTCATCTTTTTTTTGAGCGATTTTGCACCCTCTTTTACCCCCTTTCTGATTTCAGTGCTGATGTGGACAGTGATTAGCGACGTGGCACACGATGATTGGATAAAACGAGTATACATCAGCAAATGAAACATGAATGGTCCATTTTACCCTTAAAGAGTCCAGTCCAAATGTGAAAAGACAAAAATACCCCTTTCTTCTTCCTCCCTTCTTCCTCTTCCTCTCCAAAATCCAACATTCCAATTCCTTTTTTCCTCCGATGCAAAATCCAATCTAAAAAGTTCATGGATCTGAAGTTTCATCAATCAAAACACACAACATATCATGATTCAAATATCCAAAACTAATTCCAAATCCATTCGACAAACATTGGACTGCATGGTAGTGAAAAACCAGGGGAAATCTCAGCATAATGAAAACACTTAAACACTAAAAGAAGAGGTCTCCCAAAGATTAAGTCTGGAGGCTCTGTCGTGCACGACAACAGTTCGAGACAAAGCTGTAATCCTGCCGGCCACAATTCGAAGCCAATCTGTGCTCATGCCAATAACAGTTTGAAGCCGACAACGATGTTGAACCCAACAATGGTTCGAGTCCGTGAACGGATTAGACGAAGCCGACCACAAAGCAAAGGCCGGGACGAAACCGGATAATTCCTCTAACAACAGAGTTCCGTCTTCGAACCTGGCGAAGGTACAACAACAAAGCAAGTCCACCATCAATTTATACGCCTTCATGGAGAGCACGGAAACACGAGACAAAGTTAAGAGTAACTCTTTGCAGGTCCAAAGTATTTATTGTTTTAATTTGTCTATGTTTAATGCGTGTTAAAAGCATAGCAATCAGATAATTTTGAAAAGCCAAATCCAAAACTAATCAATAGAGGAATGAATTTATTGTATGGATTGAATGAAGAATCAGTGAAGAAGAAGAGGGTGGACTGGTTTTTGGAGAGGGAGGAAGAAGGAAGAAAAAAAGGGGTGCGTGTGTTTGGAGAGGGAGGAAGAAGGAAGAAAAAAAGGGAGGAAGAAGAAAGGGGTATTTTTGTCTTTTCACATTTGGACTGGACTCTTTAAGGGTAAAATGGACCATTCATGTTTCATTTGCTGATGTGTCCTCGTTTTATCCAATCATCGTGTGCCACGTCGCTAATCACTGTCCACATCAGCACTGAAATCATAAAGGGGCTATGAAATCAGAAAGGGGATAAATGATATGGTGCAAAATCGCTCAAAAAAAAGATGGGGTGCAAAATCGCACAATTGACAAAAGATAAGGGGGAAAAAGAGCAATTAAGCCAATAATAAATAGGACAGTAGAGTACTTTTTTTTTACTTACAAACTGCGCCAAAGTTGTAAACTTGAAAGAGAAAAGAAACAAATCAGAAGCAGAAAAATGGAAAACCTTGTTAACTCTTTTTCTGTGTTAGAACTTGACGCTGACGATAGCACCATTCAACCTCCTTCTCTTCCTTCTGGTACTCTACGCTTCTTCTTTTTTATTATTATCTTCAAATTTTCGTTAGGGTTTCAATACTGTTCATGTTCTTGATACTCATACAAATCAATCAATTTATTTTTCTTTTTTCTCTTTTCAATTACAAGAAATGTATTTCATGTCTACCATGTTGGTACTTCATTTTACTGCTCAAATGCTTAAAAAAAATCATTTTTTTTACTTTGGTGAATCTTTAAAGCATTGACATGGACACCATGTCTTGGGTACCAGACACTTGTTTGATCTGAAGTGGCGGTGTTACAGAGTTTGTGATTATTATACGTGTCGAATTAATTAAGCCTGTGATTTGTGTGTTGAGGAAATAAAGATGCACAATCATGGTATGGTAGATCAACAACAACAATCGAGCCTTATCCCATTAGATTGTAGAAAAGATAGAAAATCTTTATTGGCGTGATTAGATAGACCCTGATCGAAATAGGTGAAAAACTGCAAATACGAAAGTTTTTTTTATTGATTGTTGCTTATCATCAGAAGGATATATTTGCATGGAGGGTTTTGGAGGGAAAGGAAAGGATTGTATGTTTTTTCAGTTTTGAATTAGGAGAGTTATGTAAATTTGATAAAAATGACCAAGGGATTAGGACACCTATGCTCGGTAGCCTCTGTCTCGTTGAGTCGTGAATGATGTTAATCTAGTTTTTTTATGCATATTCTTTAGCTATATTATTACCTATGCTTATGTGTTACCTCATTGCTTGTCATTTTTATGTATAAATAACTAGTTCTAAAATTTCTGCACCAATGCTTACTTGTGGTTGCCGTGTTATTATGTGAATTAGTATGTTTGTAAAGAAGCAGCTGCAATATACTTTCTTGGTGCAGGTAGTAGTGGAAAGAAAGCTAATGGCAAAGCTTTACCAGTGAAAAATGAGAAACAAGATCAACAAAATCCATATTTGTCTGATTACAGGTTACCTCTTGTCTGGATTGACTTGGAAATGACTGGTGAGCATGCAGAATGTGTTACTTCGAGAGTGGCAAAGCTCTCGATCAGTACATTGAAACTTCTGGTTAAACCTTTTGTGTGTTTGCAGGTTTGAATATTGAAGTGGATAGAATTCTGGAGATTGCTTGTATAATTACAGATGGAAACTTAACCAAATCGGTGGAGGTATATATTTATTTGATGTTACGTTTTGCATGCTTGCTGTTTTTTATTTAGAGGATTGTCTTCTTGCATCAGGATATTTTGAATGAGATTCTACATTTCCAGTCTCTAGCTAGTAACTTCCCCCTTGTTAGGCTTATTTCCTCTGTTTTTCTATGGGAAAACTTGTTTATTCCATAACCCGCCTTGCCTGACATTTAGGTGCTTGTAAGCTAGAAGTTGTTGCATCATACCAAGTGCTAGTAGAGTTTAAAACACCCTTAAACTTATATGATCCTTCAATAAATTGATATGTAGATATTAGTTTTAACTTATTAGTTGTTGCAATATAGAAATGATCGTTAAATAAATTGATATGTAGATACTAGTTTCAACTTATATGAGAAGTTTATTAAAAAAACTTGTAGTTAATGTACTTTTCTTGTGAGTGTTTCTTGAAGAGTTAATCGAGAAGGGTTTTAAGTATAAAATACACGCTTTTTCATAATGAATTTGTAATATTATGAAATTTATCAGGTTTTAACTAGTGATCATAGCCTCCACCCTTATTTGAAGGAGGAGAGGAAGTGTTACTAGATCAAATGTTTGTAAACAGAATCCATTGTACTAGATGGAAGTGTTAGTTGTAGTTTATTACATATTTGTATCTATTTTGTTTAAGTAAAAAACTGATTTAGTATGGATGATCACATTGGATTGTGTTTGAAAGAAATTATCTACTATTTTAGGGTCCTGATTTGGTCATACATCAAACTAAGGAGTGCCTTGACGGGATGGGAGAATGGTGTAAAAGTCATCACGCTGCTAGTGGTAAGTAGAAGTTTGATGCTTATGTTAATTTGCATGTTGATTTGTTGGTTCTCCTTAACATTATTAAATCCCTTTTTTTTCCTATTGAATTGAATTTTGAATGGTATTGACTAACGGTTTTCAATGAATGTAGGGTTAACAAAAAAGGTGCTTCAAAGTACAATTAGTGAAAGAGAAGCTGAAAAACAGGTTTGTAGTAACTTTACCATACCATGTGATTGCGACGAACTTTTTTTCGTGGGAACTTACATTCTATCATGTTAAATAGGAACAATATTATCATATATTTGTTTTCTTTTTTATTTCTTAAGAATGTGTGATAGATGAAATGGCTAAGCTGGTCTATTAGGATTGTAAAATCCCAGCATCTCTGCATGGAATTGAAATCTCATTATCCTTCATTATGGGCGTGGGACTTGGGCCTCATTAGAAAACTTTTGGCAACTATTAGACATAGTGTTATTTTCCTTTCACAGGACCTGTTATCTTTTCTCTAATGATTCATGATGCTGGCATAATTGTTTGAAAAAAATGTATTACTTAGGCAGTTTGTAATCTCATATCAGGAGATAATTGCATTTACAAACATTTGCAATTTCCAAATATCTCACTAAAATTATCAAGAAGAGATAATAGTTTCTCTAAAGAATGTGGCAGATCCTGTACTTGCCCTGAGCTGTTAAGTGTTAGCAAATCTAACTTACACAAATGGGATTTAGTATCCTATTCCTATATCAAGCCAATGATGTCAGTGCAAATCATATTATGAGATTATGGCTTGAATACCTTTTTCCTGTACATTACCCCTTGATCTGTGAGGCAACTGATTAAGTTTTTACTCTGCAGGTTATTGAATTCGTTATGAAACATGTTGGAGGTACTTACAAACCTCTCTTGGCAGGAAATTCGATATATGTGGATTTTCAATATATGAAGGTATCGAGGCTACCATAATAAAGTAGTCAATAGTGTATTTGTGAATTTTATGTTTTCATATTGTTGAAGCATCGATTCACGTGTTGATATGGTCATCTGTAAATTCTTGGTATCATCAGTTTTATTTGAGGCCTATTATTCCTATGTTGAAATGTTTCATTACCTGTCTTAACTTCGATTTTGCAGAAATACATGCCAAAATTGGCTGAGATCTTCTCTCATGTGGTTGTTGATGTTAGTAGTATTTCAGCTCTTTGCATTCGCTGGTATCCTAAAGGTGAGAAATTAAACCGTTACTCATGTATGATGAACCTTTCTTTGGTAATTAGTGCATAGCCTTTCAGTAGATGAGAAACAAGGCCATAGTTGGTTTCTGGTATATGGTCCTTGTTTATTGTTTCTTTCTAGAATTAAATATATTTTTGGACCTTATAAAAGTTTGATAGTAGTCTTTACAAAAAAATTATTCATTTTTAGTCCTTTTGAG
Organism: Medicago ruthenica; assembly: GCA_018208015.1. Lineage (NCBI taxonomy): Eukaryota > Viridiplantae > Streptophyta > Magnoliopsida > Fabales > Fabaceae > Medicago > Medicago ruthenica. Next base: position 9,424,651 of record CM031375.1, on the reverse strand, counting down.
AATACAAATATTGTGTACTTATATGTAAAGGATTATGATTTGTGCAGATCAGAAAAAAGTACCTTCAAAACAAAAAAGGCACAGAGCTCTGGATGATATTAGAGAAAGTATTGAGGAACTTAAATACTACAAGGCAAACATTTTCAAGCAAAAGGTCAAGAAATAATAAGATTGCTAACATGACAACATGTGAATTTTGATGGGAAGGTTTCCAATTGAAGTGTAAACCTCATTGTTATGACAAGTTTGTGGACCAAGCAAGTAGATCTTGATATTGGATGAAGTGTATTTTTTGCAGTTATTGTACAATCAAATTTAAAATTATATTGAGAACTCTGACATTTAAAATTAACTAATTTCAGTTGTTGTACAATCGTATTTTTGTCGACTACAATGCCCAAAAAAGTGTTTTGCTTATGTAAAATGCAATGTTTTTGAGATCATATCAGATATTGAAAAGGCAAAGACATTGGTTCACATGTTGATTTTTTACTTTTGCAAAGGCTCTTCACCGGTTGAATAGTTCTACCTCAATTGAACCAATGATAGTTTATTTTTATTATTATTTTTGACAAAAATGTATATTTTTATGATAAGTAAAAATTCAGTTAGAAAAGGATTTATATAAAAAAGATTTGTAAGATGATAAAACAATAAAAAAGTTAGAGGTTTAACTTCTTTTTGTTTATACGGATAATGAATTTTATGTTTATACTATAGATATAGATTTTTGTAAATGTTTTTTTGGTAAATCTAGACATGGCCTCATCTAACTAAGAAAACTAATCATTGGAGATTCTTTGGTCTGTTTTAGGGTTAAATATGTCTTTGATTCCATATAAAATGGTGATATTCCAAGTTTAGTCTTTATTTAATTTTAATAGTTTTTTGAATCCCTACAAATTTTTATTAAAATTGTTTAATTATCTTTAAACTATGAAATTTTTGAATGTTTTTTTTGGCAAACATGTTTAAAACATAAAAAGTTCATTTCTTAAAATTTTAAAAAATTTAACATTGAAAAGAATTAAATATGATTTTTTTTAAATGTCAAAAGCTCAAGACAAAATAACAAAAATATAGACTTAGAAATCAAATTTGGAGCTCATTTCCTGCGGAAAAACTTTTTATAATGTTCTAGACACACTTGCAAAAAAAATTGGATCAAAATGATTTTTTTAATCTTCCAGTTCTCAGGGAAAAGGTACAGTGGACGCTGGTAATCTAGAGTCCGACCGTAAGGTAAATATAGTTGGACCAAAATTGTTCCATCCAGAAATCGAACTCCGATTCTACTTAAAGGAAAAATTTGTAGCAACTAGAAAAACTATTCAAATTAAAAAATGCTAAACTTAGGTCTGCATTTTACTACGACTAAAAACATATTTATCCCTTTATTTTAACATGAGTTTACTCTATTGAGAAGTATATCCTTCAACCTAGCAAGCACTTTTAACTCAGATCAACTTATGTCGGTTGGAATTTATTATTTAACTACACAATTTATTTTTTAATGCAGTACTAAACATCTGACTGGCTCGAACTGATTCTTACAAGGGAATTTTAACTGATTTTCAATCATTTCGATTATTTTTTATTGATCAATTCCGAAACAAGTTTTAAAGAGACCAAATACTAGTTCTCAAACAAACAACCAATCCAGTTTTCAAATTTTAAAAAAGCATTTGTTACCATTTACCAACCTTGAATTAACCAAAAGAAAGGAGGAATGTAAGAGAGAGCAACTAAGAAACACAAGAAAGAGCATTCTACTGTTTTTTTTATCAAAGAACATTCTACAATATAATAATGTATTGAAAACCTGCCTAAAAAAAGTATTGAAAACCTCCTATAACATCAAACTGCACTGTTCCATCATTCCATGGGAATTGATCATGGTCATCAATTAATACATTGCTAAGATGGTGATTGCATTCAACTCAAAACCTCACTTGAAACTCTATAAGCCTTTAAAATGTGACTTGACTTCATTCTTCCTAAAGTCTGGCAATAACAAGTGCCATGCTATATAAAAATCAATTTCTCCAGTCAATGACATACCTGCACTCATCAACACCACAAAAGACAACTTTTTATCAGAACACAATGCAAGAAGAAAAATAGACTTATGGCTCTGTTCACAAACAGTTTAATTAAGCATTATAGCACACGTGCTTGTTCTTAGGTATAAGCTATTTCTATAACAAAATATAAAATAAAGTTTAACAGTTTTCATAAGCTATCCTAGAGAACTTATGAAAATGAGCTGAAACTAGCTAATGTACAAGTCATAAGTTGTTTCCATAAGCTCTCCCAAACAATCTCACAAGTGCTTGTGTCAGTAGATAAATACAAATAATTTAATCCAAACAGTCCCTTAAAACAGTTTAAATTACTATTTTCTCCTTCAATGCTGTGGCAGATGAAAAATATGGTAGATAATATTGTTACCTTTTATATGCTATTTCACTATGAATTTGACTTCACAATAACCTGCTGAGATTCTTGATAAGTAATTTCAAATTCCTTTTGGTACTTTCATCGCCAGTAAAACCTAGCATATCAGAGGTAATATTCTGCAGAAATACAACCAAAAAGAACAAAAAATAACATGAGAAAAAGTTGGTAATAATAATTAGTTTTGTTCAGTTTCAAAACTAGAGTCAAACCTCAATGTTCTTCAAGGTAAATATAAGTGTGTGTATGGACTTCTGGATCAATTCAGTGTTCTCAGGGGTCATAATAGATGAATGCGCCATTCTGCATACACAAAGAGGTGATTCCTATTAATCATCATACTTACAGAGAGTTGAACTAATCATCATACTTACAGAGTTATCTGACAAGTTGTATGTTAGGATAAACATAATATGTTAATGTTTTTTCTCATGCAGTAGATAGAATAACAAGAGGACTTCATGATTATCTTTGTCAAATCTCTTCAATCATGATTGATCTCAAGAGGCTACTGAGTTAGTTGCATCCCCTAAATGAATAACAATGTGCTACTCGGCTACATGAATGATGAAATAATGCCTGCTAGCTAAATTAGTCGTACACAAAAGCCGCAGGTGTAGAGGAAACTAACCTCAAATCATCAGAAGCTTGGGTAAGGCTTCGGGTCAAACTCTCAACTTCCTTCAATAGGCCGCTATCACGGACTTCAGCCAGTAAAGGTTGAACATCAAGAGCCATGGCTTTCATCTGAGGCATCACTAGATCAAAACGAAATATCGGCATGAGAATGCATCATATAGTAAATGAGTAGAGAGATGATACATGACTACCATAAAGATGTAAACACATATTTAGACACCATTACTATTTTTTAATAATTCATTTTACAGCATTAATGAACAAAGAATTCTTATTTCTAAGGCATTAAAGAATTCTTATTTCTAAGCCAAAGTTAAAGACTGTATCCAAAACATCACCAATAGAAGTTAGGGTAAGAGAGGTACATGGAAGAAACTAACTCTTCATTCATTATCATGCATTAATCCATTTACTATTGGCATGAAAATTTTCTGAATCAACAATATGATCAAGAGAATTATTTCCACATGCTAAGCACGCAAGTAAAATAACATCACACCTGTGTAAGAAGTGGTCTTGCTTCTTCCATAACAGCAAAAACTCGTTCGGCCAATGAGTAGCTGTTGACGATACCGATTCCCTCTACATCTCGTCCAAGACGGGTGTATATTCCCACCATTTCATCCAAACTTACTCCTTGGTGACCCTTGATCTTTTCTCTATCACACACAATGAGACCTTCTTTAGCACATTCTTCATCAAGAGGACCAACTGAAGGTGTCGGAATTGGATCACGAGGATTGATGTCGATTTTAGTTTCCATCAAAAGGCCTGACTGGTTAACCTCAACGAATGAGTTCTTTGGTATAATTGTTTTATCGTCTTCTATCTACAATTTGAAAACTTACGTTTAATAGAATCCAAAACATAAAACAATGAAGGTCAAACCAAAGAGATATTTTAAACACTGGGATATTAGAGCCATCCATCAGGCTATGGCAATGTTGTCAATCGCAGATCGCAAAAAATAGTAATTTGTTCATATTCTGCTACACTGCATTGCTATACATGCTATAGCAGTTATTTGACAGCATTTCGTACTAAATAGGGTATCGCAGAACAATAGCGATTTGTACAAATTCTGCTAAGCTATAACGCCATAACCATCATTTGACAACAATAGATTATGGTACTGAAACAAACCTCGACAACTGCCTCGATACTTTTTAAGGAAGGATTCACGCGAATGACATTGCCAACGGTGACTCCTCTAATTCTCACAGGTGTTCCAGTGCATATACCAGAAGCCTGAGCAAACTCAAAAACTGCTGTGTACTTTCTGAATCTGGAGTTTATTTGAAATGCCCTCAACCAAGCCATACTAAGCACAAATAGTATTGTACCAGATACCAAAAAAAGTCCAACCCCGCCTTCCCAAACACTCTTACGACCAAACCCAAAATCACTTAATGGAACCAGTGTTTGCCTCCAAATACGCCTAGGAATGTCGAATACAACCGCAAGTGGATTCTTTGCTTCTGAAGTAGATGACTGTTTTTTGACATTGCCTGTATCAGAAGATATAGCTCTAATCTTGTTGATTTTCTTCCGATTTCGAATCGAAAGAGGCGCGAACTTCAATGAGTTGCCTGGTAGAGAAATCAGACCTGAAGAAACAGAAGTTGGCAACGATGAGAGATGGACTGCAGGGTTCCCAACCATCTTCAAACCAACCTCCTTGCTCAAAACTCAGAAGTTCTATCTATCAAGGAAAAAAAAAGTTTTGATCTGCAGTAACTGCACAATTGAACTAGAAATCAAAATCATATAAATCTTAACCGGGAATCAATTCATAAAAATTGAAAAAGGGGATAAAAAAGTAAACCCAAAATAACATTAATCAATTATTTAATTCCAAATAATCTAATAACAAAAGTAATTTAACACAAAAAAGAATTCAAGAAACAAACAACAACCAAGCCTTATCCCACTAAGTAGGGTCGGCTACATGGATCAAATTATGTCATAATGTCCTATCATAAACCATATTTCGATCCAACAAATTAATCTCTATATCATCTTAATAGTTTCTCTTAAAGTTCTTCTAAGTCTTCATCTAACTCTACATAATCAACATTCAACATGCCCTCCATCTAGTCTACTCTCCTTACTACATAATCAACATTCAACATGCCCAAACCACCTAAGTCTATTTTCCGTCATCTTTTCTACTATAGGTGCTACCCCAAATTTCTCTCTAATGTCGTCATTTCTAATTTATCTCGTCTAGTCTTACCACACATAATTAGCCAAAATAACATGAATCAACCATTCAATTCCAAAGATTCTAATAACACAAGTAAAGAAATTACGCAAGATGAATCCAATAAGCAAACCAAATCCATAGAGATAGTTATACTATCAGGGTTAGAATTAAAAAACAAAATCTGAATAAACCCTTAAAAAATTCACCTTTTCCATAATGTGAACATTAATATTACAGCAGAAATGAAAAAGGTAGCAATTTGAGACCAAAATAATATTGGGTTTGACTAATTATCACCCTAATCATGATCCCAAGAAAAATTAAAATTGGGTTACATGTAATGCTAAAATTTCAGAATGATGTATAGACATGAAGATATAAGATTGAAGGTAATGAAAATCATGAAAAGTTTATTATTTTGAATGAATGAAAAATTTAGAGAGAAAATTGAAGACCCAATTAGAGAAAAGAATGAAATTGAAGTGTAGAAAAGAGTAGGAGTGTGAAAGATACGTACTTTACAGCGTTGATGAGAGAGAGAGAGAGAGAGAGAGAGAGAGAGAGAGAGAGAGAGAGATCTAAGAAGCATGAATCATAGACATCGCCGAATCGAAGAAAAACGTGGAGTAGACAAAAACGTTGTAGTTACATTCGAATATTCATTCAGATTTGTTTGGTTGGAATGGAAAAAAAAAAAATAGTTTTGGCTTAAACCAACTTTTGACCTTCAACTTTGAGTAAACATGTGATTTTGACCGTCCAACTTTAAAAATACTGCCTTCCGTTTTAAAATACATGTCTATTTTAAAAAAATTGTAGTAATCAAGGACAAATTAGTTTGACACAAAAGTTCATATTATATTCTTGTCTTTGATTTCCTCCATTTTACATTTATTTACTCCATCTCATAGTTACTCCCAATACCAATACCAAAATTAATTATAGTAAACAAATTAGTCCATCATTTAAACACCCTTGGTTGGTTCACACGATGGATTAGAGAGTCCAGTAGTCATTTCTTTAGAGAGTGCATGAGTAAATCCACTTAAAATTGGGTCAACATTTATTAATAGAAAATAATTATTGTGAAGAAAATCTAGAATCCAATTAATCGGTAGACAAGGGTAAAATAGACAAAATGTATCCTTAAACTATCAAATGAACATGTATTTTAAAACAAAAAATTTCTCCAAAATGAACGTGCATTTTGAAACGGAGGGAGTAACACTTTTTGGTCCTTACAGCGTCTTTTGCAAAACTTTGATTTTAATTTTTAAGTGATATAAACACTTTCTTTTTAACACTCTAATATTCGCTCTCTTATTAAGTGAAACTCATATGAGTCATACACTTTGAAAATGGATTTGACATATAATGGTGAGACTCACATGAATTTTACCTAACAAAAGGGTGAGTGTTAGAGAGTTAGTGTTACTAAGATTTCTCTTGTGTAAAGGGGACTAAAGGTAGGACCAAAAGTGTCATTTTAATAGTTAAGGGGCCAAAATCGCAAGTTTGTAAAAGTTGGGGGTAAAAAATGCGTTTAAGCCAATAGTATTTTGACAAAAATAAGAGAATAATTAGATAAGTACTTGAATGTGTCGTTAAATTTCAGCTCAATTGACAAAAATAAGTGTTTCTAAGGTTTTTTTTTCAAATTTTCTAAGGTTCTTATATATTCACAAATTTAAATATTTTATATTATATTGGATTTAATTCATATTCACTTTTTCTGAAAATACTTTTTTGTTATCAATTTATTGTATTTATCATATCATTAAAAATATTTGATTTTAATCAGAACTAATTCTAAAGTTACACAAGTGTTTGGTTGTGATTGGATGACATAGAAAATGTATCAAAATTAAACTTTTACAATTTTAAGTAACTTTAAATATTTTGTTGAAAAACAAAACACTCAACCATTATATACTTTTATTAATATATTAACGTGGTATATTTAATTTGTGTAAAAGAAATAATAATTTTTATTATAGTCACTAAATCAGTAAATTGGTGCTTATAAAAAAATAGTTACTAAATTGGCCCACCTTTCGCATTTTTAGCATTATAATTGATTATATTATAATGCGCACCAAGTCACCAAGCAATGTTCACAAATGTGTTTGACCACAATACCGTCCAAATATTTTAACATTCATTTCTTTTAGGTCACATATTGCCAATTTATAATGTGAAGAAAGGAGTGGGAGAAGGTGGGCACTTAGGTATAGGGTGGGGAAGATGAATGGTATACCGTGGATGGAGAAGACTAGGTGAGATTCAAACCGTGTCTCTTATAAAGTTACAAAATCAAGCTCTAACCGATGAGTTGACACCTCTTGGACGTAATGATCTTTACCGTATGATATTTCTGGTTAGAAATTAGAAAGTGGCTGTGAAGGAAAAAAGACTATTTTCAAATGAAAAATTAACAAATAAATATATACAATATACAGATTATCTTATATATATATATATATATTGTTTCATGAACGTTACAGAAACTCTTGGTTCTAAACTTCATGCTTTACAAAAAATAACAGCATGCAATACAATATATATCAGTAATATGTAAATGTCCAGACAAACCTACAAGAAGGAAGCTGAAGGGGAAATAACGAATAAATAAATTGACTTCAGACATTAACAATATTATACTTTGATAATGATATTAATATATTAATATCATTTTGCTTCTTGCTTTTGCATATCATCTTCTGTTTTCCAAACAACACCCTGCAAGCTTGTTGAAAGTTTTTTGTAGAACTGCAAAGGGTGAGGCAAATGGTTTTCAATTAGATTTCAAAGTGATGACAAGTGTCAAACGTACAAATTCCGTTATCATGACATATTATGACTTAAATGATTATACACCAACAATATAAGTAATGAAACATGATTGGAGGCCGTGTACAATTTGTCTACACGGTCAATGCATAGTTCTCACAATTCACATATGATCATGACATAGAACATTCATTTTTGAAACGTGGGAGTCAGAAAAAGATTAATTTTGATGCACTCTCAATGAAACTTTTTACACTGCCAACTAATTACAAAACATCATCTGTAGGACTTCTAAGGTGGATATGATTTGAGTCAAATATTTTCAAATGATTATATTTACACTGTCAATGTATATCAAATAAATTCATCAGAAAATGTAGAACAATTAAACAAAAAAAGGGTAGAAGGAAACCTTATGGAACTCCAACGTATCTCCTTTTGCTTTCCTTACTTCAACCATGTGAAGAGAAGGTGCCACTTGAAATACCTATTTACAATAACAACCTTAATACAAGAATATGACATAAAAGTGTACCACGTTACAAAAACACAAAAATGAAGATCATATACCTCTGTGGCAACATTAAGGTTTCCTTTCCTTCCAGCTTTCGAATTTGCAAGCCTCATCTACAGGTAATAGTTTATTAATTTCACAAAACATCATTAAATCTATAGCCATCTGTACGAGTAGAAGCCGACATTGAGTTGCAAAAAGTATGGCTTACCTTGAAATTTTTCTTCTGCACATCAAAGCCAAGAGGTTTAGCAGCTTCTTCAATCTTGTTGATTATCTCGTCTGCAGGAGATTGCGACGTGAACCTTGTTTCCCTTTTAAATCCCTGTAGTCAAATGACATAAAAGAATAAAGCAACACAAAGTTAATTAGTTTTAATAAAAACCAAAATGCTCGTTTATAATATGTTAAAATGAATATGCATGCTTTTCCTTGTATTTGAATTCTTCGTCTCTTTTTGAAAAGGCCAAACCGCTAGCTTATAACAAATAGGTTATAGTGTTTAAGCTCGTATGATCAAAATAGGGTTGTTTGGTAACGATCTTCTCTCACAAGCTTAAAGCATTTTTTCATTAACAATGTTTTTTGATATTGTACTTTAAGTAGTGTGTGACCTTATAGTGTATCATTTTTCTCTATTTTTACCCTCATTATCTTTATTTGAAAACTTTAAACATTAATTAAACATATATTTTTTATGTCATTTGTATTTATCAATTACAAACACTTCAAATTCAATCAGCTTGCTTATCCGTCATCATCTCTAAGCTAGCTTATATGCTATTAGTTATAAATTCATCTGCTATTAACTAGCTTATTTATCATGTGCTACTTTTTACCAAACAAAGTTTAAATATTCATCAAAATCATGGAATAGCTCGGAAAGAATCTTATTATGCGAACTTGCAAACCTGTTCTACATCAAACAAATTTTCAAGGTTCAGCCCCCTAGACATGGAAATCAACTCAAATGCATTCATGGATGTTGGCTGCTCTTCTTTCTTTTCTGTCACATGGTGCTCCTGTGAATATATATAGACAAAATCCTTTATGATACAATGTTCCAGAACTTAAATAAAATCAAATATCAAAACCATATTTAAAAAATCTTCAACGTACTTCTGAATCTTTAAAGACAGCTTCTACATCGTCGAGGTTGGTTTCCCCATTTTCCTCAAAAACTGGAGGCTTATAATCTTTCTTAAACCATTCATCGTCCAAAATCTCAGCCATGGTGATACGCTGCCAAACAGTTGAGGTAAGTCAGATTCGCAGACAAAAATTGAGCTACTTTACGTAAAAATAAACATGACAAAGTAGATTGATGATTAGTTTTTTTTTATCTTTAGCCTTTTGTTGGAGTAGGGTACGTAAAAATAAACATGACAAAGTAGATTGATGATTAGTTTTTTTTATCTTTAGCCTTTTGTTGGAGTAGGGTATTAGCTAAATGTGCTTCTAACATTTTAGGGTCTGTTTCGTTTAAGAAAACATTTAATCCACATCGGATAGGAGATGGCCTGACAATGTGTTTATAAGTGGGGGAAATCCTCACCTCACAAGCCGGTTTTGTGGGGTTGTGTTAGGCTCAATCACGATTTCTAAGATGGTATCAGAGCCTCTTCCTGCTATCTGATTTCCGCTATCGAATCACCCACCATTTATGTCCACGAACCAAGCCCAATAGTGCTGGTCGTGAGGGGGTGTGTTAAGAGTCCCACATCGGATAGGAGATAGCCTGACAATGTGTTTATAAGTGGGGGCAATCCTCACCTCACAAGCCAGTTTTGTGGGGTTGTGTTAGGTCCAACCACGATTTCTAATGGAATCAAAGGGAGAAAGAAGATGAATTGAGATACAATGGAGTGCCTTATTTATAGCACTCTATGACACTAACTATAACCACCTAACTAATTTTAACTACCTTAACTAACTTCATATAACTTCCAACTATTTTAACAGTTTTTATTTATTGTTTTCACTTTAAATTGCAAAGCTGCCCCTTATTTTTACTGTCTTCTGTTTTCACTATTACAAATCTTTGAAAACCAGAAACATAGTGAAAACAAGGGGAAATTTTTCAATCAAAAGTGAAGACATAAAACGAAAATAGATAAAGTTTTCTTAAACCAAACTGGCCCAAAAAGATCTATTAGTATGATTTACATAACCATGGAATCAAACCGATGCAGACTACAGCAGGGCCAAATTAACCCTTACAATCGTTAGATTACAACTATATTATTAAACAGCGGCTATAGCAGCACTATAGCATAGCATAATTTGAACAAGTCACTATTGTTCTGTGATATGTTATTTAGTACAAAATGTTGTCAAATAGCGGCGCTATAGCATTGTTGTGTAGCATAATTTGAACTAACCACTATTTCCGAGATCAGTAATTGATAACACATGATTACAAACATCCAATTTTACATGACAAGAAGCAGACAAATAATAAAATGTTGTTTCTTACAGTCATGGGATTGGGATCCAAGATTCGAGTTATCAATTTCCTCGCACTGAAAGAAAGCCACGGGGGGCAAGTAAAGTCAGCAGACGAGATCTGTGGATCAAGAAACGAAGTCATAAAATGAAAACAATTGAAAGAGTAAAATTGGAGGGGAAAAAAATGTTCAAATGGTGCGCACTCACTTTTTTATACAGTTCCATAAGATTAGGGTCATCAAAAGGCAAGTAACCTGCAACCAATACAAAGAGGATCACTCCACAAGACCACAAGTCTGCAGTTGCCCCATCATAGCCTCTATCATTAAGAACCTATATATATATATATATAACAAGAATATATATAGTTAGAAAGTGACTCAATATATGAATTTAGGAATACACACGACAAAGTAACATGAAATAATGTGGCATTTGTCTTCACCTCTGGAGCAACATAATTTGGAGTTCCACATGTAGTATGGAGAAGTCCATCATCCTGTAAAGAAAACCATTTTGTAAGATATGAATCAACCGGTTTGATGCATGAGAACTTCATCGAGTATAACAACCAAGAAAAGAAAAACTCAGAAGGCAATGGACCATGCTTACCCTAACTTGCTGGGAGAGTGCACTCAATCCGAAATCGGAGACTTTAAGGTTACCATAAGCATCTAATAGCAAATTTTCTGGCTGCATAAAGGTCATGAATAGCAATGAAATTTATGTGAAGAGTCTATTTTTTTATTATATCAATACAGTGTTTTGGCATCAGCATATATGAATGTCTGACAAATGGCTCTTACCTTCAGATCTCTGTGATAGACACCTCTGCTATGACAATAATCAACAACATTTACAAGCTGCTGGAAATACCTACGCGCTTCAGGTTCACCCATCCGTCCATGGTTTACCTTCACAACAAAAATTCCATTAGACACATACACTATTTTCCCCCATACAGTTAAAGATGGAATTCATGTATTTTAATCCAACGCAATGACATTTAGAATACCAACAGATTGCGATTGAATAAGAAAATAAGGCTTGTGATTTGTGGACTCCATATGTCGCCAATTAATCACCGTTTTGAACTGATTGAAAATGAAAAAACAAGATTTCATTTACTCACAATTTTGTCGAAAAGCTCCCCGCCAGTCACAAACTCCAAAACAATATATATTTTTGTCCTGCTTCCCATGACCTGTAAACAAAATGTTTTGACATTAGAATCAGAATTTGAAAAAATAGTAAACTGTGTTGAGAATGAATTTGACTTCTCTTATTGCAGATTACTTCCTAATAAAGTAAATTCTGTTTAGTTGGAAGGTATGCACTGGTAAAAATGCTAGAGGATACGCAAACAAGACAACACTATCATCAAATTTAGTATCTCTATGGTTAGTGAGATTAATGAAAAGAAATGTCATCATGTCAGCAACCTCATATAGTCGAACAACATTTGGATGCTTGATTAACTTCATGGTAGCAATTTCCCGCTTGATCTGAAAAAATACATTAAAACATATAAGAGACTTGACTTCATCTTGTGAGGGTCTAAGTGTTTGTTTGGAATGAACAAAATTTGATGGAGAGAAAAGATCATGCATGAAAACTGAATTTTCTTCCTTGTTTTGATGTGCATAATAACGTAGAAAGAATAGATTTACATTTACATGTGGAATCCACACTCAAAATGGGTTCCGTCCCCCTAAGGCGGAAGGAATGAAAAAGTTGTATCTTGTATGTGAAAGTGCACAAGTACCCTGTATTCCTTTAATAGTTTACAAGATTAGCATATCAAATAATAATATTTATGTCATTTCACATATATCTTCTCATTTTATATACACAAATACAATAAAACAAGAGAAGAGAAAAGTTTTAACATTCTTCACTCTTATTTTCTAACCTGCAAAACAACTAAAAAATCATCTCATGCTCTACTCTTTTTATTTCCGTCTACATTCTTTATTTACACTTTCTTTCCGAAATCAAACAAAGTCTAAAGCAACTAGAAATAGTTATACAAAAGAATAATAAGCATCTGAGTTCTGATGTCTAAAACCTCCCACCTATTGATATGTTCAACAAAAGCTAGACTTTGTCAACATCTTAAAAGGGTTTAGAAAATTACTTAGCAAGGAAGTTTTAAATTGTGGTTGCCGTTGCAGTGAGGAAAAGTGATATTACAGAAAAGTGCAGACAGGTGCAACTCATACAGCAAACAATTATGTCATATAATTGTATGTTTTTCAAGAATTAAATGAAGCAAAAGGACTAAAGGAAATCTCCAAAAACCACCTGCTCAGCCATCTTGTGCTTGAGAACTTTCTCTTTGTCAAGAATTTTGAGAGCCACAGCTTCACCTGTCACAGAGTTCCTTGCAAATTTCACCTTTGCAAATGTTCCCTCACCAATGGTCCTTCCAACCTCATATATACCGACTCTACGCTTAATTTTAGGCTGACTCATTCTCTACACCCTTTTAAGCTTTGCAGTAAACAGAAATTCTCCTCACTTATTAGGAATCTCTACCTGAAATGCATATCAGAATTCAGTTCCTAAAATAATCCAAAACTTATATACTGAACAGCAATGTATGTGTTTAGGAAGCAATTTAATTCATGTATTAAGCAAATTAGCTAGTAATTTCAAATTTTAAGCAAAACAATAATTTGAAGTCCAAGATGCAAACTGTTTAAAAATATTCCCTCCTCTAAAAGAAATAATCACTAGTTTGGTGTAATAACCCGCCACAGTGATTTCAGCCAAAACTAGACTTGAAGCTTCAACAAAGTCAATGTGCCACTGTGATTTCACCAAACTCGCCGCCAATTCAGAGATGCACTAAGTACTAGAAAATTCTTTGAGATCCAACAACTTTCAACCAGCAATGCAGTTAGAGAGATCTAATTGATGCTAGATTTAAGTTGAAGAGAGAAAAAACTTCATTGTTAAAAATCATAAACATGAATCACAAACTTTAGATGTTACACACCACAAAATCACAAACTTTAGACACTAGATTTGTATGAAACCATCAATGTTAAAAAAAAAAGGTCCTTAGTTCAAAAATCATTCATCATGAATTACTCACAAACATCAAACATCAATCACCAAAAAGGGTACTAATGAGACCCACCCCACCAAAAAAAAAAGGACTCTTCAAATCAAAAAGACAAAAGGGTACCTCCAAAAAATCCTAAAAATTCAATTTTTAAAAGGGTACCTCCAAAAAATCCTAAAAATTCAATTTTTAAAAGGAAAAAAATGAACTTTATAGTAAAGTTGGAAAAATTAACACAAAAACAGCTCGGGAAACCAATATATGATCCAAAGGGTTGCTGAAAAAGAAACAACAAACCAAACCAATATTTTTTTTTTCCAAATTCAATAACCAAACATGCTGTACAAGACAATAAGCTATATATACAAAACATGAGAGAGAGAGAGAGAGAGAGAGAGAGAGAGAGAGAATACTTTGAGGAGATAACTGATATGGCAGTGGAAAGAATGAAGAGAAGGTTGATGAATATGTGCAGACTGTGAAGAAGAGTGTATGTTTGGCTTTTGATTATGGGCAAAGGGGATATAGAATGAAGAGAATTTTGAGACAACAACCAGCAAAACCAGACAAAAATGTTTGTGCCTAATTTTGCATTTTCAGCAGTGAATTATGGGAGAAAAGCTACAACAGTTACACATCAGTGCTTATCTGGTTTTCATCAAATGTTTGTCTTAAAAATAAATAAATAAAATATTTGTGGAAAAAAACATTGACAGATAGGAAAATATTTCTGAGGTTGTTGTTCTTAGCAGTTCTGCAAAATCATAATTGTTTTGTGGTCACAAATGTTTCTGTACATCTCTTACAAGCTATTGTGACACTTCAATACAAAAATTTGAGTTAAAATGGTGTGGTGCTGAATTGATTTGCAGTGAGAATATTATTTTATTTTTTGTCATTTGTTTCGGTCTTTGATTTTGACCATTTTCTTTATTAGGTTGCTTTAGTTCAATGATTTTTGACTTCTTGTTACTTGATATAGAATTTAACCATTAATTTGAATTGCATTTTAGCTATATACACACTTTTAGAATTTTCGTTGATTTATATGTTATTTTTAAATTGATATCAACATTTCTCTGGTCAGAAGAAATTCATTTTTGTAAATACATTAAAAAATTGATGTATGTAGTCTATATTATATACTGAATACATCAATTATTTGGTGAATTTAAAACACAATTTTTTTTTTATATAGAGACCGAAGGGCCGGAGGGAGTATTATTTTATGAAAATTATATTTTGACTATTTTTTATAGAAAATATTTTAACTATTTATGGTAGATAAAAAAGAGTGGAATGATAATAAGGAGTCACGTGTATCATAAGTTCCTAAAAAAATAACGGAAAAGCTAACAAGTGTCTTTGGTGCACTTGTTTATAAGTTCAAAGAAAAAAAATTGTAAATTGTGTATTCAACTCATTGAAACTTCAAAAAGAAACTTTTTTACATAAATTTTATAAATTATTTCCTCTTTTAAATCCTTAACAAGTGCCCTAGCATTACCCAAAAAAATAAAAGTAATTTTTCAGTCATTAAAAGCAATAAATTGGAACAACTAGTGTGATGTTCGTGCTAAGCACGAGAAGTTAACGTACTTATAAAAATTTAATAAAAAATATTATTTTAAATTAAATTGAAAGTTAATTTATTCAATCACACTTCATCGTCATCCACTACCACCCTCTCCATCCAAAATCCAAACCAGTTGTTACTAATGTAGCCACAACTTTGTGGTGGTGTGATCGGTCGTCATGGTTGCATTACCATTAAACCCTAAACGTGGTCGCTCAACGTCGCATGATGCTACGACAATGCTTCATCATTGACAACGTAATTTCTTGCTCCTGATGGCTCTCTAAACACGTATTTGTTCGTTGGCTGGCTCACACTTTATTTTTGTGGGAGCACATATCGTGTCAGGGTTCTTCAATTTGTTCACGTTTCTAGTTGTGGGGTATGTGTTTGGATTTGTTTTGGCGTCTATATGTGTGGTGTTTATCGTATATGAGTTCATTATTATTCTTCTCCCTTCTAGGCGTTGCTCGCCACACTTCTGTTAGTTCGTCTTAATCGATCTACCCTTTTTCCGTTCTCATTATCGTTTGTTTTATGAAACTGGGTTTTGGTCTGTGCAGATTTCTTCATAACCCATCTTCAATTGGCTTCGTTTGCTGATATTGTAAGCTTCACGATCTGGACGATTTAGTTCGTGTTGTTGTGGTGGTGGTTTTGTTGTTCAGTTCGTTGTTGGAATTGATGAGTTCCTTCCTTTATATTGGCTTCAGATTCTTTTGCTCGAAAAGGCTTTGGCTTCGCGCTACAGACATTTATTTGTGTTTTGGTTCGTCTGATGGTCGTTGATACATATTAATAAGAAAGAGGAGCTTGGTCGTTTGGTGGTCGTTCATACTTATTAATCAGAAAAATGTGTGCACTTCTTTTTGCACATACATATTGTGATCCGAAAAAAATATTCCTCTCATTTAAATCATGATTTTTTAAGTTCTTTTATATCATTTTATTAAAAAATATCTGAAAATTTTGAAATATATTTATTCCTAAGTCATAGTAAACATCTAATCTTTTCAAGCCAACACCTCAAAATATAACATGTTTCATGTTGAATAATAAGATTCGGAATATATATTATCACATTGATAATAAAATGTTTCATGTTAAAATATTTATTTTCTATATGTTTTTGGACAAAATTGTTAAAAAATAATTAAGCCTTTATAAAAAAAATATGTGTTATGTTTGTAAGACCTACCTCAACGAATAACAGCGATATATTGTTAGGTTGGACACTTTCACTCTGGTTTCAACTGGAACTACCCATATATGTGAGTGAGTAATTAGGTGGTATTTGCCACTTCGTCTACAGACAAAATAAACATACATGTGTTACAGTTTTTTTCCTCTTCAAAACAATTGGTTTAAATAATCAATGCTTTATTGAAGTTGTATCTAAGTCCATAAATAAAATGACAATAAATTCAATGCATACTTATAGGTGGATTTCAAGGAGAGGGTTTTATTAATTCCCTCACCAGTAAAGCATATAAAAAACATCATAAGATTTAACAAATGATTTAGGTTTATTGAAAAAGAAAATGAAAACGTCTACGTATTTCTTAGAAAATAAAAAACCCTTTATATATATATATATATATATATATTTGTAAGACCTAGCTCAAGTGACAATGCCGATATATTGTTAGGTCAGATGACCTAGCTCAAGTGACAATGACGATATATTGTTAGGTTAGATACTTTCACTTGGGTTTGAACTGGAACCACACAATTGCGTGTGAGTTTCAGTGGTACTTGTCACTTTGTGTATGGATAAAAAAATACATGTGTTATGTTTTTTTCTCCAAAACAAATGGTTGAAATAATCAATGTTTTACCAAAGTTGTCCCTAAGTCTAGAAAGAAGATGACTAAAAAATTCAATGCATAGTTATAGGTGGATTCTAAGGTGAGGTCTATATTAAGTCCCTTATCCGTGAACCATATAAAGAACACCATAAATTTTATAAAGTATGGTTTTAAGGATCTTTTAGTTCATTTTATTTTATAGATCAAATTCGTGAGAGAGTGATAATTTAGGCGCTAAATTGATTGTTTATTGCTCTGAAAACGGTCATAGATGAATCAATGAAAATCAAAATTGTGACAAAATCGTGATTGGTTCTAAGATGCTTCTCAACATTAGTATAATATATTAAAGCTACGTTTTGTAATTTATCAGTTGATTTGCATGCTCGATGGGTAATTCTATTAGTTTGTCTTGGAATGACCACTTAGCAATTATTCATTTTGTTTAGCGGTTTGACTTTGTGGTACATATGTGTGACTTTTCTTGGTTTCGACTCCATGCACATCTTGTGCTGGGATGGTAACTATATACGTTAGTTTCATTTAGCTTCAAGAGAAAAAAATATTAGTATAATAGTGGATGTTAGGTTTTATTGAAAGAAACAATGAGAGATAGGATGAGTGAGTGAGTGGTGAATTTGATTGTGTTTGAAAGAAATGAAGTTCTTTTTGTTTGAAAAAAGAAAAAGAAAGAAAAAAAGTTAATTTGATTGTGTTTTAGAATGGATGCGTGAGTAGTGAATGAGAGTACCCACTTTATAATTTGATATTATCTCATGACATTCTTTAATTTAGTTTTGGTTTTCTATCTTTTTTTTGTTCCTTCTTTTTTCTGGGCTAGATTTATGTGCACATAGACTTCGGTTATTTTTCCTTTGTTTCTACTTGTAGCTTATAAAAAACATACATAGGTTACCGAAAATAGTGTGATATTTGAAGCTGTCAATTTAGAAAAACATTACCATACATACATACATACATACATACATACATTTAAGTGAATATTTCTTTATATTATGGTAAATTTCTATACGTTTTTTAAGATCTAAATATTTCAAAACTCTAATATATTAATCATAAAAAAACTTGAATATATTAGTACTATTATAAATTAGTCACAAATATGTAAAAACTCTCACAAACCATAGACAAAAGGTTTGAACAATGATATTCCGATTTTCTTTCGAAGAGGAGATATCAGGAACGGAATCGCATTTGGGTTTCATTTGATTGTAAAGAGCAACAAAGAACAAATGATATAAAAATAAAAATAAACAACTATATCATACCAAATTCATGATTTGAAGAATGAAAATCAGTCCAATATCGTAATAACTCTCACTAATCATAGGCGAATGATTCAAGAATGATACTCCAATTTTCCTTTTAAGGGGAGATATCGGTAACGAAATCGCATTTGGGTGTCATTTGACTATATAGAGCAATAAATAACAAACGATATAAAAATATAAATTAAAATTAAAATTAAAATTAAATAAACAACTATAACAAATTCATAATTTAAGGAATTTTAACACATTGAAAATTGCAAAACAACTGTGTTATCCATCAAAATCATTTTCAATGAGTAAGGAAGTTTATCTTTGTTCATATCTCTCACAAACCACAGTTGAAAGATTTGAACATGATATTCTAATTTTCTTTTGATGAGATATATCGGAAACAAAATCGTATTTGGTGTCATTTGGTTGTAAAGAGATGCGAAGAACAAACAATAAACAACTAAACAAAAACAAACAATAAACAACTAAACAAAATAGAGAAAAGTGTGATAGAAGTTGTGATGTGAAATTGTGTTAACCTGATCGCATAATTTATTGAAATATTTCAAGGGATAATTTTGTAAAATGACTGGTTTTTTTAGAGACGTGATAGGACCGTTTTTAACATTATAAAAAAATGGACGCATGAAAATTGGTCAAATTAATAATTCGGATTTTTTTTAAATGAAAGTTTAATGCATTTTTTAACTCAAATATATATCTCTCTGAAATGAGAACTTTTTTCCTTAAATATCATATTAAAATCATTGACCAAGTTGAATGTAATTTTAATGCATATTCAATGTTTCTATTATTTTAAATGACGGTTCAAATAAAAAGTTTTAGTTCGATGATTTATTTATTTTCTTTTTTCCGCAGCCGAACGATTTTGAAGGGATATATCAGAAACGGAATCGACTTTTGGTGTCATTTGGTTGTAAAGAAGTATGAAGAAGATACAGTAGAATAACTAACAAAATAGAAAGAAAGACGTATGGAGTTGTGAGGTGAAAATCTACTAACCTATAAGTCTAATTTAATTTATAGTCTATTTCACAGGATAATTTTGTAAATAGGAATTCAATATTTTTTTATTTGGAAAATGTAACGAAAAATAATTAATCAAAATAATTGATGCGATTTAAGGAACTAGATATTTGACGAATTATTCTCATTGCATCTGTTTCATTAAAATTTAACCAAAATAATTTTTTTTAGAAAAATCTTATTAATGAAGGCCTTAAGGAATATATGGAATTCCGAATATTTCAAATAAATATTTGAACAAATGATGGAATAATAAGAAGAATATTAAGAACCGAATTCCTTTAATAATTGTTATCGAACTGAATGATCCTTTTTTTAAATTTTTTTGACACATTTCAAATTATTAAAGGCATTTATTAATTGGTTACTGTATATTTGATCCATTTTTTCGGCAATATTTAAAATATTAAAATATCAATTATATATTGATTTGTATCCATATTTGTTTGCCTTTAATATTATTCATATTATTATGAAAATAAGCTAATTTCATTAATTGTCAAATGCATGATATTTCTTGGTTTAATTTACTTCGCCAAGTGGCAAGGAAAGACATTAGAAAGAAATATTTCTCAAAAGCGGTTTACTATGTGTCACAATTTCTACTCACTTCGTCTTTCAATTTAAAATAAAAAACAATAAAATATTACGATAAAGTTAGTGTCCACAATTCTTTGACATTGTTGACATCATAAATCATGTTTGCTTTACAATATGTGTTTTACTATTCAATGCTAATTGTTGTCAATAAAATGACACTATTCAATGCTAATTATTCATATATAACTTGACGTGGAAAAATGATTAGAACAAATATGTATAATATGTTATGAATATATAAATTAGTGGATGTCCATCCATTAACCTTCCACATACATGTAACTCCCACTAGTAAGTGGATTGAAATGTGATTATTCATTTACCTATTTGTGTCCTATAAATAGGACTTATGTTGCAATGTAAAGTGGCACTTGTGAAGTAATACAATATACTTTCATGTTCTCTCTTTATTCTTCTATACTTTACATTATCTTGCAATACTTTTGATCAATTTCATAACACGTTATCAGCACGAGACTCTACCAAAGCAATGACTTAATTATCTTAAAGGCTACATTCTAAGAATTTTTCTTCTTCTCATTTCTTTGCACCGATTAGTTTAATTTGATCATGATATCATGTTTTTTTTTCATTGTTTTTATTTTTATATTTGTTTGATTCAATCACATAGATTGAGTATGATAATGAGTATGATCTAGTCATAGACAGGAGCAGGAGATTAATCACGCTTGTTACAGTGAAAAGTGTTGAAGAAGCTAAATAAGTAATTTGAATGTTTGATGGTTCAAGACATGATTCAGGTTTGCTAATGGTTCATTACATCTCTATGTTTTTAATTTCTCATTTTGTTTTGAATTTGTTTGAGTGAATTATCTACAACTTTTCAATTTCTCACTGTACAGACTATGATAATTAGGAAAGGGATAGTTTTAACTTCGCACTCATGAAGCTTAAAAATATAGAACATGCTTCATGTCAATTATTTATTTTATTTTATTTTGCACATGAATTTTGCTGAAAAATTCTTTGAATTGTATAATTATCATATTTTTATTTGTTATTCTAGTTAAATTTTGGAAGAATTTAACATCGAAGCATCCTTGAAGGATTGCTCAAACAATGAAGATATTTTAAGATATAGTTCTTGAAGAACTATTTTTTCCTTTTAATATTAAAGCATCCCTGAAGTATTGCTCAAAGAACGAATATATATATTTTTTTTCATTGATTTGAGATATAGTTCTAAAAGAATGAATAATTTCATATCAGGCAATCGTAAAAGATTGCAAAATAAAAAAATTGTGATTTTCCTTTGTTATTCTCGATAGAGGTTTGTGGTGAGTTCTTGAAGAACTAGATCTTTGTTAACATCTACTGAATTTATATTTTTATCATGCTAATCTTTTTAATATATTTTTTTATTGAATCTTAGTTAGTTAAATCTTAGTTAGTTAACACATTAGCATGTTTGATATTCTTAATAAATTTTTGAATAATTTAACATCGAGTATCCCTGAAGGATTGCGCAAAAGAATTGTTCTCGATCATTATGAAGATCATAATATAATTCCTGAAGAACTAAAAAAAAATTAAGATTAAAGCATCCCTGAAGGATTGCAAACAATCAATTTTTTATCATTGTTTATGAAGGTTTGAGATATATATAGTTCTTGAAGAACTAAATATTTAATATCAAGCATCCTCGAAGGATGACAAAAATCATGATCTTCTTTGGTTTTGATAGATTTATGGTTGAAAATAAGATCTATTTTATTTTTGTATTATTTTTAAAAAAAAGGTTTGAAGAGTTACACATTGAGAATGTAATATAGTTCTCGAAGAAATTTTTTTTTTAGGATCCCTGAAGGATCGCTCAAATAAAGAATTTTCTTATTTATTGTTTATAATGATTTGGAATATAGCTCCTGAAGAACTAAAATTTAATATTAAATCATCCTTGAAGGATTGCAAAATTGTGATTTTACTTGCTTATTGTTCATAGAGGTTTGTGGAGTTCTTGAGCACAATTCAAATATATAAGATGATCTATTTGATCGTAGTATAAATTCTATGAAAGAATTAAAGAAAAAAAAATTATTTATGCCTCTTGAATGTGCTCCTGAAGTAGCAAAATTGAGAAAATAATATCAAGAAAAGTTTGTAAGATAAATCACATTTGTGATTGAACATAAGAGTAGTCATTGATTGAAAAGATGAAGTCTCACATGATAAATTAAACTTTATTTCTAGATTGAATCATCCATATTAGTTGTTTCGTATAATTTGTGCTCTGCATATTTATTTATTTATTTTTTGGGTAGAATGCTCCACATAATTGTTTTTCTAATGAAATTGTAGGTATTGTGTTTATGAATTTGATATTATTGCTACTTTTGAAACGATTAAGACTTACGAACTATATTGTTTCGAAATGAGAATCTTGTTAGTTTATAGAATAACTATAAATCGTATTTGTATTATTGATTTCTTTTAAAAAGTATGTACATTTCGAGATTTCATGCAAGTATTGCTCCTAGAACTTGGACTCACTAAGGATTACAATAATTTTATGTATATTTTGTTGGATATTGTTTGTAAATGAATGATTTCTTATGTAAAAGACTATAAAAAATTGGATGAGTGACA
Organism: Medicago ruthenica; assembly: GCA_018208015.1. Taxonomy (NCBI): domain Eukaryota; kingdom Viridiplantae; phylum Streptophyta; class Magnoliopsida; order Fabales; family Fabaceae; genus Medicago; species Medicago ruthenica. Next base: position 9,401,606 of record CM031375.1, on the reverse strand, counting down.
GAAAGAAACTAATTTTATTATTATATTTGGCATTGCAAAAATTATTAAAGACTCCAGAAGAGTCGATATATTGTTATATGGAGGAATATAATTACACATTGAGAATGCATTATATTCCTCTAGGTCTCATAGAAATTTATTATCCTTCAAAATGGATATTATATTGAAATAAGAAATAAAGGAGATGTTGAATATCTTTATATTACGAGACATGTTTTGGATAGAAATAAGTGTAGATAAAAAATTGCATGTCTTCATATGTATTGACTACACTTATATTAGTGCAATTGAAGCACACATTATTGTAAAATTGAAATTTACATATCATATTAAATTTATTGTTGGCAAGACCGGTTGGGTTATCCCGGATCTATTATGATGCGAAAATAGTTAAAAATTTATATGGACATGTATTGAAGAACCAGAAGATTCTTCAAACCATTAATGTTTGTGTGTTATTACTTTCCAAAGTAAGTTGACAATCTGAGAAAATAAGTCTCTTATATATATTAGGTGATATTTGTGGATGAATACACCGATGATGTGAATCATTTTGATACCTTATAAATTGATTTAATACATCGACTAAATGATCACGTATATGTTTATTGTCAACTCACAACCAGAAGTTTGTGAGATTGTTCTCTCAACAAATTTGACTAAGAGCTTAATTTTTTGGAGTTTTCATAAAGTATCATTTCTCAATTTAAATTGATATTGAACATCGTGTAGTATATGTTCATAAAAAAATGGTCTTGAAGGTCCATTCTTTAGACGTCTAAAGTTAATTGTATGAATGATACTTATGAGAACATAACTTCTAAATTCTACTTTGGGAACATGTAATCTAGTATGTTGAGATATTGATTCGCATCAAGCCAACACATTATTATGTGTAAGTCCTCCCCTTAATTTATAATTTAATTTAGATTAACAACCAAATATTTTTCATCTAAGTGAATTTTTGGATGTGTTGTGTATATCACAATTGCTCCAAAATATTGCACTAAGATAAATATTGAAAGAATATTGGGAAAATATATTTGATATCAATCCCCTACTATTATAAATTGTTGAGCCAACTTCAGTAGGCCGATTATCGATTGATGGATTAGTTTTCCCAATATTAGGGGGAGAGAATAAGCAGCTGAAAATGTGAACCCGAAGTTCAATTGAATGAAAATGTGAACCCGAAGTTCAATTGAATTATTTGAAAGAAAATATTATTATCTCATCTTGATCCTTGAAATATCACTCATTTGCGAAGTTAAACAAATAAAATCGCAGCTGCTAATGCTCCAAACGAAATAGATGTCCCTGTAGGATAATCTTATATTGTAAATGAGTCTCAATCATGCATCAAGCATGGTAAACCAATCGGTTCCAAATATAAAAATCCTCAAATAAGAAAAGGAGCCAAAATGAAAGATAACCCAAATGAGGATATAGAAACTCTAAAAGAGTCGTCTAACATAATGGATTTTTCAGTTCTAGAAGAACTTATCAGGTACCTGAAAATTATGAAATATCGATAAATTATGTCATGAGTGAAAGATCTCAATGAAATGAGATGGAACCGAAAAATAAAAGTCAACGTTGACGATGTTTTTACATAAAATATAGCGCTATATTTAAAAATGATAACAAGGATCATGAATCAAAGTTTATTGAGGATTATAGACAATAAATTATTGACGAAATGGAAAGACGATTTTGAGGCGATATTAAACTAGCTTTGCAAAGAGAATGATTTTTGGACCAATAGTCCATACATATGAAGATGTGAAAAGAAAACGAGAATCATGAAATATTGATATATGAAGTTTGCCTTATTTTCAAGAGTATTGGTGAAAACCTACCATTAATTTTGAAGAGGCTTATTCACCTGAAGTGAATTCAAGTACATTATCATATTTGATTAAGTCTAGCACCACTTGAAATGCTCAATCTATCGATATATGAATTACATGTTACAATATATTTATATGAGTCACTTGATATTTTTATATGAAATTCCCCGAAGGAATTATTTTATCGAGACATACAATTCATATTTTTGAAGAGATTAATTAACCAACTTGAAATATAGAAACATGTTGTATAATATTCTTAGTGAATATTTTCTAAGAGAGAGATATAAACCTGATATCATTTGTCCATTTTGAAATAAACCTAAGAACTCTTGAAGAGTTTTTTGAAAGTTGAAATATGTAGAAATGGTAACTATTTATTTGAGATTACAAGTTGAGTATTTGAAAAATAACACTTTTGTGAATCATGAAGCTTATATAGAAATGTGTTAAAATGGTTATAGATGGACAAATCACATTTGTTAGCACTCAGATGATTGTAAAGTCACTAGATGTAGACAAAAAATTGTTTGAGAATTTGAGTAAATAAGGAAGAACTAATTGGTCCTGAAGTACCATATTTTAGTTCAATTGAGACACAATAATGTACGTTGATAACTATTCATGTTAGATATATTATTTGTTACTTTGTTATATTAGAAATGCAGGTTATTTGTGTGATGCTCATATGAAATTTTAGCACTACATAAAGAAAGTCGAGAATGTGTTTGGTTGAGGTCTATGATTGAACACATAGAGAAACTTGCAATTTGTCTTCCGGAAGAGTGAATGAAACAATCTTTTATGAATATGATACCATGTGCATTGCTCAATTGAAAGAAGACGATCTTCAGAAGAATGATGATATAAGCCGTCAACAAATTTGTTCGTGTGATAATCTTGCAAACCTTTTCACAAAGTCACTTCCAAGCATAATTTTTGAACAACTGATACACAATATTGATCTTAATCGTCTCAGAGATGATTGTTTGATTGAGGGGGAGATATAAATATATTTTGCACTCTTTTTCCCTTCACCATGGTTTTGTCCCATTGGGTTTTCCTGGTAAGGTTTTTAATGAGGCAGATATACCAGATATTGTACTCTTTTTCCTTCACTAATATTTTTTTCCATTGGGTTTTTTCTTAGTAAGGTTTTAATGAGGCATATCCTCGATGGACATCCAAGGGGGAGTGTTATGAATATATAAATTAGTGGATGTCCATCCATTAACCTTCCACATACATGTAACTCCCACTAGTAAGTGGATTGAAATGTGATTATTCATTTACCTATTTGTGTCCTATAAATAGGACTTATGTTGCAATGTAAAGTGGCACTTGTGAAGTAATACAATATACTCTCATGTTCTCTCTTTATTCTTTTCTCTTTATTCTTCTATACTTTACATTATCTTGCAATACTTTTGATCAATTTCATAACATAATACAATTATTATTAATTTTAGGTAATACAATATTGAGGTGAAAAAAGGGATGTGAAACAAAATAACGTTTTGAGGTAGTAGCGTTCTTAATCATTAATCTTCAAATCAATTTGATTCATATTTAAGAGAATAACATTTAATGAATTTTAATAGAAAATTAAATTGTTAAATTTTGCATATTGTTTGAATTGTAATGTAATTAAGTCATTTATGAGCAAACATATGAGAAAAGAAATGTGTTTAAAGAATTTCGTGTCAAGAGAGAGCTTTTCAAATTGGTCTCAAATAATAATAATATACATTTGAATTTTTCATGTACATGTAATATACAATAAATTAATAATTTCACATCATGAAAAAAAAAAGGTGCATTCACAATCCACAACACTAAAAATTCCAACAAAATAAAACAATATTCACTCAATTCTTTTTCATACTTGTACATGGGAAAAAAATTGACGAAATAGTTTAATTGTTATTTCTTATACACTTAATCCAAATGTCTTATATCTCAGTGTCTTTTGTAATGTTTCATATTATGACTCTTCTTTCTCATAAGCGGCTTTCTATGAGTCACCATTTTCTAATCACTTTGTCTCTCCATCTAAAATAAAAAACAATAAAAGATAGGGCAAATTACATTCATCTCTCTTAAAGTCTTCTTAAATAACACCAACACCCCCTCTAGTTTTGAACTAAAAAATAACCTCCCTTAATTTTTATTTAAAGTTACAAGCACCTCCCCTGTCATTTAACACTGTTAGTTATCTGATTCTCTGTTAACTAATGGAATGATTAGAAACATACCTTAGCTTCTGAGGTGTGAAGTTTGATGCCTAAACAGTGATTGATCGATTGCTTAATAAACAAATTTGATTCTGTGTCTTATTCATTCCATGATAGACCAATATATACAAAAGATACAATGCCTCAAATTAGGCTCGTCGTCAACCTATATTAATGTACATTAATATACTAGTCAACCTATATCAATATACATTAATATACAATAATAACTAGTAAAGACTAATTACAAATAATAAAGATTATTCTATAATCTATCACACCTCCGCAGTCGAAGCGGGAGGGTCACGAACGTTGAGACTGTTATGGAAGTCTTCAAACAAGATAAGAGGCATCCCCTTGGTGAATATATCGGCTATTTGATAACGAGAAAGAACATGACGGACCCGAACCTCTCAATGTGCCACATTTTCTCTAACAAAGTGAATATCCATTTCAATATGCTTTGTGCGTTGGTGTTGAACGGGATTGCCTGACAGATAAATGGCACTCACATTGTTGCAATAGACCAATGTCGCTTTGCGAACCGGACAATGTAGTTCCAAGAGCAAATTACGAATCCAACAGGATTCAGAAATAACATTAGCCACTCCCCGGTATTCGGCCTCTGCACTTGAGCGAGATAGAGTAGGCTGACGTTTTGACGACCACGAGATTAGATTGTCGCCCAAATATACACAATACCCTGACGTGGATCGTCTAGTTTCCGGACATCCTCCCCAATCAGCATCAGTATAGGAGACAAGATCATCTATTGAGGAAGGGTAAAGATGTAAACCAAAATGAATAGTGCCCTGAATATATCGTATTATACGCTTAAGAGCATTCATATGCTCATCCCGGGGGTCATGCATATGTAGGCAAATCTGTTGAACATCGTAAGAGATGTCTGGTCTCGTAAATGTGAGATATTGTAGAGCACCTGCAAGACTTCGATACTTAGTCGGATCCTCATAAGGAATGCCTATTTTAGCATTGATCTTCGGTTTAGTGTCAACAGGGGTTTGAGTTGATTTGCAAGAGAGCATACCAGCACGGTCGATTATTTCCTCTACATATTTCTGTTGTGACAGAAACAATCTTCCTTTGTGTCGAGTCACACGTATGCCCAAAAAATCATTCAAATGGCCTAAGTCCTTCATAGCAAACTCAGAGCTAAGGCTAGCCATTAAAGATTTCCGAAGATAATCAGTAGAAGCAGTCAAGATAATATCATCAACATATAACAATAAGTAGGCCATATCAGACCCATTCTGATAAATGAACAAAGAATTATCCGATTTACTATTAGTGAAACCAATGATAGAAACAAAATCAAAAAACCTTTTGTACCATGCACGGGGAGCCTGCTTAAGCCCATACAAAAGATTTTCTCAGTAAACGGACATAATCAGGATGCATAGAGTCCCTGAAACCTATAGGATATAAACTGTTTCCTTTAACTCGCCATGCAAGAAAGCATTATTGACATCCAATTGATGAATTGGCCAATTTTTTTTATAAAGAAAGACTAAGGACGATCCGAATTGCTGCCGGCTTGACAATGGGACTGAAAGTTTCTCCACAATTAATGCCAAACTATTGAGTTTTACCATCACCTACAAGACGGGCATTATGCCGCTCAAAAGAACCATCAGACTTTTCTTTACGAGTAAAAATCCACATTGACCGAATAATATTAACATCAGGTGGACGGGGCACTAAATCCCACGTCTTATTTTTAATAAGAGCATTAAATTCATCATCCATAGCCAATTTCCAATTCGGGTCGCGAAGGGCAGCAAGGGGGTTACAGGGAAGAGGTGATTTTGTAATTGTGGTATTATGAGCTTGGTCTGGTTTATATCTAGGATTGGGCTTATGAATACCATGTTGGCTGCTAGTTACTGGACCATGAATAGGAGTAGGATGGGGTTGAATTTTTGTGGGTTGTGGCACCGGTCCAACATGTGGGCTAGGCGGTGTGGGCAGATTTGGTGAGGGCGGAGTCATAGGAATCGGCGTGGGAGAGTGTGGAGTAGTTGGATGGGCCGTGGGAGATAGTGGAGTAGTTGGCTGGTCTCTTTGTGTAGGCTCGGTTGTGGGTGAATGTGATGATTGATGTTGAAGATAGTGGATCGTGGAAGGAGACAATGCAATATCTAAAAAATCATAGGTAATGGGTTTTGGTTCATGCATCGTAGCAAAAGGAAATATGTTCTCATCAAAAGAAACATGCCGACAATTGATAATTTTATGATTTGATAAATCAAAACACTTATAGCCACGATGATTTGACAGATACCCTAAAAAGACACAAGGAGTTGAACGAGCCTGCAGTTTGTTTATTGTAGTTGATGGAAAAAAAGGATAACACAAGCACCCGAATGCTCTAATGTGAGAATATGACGGTTCTTTTTGATAAAGAATTTTGTGTGGGGACTCATTGGCTAATAGTTTACTCGGAAGTATATTATGAAGGTAGGTTGCCATTTGCAATGCATGATGCCAAAATGATGGCGGTACAGATGCATGAATAAGAAGAGTTCTCGTGATATTATTAATTGATCTAATTTTTCTTTCAGCCTTCCCATTTTGTGAAGAAGTATGTGGACATGAAAAACGAAAGGTAATACCATTGGACTCACAAAATTTCCATAAAAGATTATTATCAAACTCCTTTCCATTATCACATTGTACATTTTTAATGCCACGTTCAAACTAAGTATGAATATGAGCTTTTAATGTTGTGAAAATGGAAAAAAAACTTGTGATTTTTTAGCAATGGGGAAAGTCCACAAATACTTAGAATAATCATCTAGAAAAAGCACATAATAACGATGTCCTGAAGAACTCAAAACAAGAGATGTCAAAAGATCACTATGAATAATATCAAAAGGCATAAATGTCACAGATGTGGATGCAACAAAAGGCAACTTAATATGTTTTCCGAGTACACATGATTGACAAATATTAGTCCTAGAAGTACTATTACAGTCAATCATTTTATTATGCCGAAGCGACTCTTAAACAGAGGCTCCTGAGTGACCCAAACGATCATGCCAAAGAGACGACGCCAAAAAAGCAGAATGATGAGAAATTTGATTTGGACTACTGGTGGGGGTGATGGGGTAAAGCTCACTGGTGCTGTCACATCTCATTAGCCGCGTCCCCGTCTGTAAATCATTGACAGAAAACCCAAAAGGATCAAACATCACACACATTATTATCAGTAGTAAATTTCCTCACCGACACTAAATTTTTAATGAGTTTATGTGCACGAAGGACATTTTTTAAAGATAAAGGTGGGTTTGGGGGAGGTAAGGATGTATGACCATAACCACGAATTGGAATAGATTGACCGCCGCTACCAACAATAATGTCATTATTATTGCTCAAAATAAAATAAGACGAGTGATTACCATTAGTGGATGTCATGTGAGATGTCGCCCCGATGTCCATGTACCAATTCGGATCCGGCTGAGAAAGGGACATCGTGTGCATTGCTGATTCAATGTTCGTTGGAGCCCACTGTGCCGCTGCTGCATGGGCTTGCTACTGTTGTGGTCTGGGGCCCAATACTCCATGTTGGTTTGGCCCAGGTTGCCTAGCCCAAGGTTGAGTCGGGTAAGGACATGGAGGCATGGCCCATGGAGTTTGCATCAATGCCCACCATTGTCGGTCTGCCACCCCAGCGGTTGTTGCCACGTCCACCACCAGCCTGGCCGTCCCTACCAGACTGCCGACCACCGCCTCCACTATTTTTGTTGCGATTTTTGTTATTGTTGCGATTTTTGTTGGACTTCACACGACCAGCGACATTCTTACTTGGATGTGGTGTTTGGGAAGATCAACCATCATCAGCAGAATAATTATGGTTAGTAACAAGAGCTTCTTGTTTTGTGCGTTCGAAAAGGGTAGTCTCCTCCAAAGAAAGTTTGGACCGAGCTGTAGCAAAAAGAGGTAAGTTCTTCTTGTTTTGCATCACAGTGACAAAATTAGAATAAGGTTCTGTCAATCCTTGAAGCATTTTCAAAACAAGGCCATGATCATTGACGGGAGCGCCAACATTAGCTAGCTGATCGGCGAGACTTTTGAGACGATTGCAACACGCATTTGTCGTCGAAAAATCAGCAAGGCTTGTGTTGGTAAATTCCTTATTAAGATACATAGCCCTGGAATTTTGATTGTTATGAAAAAGAGCAGCAACTCTTTTCCACGCCTGCTCAGCCGAGTCATTGTCAACAAGTATAGAAGTGTGGATGTCAGTTGAGACAGTGGCATAAATCCACTGTAAAACCACTGCATCAAGCCGCTTCCAGAGTGGGAGATCAGCGGCTTTGGTCTTTTCATACGTCGTGATCTTGTCTTTCTCCGTAGGTGGGATGATATGTTCAATCACATCATGTACCCTTGCTTGAACTTTGAATAGTGCCGCCCATGAATGGTGTTGTGATGATTCTAAGTCCAATGTGATGGGAATAAGAGATTTCACATTGGAGATAGATAAGGCAGGATGATATTTGGTAGTTTCAGAATTTTTTGGAGGGGTAGACATGGTGAGTGGGCGGTGGATTAGAGAGGAGGAAGAAGAAGAATGACGGCTTGCAATCTAGGGTTGCTGAAGCTAGAGAGAAAGAAACCCTAGTCTGCTGATACAATAAAGAAATTTGATTCTGTGTCTTATTCATTCTATGATAGACCAATATATAAAAAAATACAATGCCTCAAATTAGGCTCCTCATCAACCTATATTAATGTACATTAATATACTAGTCAACCTATATCAATATACATTAATATACAATAGTAACTAGTAAAGACTAATTACAAATAATAAAGATTATTCTATAATCTATCACTTAATGTAGCTAAATATATCGAAAACAGTGATCGATGGATTAGCTTTTGAGGCGTGAATTTTGAAAAAAAAATGGATAACCAAATTCAAGAGGAAGAGGAATCAGTTCAGTGCAGTAATTGAAGAAATATATAGCCAAATTGATTGAAAATCTTAATATATATTGCTGAAATCAATGTCACATGATGTAAAATTAAGAGAAATTTGCTAATTGAAAAAACTGGAAGAAGAAAGAAGGTGGGAATTGATGTGAATTGAAGGAAGGTGAGAAACTGATGTGAATTGAAACGTTTTAACACTACTTAAATTTTGGGTGATGAAGTAACGTGTGATGACTGATGAACGGAGTGTGGGCGATAAGGGAAACAGGTTAGTCTCTAAAATTTTGTAGTGTTGCACTCCTTTTTACAAGAAGAAAAACCATAAAAATCTAAAACCAATACAGTCATTAATTAGTGTAACTTTTTGAATATTTTTACAAATATACCCTCATAAAAAATTGTCAAACATTAAATACATCTACTAATATTAAAAAGATAAACATTAAATAAGGGATATAAAAGTCTTTTAAGCAATAATTACGACTAAAAAATTGTGATATTTTCATATAAATAGGACCAATTTTTTTTTGAAATTTATATAAAGGATCGGATGGAGTAATTAGCAGCAAGTTAACTACCGCATCTAGTGGTAGCCAAATGGTCGTTAATTTTAACGGAGAGCTAACAGTGTTAGATGACAGGGGAGGTTATTGTTCAGTTAAAAAATAGAGGAAGTGTTAGTGTTATTTAAGAAGACCAGGTTAGTGTAATTTTCCCTAAAAGATATAAAAAATAAAAAGCTTTATGTAATCTGATAAAAGAAACATCAGAAAACAAAGAAAAATGCAACAAACAAAGAAAATAGGGGTTTAGAGAAACTTTCAATAATTTGGATTGTATGTTGAAAATGATGTGATAATTGTGAGTATCATAAGCAATATTTATAGGAAAAAACATCAAGCAATCACAATAATTACTCCTTTTTTTTTGTTGAGAGAGAACAATAGTTACTCCCTTGATTTATGGATAAAATGAATGTAAAAAAAATATACAACAATTTGAAAAATAAACTACACATTTGAAATTAGAAAAAAAAAACATATTTTTTTTATTCCTCTTAGACCAAGAATTTGTTGAACTTACTTTTTCACATGCTCACATTTACAGTACATCATGGTAACTACCTACGCGCCAATTGAAGGTTTTTTAATAAAAGTATTTTTAATGCAAATTTAAACTCAAGTATATTTTTCAGAAAGTTTTTTACTATCATGGATACATTTTTGATATATATGTATACTGGACTAATGCTAATGTTAGTATTATAAAAAATATAATTAGTTTTTTTTAAGAAAAAAATAAAATTAGTTGTTTCATTGTTTACAAAATTTATACGGTTTTTTTGAGCATTTTTAGTTAAAAAAAACTTATTCATATCATTGACCGAATTAAGAGAAAGATTTACTGCTTTAAAAAAATTATTGCATTAATTGATAAGTAATATAAAATGTTACATAATCATTTTAAAATAGCATTAAATGTCAAAAACATAAAAAGACTTGGTTGATTTTAGGATGCTACATGTCATTAGAATAGGGCGATAGATTTAGTATATGTCTTTTTTACTTTGTTTGGTTCATGAAACAAAGATAGATTTCCCACAAAAAATGAAAGAAAGATAGATGAAATAAAGGAAATGAAGTAAATAGAAAATAAGATGATTTTTTTAAAAGGAGGAGAATATAAGAATGTCAATGTGAGTTTAACTCACTTGGTAAGGGATAATGCACTATTTAAGGGTTTTAAATTTAAAAATTATGCTTTAAAAAGGATAAATATTTCAATTTCAATACATTAAATACACAAATTTTCATAAAAATTTATTATTTAATGTTTTTAAAGAATGCTCCAGCAACATTCGTTAGCATTTCTTTTTCTTTATTCACCAAACAAAGTATTACCAAGGTAGGGATTATGATGTCTTTTTTTCTTTTCAAGAAGTAAAAATTGTTTTTATTTTTCTTATGAACTAAATTGAGTCGACTAAAATAACTCTTCAATCTAATTTTAAAATTAATATTTGCTTTTTTGAATAAAAAATCATATTCATTTTCTTAAATTATTATTCTGAAAAACATTCTTACCGACATATCTTATCTTAAAATCATTGTTATTGGCACTCATCATGTTATCACCAACGAAATGCATCTTTAGATTGACAGTAAATTTAACAATTTTGCAATAGTACCATAATTTTGCCGAAGCTTCAAAGTGTGTATTTTACTAAATTCATGCCAAAACACCACGATTCAGTCAAATTGATAGTCAATCTAGGTAACATGTGAAAAACTTTTTGGTTGGTTTGTGAATTAAACAATAATGGGTTAATACCGCTTTTGGTCTCTGTAATATTAGCGAATTCCAGTTTTGGTCATTGTAAAAAAAAAAGTTTAGATTTTGTCCCTGTCATTTCAGATTCTTCCACTTTTGGTCCCTCATTTAAACATGTCAGCAGAATCTGCTGACGTGTCTTGATGACTGTGTAATTTTAATATTTTTTAATCCACCTGAAATTATAATTATTTTCATTATTTAAAATTCTAAAACATAAATTAAAAAAGTAAATTAAAACAAAAATATTTTCAATCCCTCATTCATCTACTCTCTCTCTCTCTCTCTCTCTCTCTCTCTCTCTCTCTCTCTCTCTCTCTCTATCTCACCTTCATTTTCTCCCACTGTCATATCTTTTTTTCCTCTTCCCCATCTCTCCCCTCTACCGTCAGCTTTCCCTCATCAAAGTCGCCACCAGTACCACACCCTTCCTCCCCAGTCACAACCACCATCCTTGTCGCCACCACCACCATCTCACTTTGACAATTTATGCTTTAAATCAAAAGCCCCAAACTTTGATTCTAAACCCTAATTTTCTTCCCCTCCAAAATTCGATTTTGATTGGGTAGGAACCAAAATTCAGAATATAACCTTTGTTAATGAGTAGGACCCAGAATTCGATTTTGGGTAGGAACTTTTGTTAATTGGAACATAACCTCTCATGGAAGCGCCACAAGGATGCTGCTGAATCAGCCAGAAAAGCTGAGGCATCCAAGAAACGGGCAGAGGATATTGCCGCTGGAATAGTCCAAATGAATGGCAGAGAGTTGTTTCTGCATCAGCCATGGGTATTTGATGACTCACGTTTTTGAGGTTTCTCTTCGTTGCCTCTAACATATTTTATATTTCTAGAAATATGAAGTTTCTGCCTTTGGCAAAGAAATTGTGTTGGAATGTGACAGTTTATTATCAATAAGAATTTTTTAATTTAAGTTTTTTTATTTTAATTCTAAAATTTGTTTCCAATTGTTTGAATATAAATGTAAATAAAAATTAAAGCCAAGTGGAAATAAATTTAATGATAAAAATAAAAAAATTACACAGTCAGCGTGCCACATAGGCAGATTCTGCTGACATGTTTAAATGAGGGACCAAAAGTGGAAGAATCTGAAATGACAGGGACAGAATCTAAACTTTTTTTTTACAAGGACCAAAACCGGAATTCGCTAATATTACAGGACCAAAAGCGGTATTAACCCAACAATAATATATGTAACTCAACTTCTTCTATATCATCTAAAAAATTGTTCGCATCCCCTCAGTTTTTTTGTCAAACCTTTTTTCTGATTTCTATTAAGTTTCTTCTAACATCAAAATCGCATCCTTTTGGTATTGTTTTCTCTCCAAACAATCATGAACAATTTAAGACTTAGAGCAATTATATTTCAAGATAAGACAATTGGTTTTTTATTAAAGGTGATTTAATCAGTAACATCCCTAGGGCCCAACAATAACGTGATTATAACCTTAATAGATGAGTTCTTTTTAAGAGTTCGGCCAAACGGTAAATAAAATCTCATATAAAAAAAATTGCACTCAAAAATCAAATGAAAACTATTTAATAGATGCAACCTAAAACCTTAGTTTGGTCCCATCAACAAGTGTTTTCTATACATTAGACCCCCGAAAGTTTGATTAGGTTAAGGTTTCTTCGTTATAGTTGTAATTTTGTCATAGTTTTCATCTCATTTTGGTTTGAATTAAATTGGACATATTGTGACATGTTGATTGGATACAAAACAAATCAAAATGTAGCAACTTCAATCAAACAATTGGATTTAAGTGGTTAATGAACTCTATCAAAAAATGAATTAAGCTAATAACATATCTCAAATATTAAAGGATGATGTAGTTTATCATCGTTGAAGATACTCTAAGACCATTTACAATGAATATATCATTCAACACACATTCAACACTCACTTTTTCAATTCCCAACACTTCACATCATTTTCTCTCTCTTCCACATAATAATTCAACACTCATTCAACAAATACTCTCTCCAATTGTTTTTCATTCAACACTCTACCTCACCATTTTTTATTTCATATTCTTATTTAATTTTATATTTTTGTTTTTATAATTACATAAAATTACAATTATCAATTATAATTAAATTAAAATAATAAACACTTAACAATTTATTTTTTAGTGTTTTTGTAAAAACAAAATTTATTTAAATAATTTATTTTTATTTTCTTAACTTAAAATGCAATACAATAAACTAAACACGCGGCACACAAGCCAGTTTTCAGCAATCAGGCAGCGCCACGTGTCTGCGTGCAGGCTGTTGAGTGGTTTCATCACCTCTCAACACCACTAAAAATACCATTGGAAAGGCTTTTTGTGTTGAAACTCATTCAACAAACCATTGCAAATGGTCTAAAGACAACCTTAGGCTTAAGCTCAAACTATGGTCTAGACAGTGATGAATGTCACCACCATCAATAATATTTACTTTAAAGTACCGTATCTTTATTGGTAGTGTAATAACTAGCAATGCATAAAATATATTATATACAATTTAAAAGATATTCTTCCAATAATGTCCTATGGTTCTTTTCATGTGGATCTACATGGAGACGTAGTAGTTTAAAAAATTTATTTAAAAGTCTATTTAACTAAAATGATCAAACTACAAGACATAAAATAATTTTTTTTTTAGAAATATTAGGTCAGCCTAGTAAGTAAATATGAATAACTTTTTATTATTAATATTAGTATAATAGGTTTTATACTTTGGTTTTAGATTATAAATTTATCTAACATTTTATGTAATTTAAGTTTATTAACCTATAATATTTTTTCATACATTTAAATTTATTATTATAAACTATAATTGAAATATGATATTAAATATAGTCATATTTTCTTTGATGTCATATTAAAATTGAGTTTTTATTGGTATATCAGCTTGTTAATCTATTAAAACATATATCAAAACTCTGGCCTTGCAAAGCCTATGAGTTGTGATTCACGTTTTCAACCTCAATTTTTTTAGTAAATTAATCTCTTAGTCTTCATCTCTACTAGGAAAATATCCTCACTCGCAAGTAAGGTCTTTACGATGTGTTTTGGATCTGACTCAAAAAAAAAAAACATTATACTTTTGGAGCATCAGTTTCTTTTTTTCTATTAAGGGGTGCTGGTGCATCATCAGTTTGAATCTATAATTTTCCACTTTACGGTATATAGTTAATAATGTGTGTGAATTTTTTGTTGCCAAGCTCTTTGAAAAAAAATCATTCAAGACCGGTTTCATAGTTAATTGCCGTGATGCATTTTTATTCCAAATTCCAATATGTCGACACACATCTTTCATGCCTTCTAAACGTACCATCTATTTCTTTCACATGCCAAAGTATATTTATTTATATTTGAAATAATACGACAAAAATAATTTATGATTAAAAAAACAACAACAGATTCGATGCGACTGTTAGATAGAAAATCCATGCAAGTATTAAACAAAATTAATAAATGTTTAAGTAATTTTAAATGAGACTTATGTTTCAGGACGAGTCTATCTTTACTCCATTTAGGCTTCCTCATTTTACCCCATTTTAAGTCATAGATATGTGACACATGGAAAAGTTAAATCTAACGGCTGTGATTAAAAAATCAAAAGGAAATAAGGATTTATCTAATAAAAAATAGAAAAACTCATCACATATTTCTCTTTCATGTATTTGTCCTTTCCATCTTCCTCCCACATTTCTCATATACGGCGGCGCCCCATCTTCCCTTGCCGGCACCGTTGCCGGCGACGCCACGTTCCTTCCTCCTGCATAAAGACAGCGGCGGTTTGGGTTCCTTAAAGTTAATTCGTTCAAATGTTCCTTAAAAAAAATAATATGTTCAAATCTTTTTGTTTTTGTTGTTCAGCCTTTGATGCGGTTTGGGTTTCAATTGATGTTGTGTTTTCATAAATGATTAAACTCAAAAATAAAAAATTGATTCTTCTCCTGTATTGAAGGAGTACGATCTAGCGAGAGAGGGTTTTTCTATTTTTTTTATGCAGGAGGAAGGATCGCGGCGTCGCCGGCAACGGTGCCGACAAGGGAAGATGGGGCGCCACCGTATATGAAAAATGGAGGAGGAAGATGGAAAAGAAACACGTGAAAGAGAAACACGTGATGAGTTTTTCTATTTTTATTAGATAAATTCTTATTTCCTTGATCTTTTAATTAGATTTAATTTTGTCATGTGTCACACATCTATGACTTTATAAGCATTTCTTCATGACATTTTTTCAGGACATTTTTTCATGATAGCTTTTTTTATAAGCATTTCTTCATGATAGCTTATACAACCTACAACTTGTATAAAAAATAATTTAACCACACTATCTCTTTTTTTATTGTGAAAATGAGTATTCGGCATAATAAATATTCCTTGTATAATTATTACAGCTGTGGTTGATTAAGATGTTTAATCGAGCACTAATAAAGAAGAGATGTTTAAATTAAATTGAGCACCTAGGGTATAAAAAAATACTACGTTTAATCGAGCACAATATTAGTGTTGGAATGGTGTGAAAAGTGCCTGACTGGTTTCTGTCACCAAATAGACATTAAATTACTATAAATAATTCAAATAGGGTGTTTTGCTTTAAAATACAAACAGAAAACTGAAACAGACCATAGATAAAATAATGACGAGAGTAAATTATAAAGAGAAACAAGCAAAAAAAAATTGTTGACTATTAATTTTCTCACCCTATCAGTTTTCACACGCGCCGTATTTTTTTTCCAAAAATACCATTGGTTTGGATTATATAATCTGAAACAGATTGTTAGGTTTTTCGGATTATATAATCCGAAATATGCTTTGTCCAGATTTTTAAAAATTGTGGTTTATATTATTTCAATGACATAAATATAAAATAAATGCAAATATAAACAAAATTAAAAGGACAAAAAGATACAAATAAAATCTCATTTTATTAATATATCAATACATTTACAACAAAATAAAGATTAACCTTAAATCTTTTTAAGTTTATTATATAAAATATTCAAACCTAATGCTAAACTATTAAAAACCTAAATCTAAACCTGTAGTATGCAAGCTGGTGTGTGTGTGTGTGTGTGTGTGTGTGTGTGTGTGTGTGTGTGTGTGGGGGGGGGGGGGGGGGGGGGGGGGCTGGGGTAAGGATTGTTTCCTCTCTAGGGCGAAAGAGATCTTAATGGTCAACCTTGCACCCAAACAAACTAACATGACACCAGACAAACTGTGCTTCTTTGCAGCGCGTCACCATCCCTATTGATTGCTCATACAATCCTTAGATTTTCAAAGTAGCCTCTTTTTATGAAAGACCAACGATAGAAACACATTGTTGTAGAAGGAAGAGGGGGGATTGGGGGGGGGGGGAGGAAAAAGAGATGGTGGGGGCGAGGGAGGGGGCTGGGGTAAGGTTTGTTTCCTCTCTAGGGCGAAAGAGACCTTGATGGTCAACCTTGCACCCAAACAAACCAACATGACACCGATTGTGCTTCTTTGCAGCGTGTCACCATCCCCATTGACCGTTCATACAATCCCCGAATTTCCAAAGTAGCCTCTTTTTATGAAAGGCCAACGATGGAAACACATTGTTGTAGAAGGAAGAGGAGGAGAGAGTGTGAGATGATGGTATGAGAAATGGTGAAGGTTTGAAGGGCATTTATAGGGGAAATTTGTGAAGATTGTGGTGGATAGAGTGTAACGACTCTTAATTAAGGGTCAAAAAATGTGTTCAAATGGTTTTACCAGCCACTAAAATTGGTAAAACCCTTTGAAAAACGTGTTCCATGAGTTACTCTTGTCGTCCAAAACTCTGACTTGTTTCGGATTATATAATCCGAAAATTATAAAAACTTTTCGGATTATATAATCTGAAATGCTTCAATAATGGGTGAAGAATGAGAGAAACTTCGTACTTTGTAGGGTGAGGGATGTTTCGAACTGTACAATCCGAAAATATTATGTACATGATTTTTTTTGTGGTCCATATTGCATCGACAATTTTTGTGGTCCACGACGCCTAGAAACCTCCATAAATAAGTGTGCCTGTTTTTATTAGCAGTAAACCACACAAAAAAAAAACCATGGAAATTTTTGTCATTGATCCGAACACCAAGCTAGCTATAGTTTACTACAACGGGGGAAAACCACCCCATCAGTTCAGGATTCGCACTGATGCCAATCTCTCAGGGTTGAAGGATCACCTAAATCAAATCAACCGTCAACTCAACCACAGAGACACAAGGAGGGTGGATGATGTTGAGTACCGACGTCCATCGACCGACTCAGCTGGAACTCTGCGGTTCAGCCGGATGAAGCTCATGAACGACGACGACGTGAGAACCATCTTATCGATCTTTGGTCAGTACAGTACTAAAGGGCCGATCGAGTTGGACGCTTCGTTGGTCAGATATGTTGAAGAAATTTAGAAAATTTTGATCCGGCTCAGGAACTACGAAGAGATCAGGGCTTTGCTGAAGGGACTAGACGAAGACATTATTTTAGTTGATCTGTAATCTATTATGTTTTATTTTATTACGTGTTTTATGTTGTTGAAATATGTTGTTAAAATCAATATATCTATGGTCAGTTTTATGTTGTTAAATTATGCTGTTTTTTTTCTCTTCTTCGCACAAATTCATTTTTGTCTGCACCGAAGGAACACATTGAAGAAATACGAAGAGAAAAGTTTTCTGAAGATCTTCATCATGTTGTCAAAAATCTCTTCGTTGAACTTTACGCTAAAGATGTTCATTTAAAAATAGATAGATAGAATATATAGATCTTCATCATGCTGTCAAAAATCTCTCCGCTGAACTTTACACTAATATGTTCATTTAAAAAACAGATAGATAGAATATATAGATCTTCATCATGCTGTCAAATATCTCTCCGCTGAACTTTACGCTAAATATCTTCATTTTAAAAAATAGATAGATAGAATATATAGATCTTCATCATGTTGTCAAATATCTCTCCGTTGAACTTTACACTAAAGATGTTCATTTAAAAAAATAGATAGATAGAATATATAGATCTTCATCATGCTGTCAAATATCTCTCCACTGAACTTTATGCTAAAGATGTTCATTTAAAAAAATAGATAGATAGAATATATAGATCTTCATCATGTTGTCAAATATCTCTCTGCTGAACTTTACGCTAAAGATGTTCATTTAAAAAATAGATAGATAGAATATATAGATTCTCATCATGCTGTCAAATATACCAAGATATATGATAACGTCACCGCAAGTATGCGGTTATTATCGAGTAGTAAAAATATCGATCCACATGGAATTTTGTACGTACTGATTTAATTTTCAGAGAATGTTAGCTGAACAGATTAAGTTTTTAGAGTCGGATAAATTATTTGGTTTAGTTTTATAAAATAAAAAGCGTCTTGGGATTATTGGTATATCTAATGACAATAATAACGTTCAAGCCTATATCTCTATTCTATATTGAATCCATTTTCCAAAGAGAAGATTCACTAAGGTAATTCATGTTTCCTTTTGAAATACATGAATGTATCCCAATAACAATCACGCCTATTCTCACGGTTGATTGCTATATGAGACTCATTAAGCACGAATCTTATGGCCTCAACACATCACAAAGCTACTCATTTGGGGCGTTCCCATCAAGCTTTGGGATGCCTTGTCTAATCTCATTTGTTCCAATATCAAGCTTCTTTGTTCGATACTTCACTTGATATTTGAAATGATGAAATAGTAGTTGTTGAACTTCTCCGTTCGGTACTTCGTTCAACACTTGCTATTGAGTTTAAAAACGATGAGATTAGATAGGAAAATAGTTTTGAATAAAATAGAGCTTAGGCTTGGTTTGATTAGCATCTAGTCATTAGACTTTTCCAGCAATCCCAAAATTAGACAAGTCTACTCACGATTGTTCATCGTAGACGCTTGACAAATTATAAAAGACATGAATTGTAAATGCATAAAGATAAATGACAAAAATAATAAAGTGCAGAAAAGTAAAGAACATAAAGTATAAATTGCAGGAACTTAAAAGTGCAAGAAAATGTAAAGAAATGAACTTAGAGCAATGTAGCAATTGGATTTCACTATAGTAACCATACACCAAGTCTAAGCTCCCTTACAAAGCTGGTTGTAGCCCTATTTATAGCTAAAAACCTCAGACAAGGTGTTAAACACGGATTACATAGCAATAATGGGCATTTCCCAAGAGTTTTCAATCATTAAAACTGATTGCATAACGCGCACGGTCGTATCATATGGGCGCATGACAGTGCCATGTTTTAAAACTGCAGAAACTGAAAATCTGAAGAGGCGCACGACCATGCCATTTGGGCGCACGACCATGCGTGAAGAATCTGCCTTGGTTGGCATGGTTTGACTAGAAAGGACGCACGACCAGTTCAAAAGGTGGCACCACCGTGCCACCTAAAAATTGCCTTGAAACTTGATTTTTCTTACTTGACTCTTCATGTTTTTGATCCAAGATGCTTGCTGATAAGTGCCAAAATTGACTTAAAAAGCATATTTATTTTAGGCACTTATGTAACTTATTTCACAAGTTATCTTAGGATAAGCTCGTATTTATGGTTCAAAATGCTATTTTTGAGATCCTATGTCTTACCCCATGTTTTTATTGCAGGAAATTCATGCTTGAACATGCTGAGCAAAGAAATGAAGTTGTTTCAAAGCCATCGCTAGAAGCGCAGACATCCTCGCTACAAGCGAGGATAGGCAGGGAATTTGAAGGCTTCATCGCTTCAAGCGCCAGCTGCCACGCTACAAGCGAAGATAGGCAGGGATTTTTAGATGCTCATCGCTTCAAGCGATGGACTGGTCGCTTCAAGCGACCAAGGGCGGTTTAAGGCTCCATGCTGACGTGGAGGATCCCTATTGGCCATTAAACTTCCTCGCTACAAGCGACCAACTCATCGCTTGTAGCGAGCGTGCAAATTTTCAGTTTTATAAAGCATTTTTGGCTCATTTTCTGATAACCAGTTGGAGAACTTTGATACTTTTTCTTCCAATTTGTTAGGATTGCTTTAGTAGTAGTTTAGGACTTAGTAATTAGGGTTAGAGCTTTGATCTTCAAAGATCAAAAGTGATTGAGTAGTGGAAATCAACCAAAGGCTTTGGGAAATCAAGACTTGGGTTTGTATCTTCACCTTTTCTCTTCACTTTTGCATAGTTGCCATGAAAATGAGCAACTAACATCCCTTTGTTGGGATTAGAGGTAATCTTTCTAGCTTTGATTGTAATGAATGATTATGTGAATATATGGTTTAGCAATTTACATGTTTATGAAGTTATTCTTGCTTTTCATTCTCATGATTGATTCAAATGATATTGACAAATACTTTTGAATCTATGTTTAAGAATAATCTTCTATCAAAGTAAGAAAATCTAGAAATGGATTGGGGTTTTGATAATCGCACTAAGTTTCGGATCGTAATGCTTTCGGATCGTTTGATTGATTGGGAAATCGTCGATTAAACGATACGATCGATTTCACGATGTCATTTGGGAAATCAATGATATTGTAGAGCGATACGTGATATTTACGCTAAAACGCTAAATTCATATGCATGATTTATTTATTACATTCTTTGCAAGATTGATGAACTTTAATCTCAACGCTTTTGTTCCCTAATTCTTTGTCGTTTTAATTCCCGCATTTACATTCTGTTAATTTATGAAACCAACCGTACAAACCCTTAACTCAAAACAATACCGATTGTTGAACGGTTCGAAGTAAGGCACCAATCCCTGAGGAGACGATAATAGAAAATACTTACTTTTGTTGTATGAAATACTGCTTCAACAAAATGGCGCCGCAAGCGATGGAATTTACACTACGTCGCTGTAGCGACGCACTTGTCGCTTGTAGCGACAGTTTTTGCACTTGCGCTTGTAGCGCCACTGTTCGCTTGTAGCGATGGGCATTTAGCCTGTCGCTGTAGCGACGAATCGCGCGCTTGTAGCGAGCGTATCAGAAAACAGTTTTATATTACCCAGGCCAGACCTGTCGCTTCAGCCACCCCCCCAACCACTTTCATTTATTATTATAGCCGTTTCTAGCTTTATTTTCGCATCTGAACATATTGCATTCCATCTGTTTCCATTCTGCTTCATCTCTGCTTTGTCCCTCTCTCACATTCTGCACAATCTTGCTAAATTAATCTCTATACCTGTTTAATCCACATCAACAACTCTTCAGGTATGTTATTCGTTACTCTCTGTTAATGTTTAGTAGCTTTTTACTTGCTAATGATGCCTGCATGCTGATTTCACAATTTAGGGTTTTAGGGTTTTACGAAATTTTGAAATAAATCATGCCCTGTTGTTACCCATTGCTTATACTTAGTTTAAGTTGTTATAAATGACCTAGAATCACTAGAAAAACTTCCCTTTAATCCTCTTGTACATAGGAATCGTATTTTTGGAAAAACCCTTTTGTAAAATTCAAAATAAATTAGGGTTTTTGAGGATTTAGGGAGTTTGAGTGATTGTTAGTCATTTATTTTAGCTTTAATTTTGATTTCGCATGCTACAACCAAGTTTAAATCAAGAAAAACATGAATTTTGAAAAAGGGACCCCTCGCTAGAACAGCGCTTGTAGCGCAGGAATCTGGGATTTTCTGGGTTTCGTCGCTACAGCGACCAAGCTGTCGCTTGTAGCGAGCGAACCCAGAATTTGTTTTATTTGTGTTTTGATTGATATATGACTTGTGTCCTACCTGACTTTTATCTGTTTTAACTCATTGTGTAGGAATGGCACCTAAAACATCCTCAAAACGTCAAAGGAACGTTGAAAGTTCCTCTTCACGACCAAGGGTCAATGTGCCACAACACGATGCAGCTCGTTTCCTCAGCTGGAGGAACCAGGAGAGATACGAGGAACTGAGGACGAGAAGAATCTGGTCAGAGAAAAGATTTGAGATATCTGAAGAAGGGGAATATGGTCATATAGCAGCTGTGATTAAAGAGAGGAAGTGGGGAATCCTTTGCTCACCACCGAGGAGGATCAACTATGAGATCGTGCGCGAGTTTTACGCGAACGCGATCCCCTCCGATCCTTCAGATGAGTTCACCTTCACGACCTACGTGCGTGGGCGCACCGTCACATTCGACCGCATGTCCATCAACGCATATCTGGGCAAGCCTTTGGAGGTGGTTGATGATGAAGAAGATAACCCGCTTGCACCCACAGCACTGTGTGATTTTGGTGAGCGTCAGAGGAGTGGTGACTGGGACCACGACACCATAGCACAGGACATCTTCCAGCAGGGGAAGAGTTACGACTTGAGTAGGGCTTCGGGTAAGCCTTTCCGAGCACTCCGTGAGGACATGACCACTGAGGCTCAGGTAATCCTTACCCTGATTCTTTATAACATCCGCCCTAAGTCTCACACCTCTTCCACCACTTTAGATGTGACCCCCCTAGTCCATTACATCCTCACTCAGCGTCAAGTGGACGTAGCTAGGCTCATTGCTAATGAGATGAGGATAGTTGCTGAGAGTGGACTATTACCCCCGGGCAAACCTAAATGCCCTTTGACTTTTCCCGGGTTGATCATGGGCCTTTGTAGGAGAGCTAGAGTGCATATGCCATCACAGGTTGATGAGGAAATTAAAAATCCTATTGATGATAGATACATCAATAGGTATTGCTCTACACCTGCACCTGTAGCCCCACCACCACATCCTCACACCTCAGCCGGACCTTCATCCTCAGCAGGACCTTCTCACATGCCACCACCACCACCTCAGACTACTAGTCACCCTAGCCATCCGACCATTCCACCTTTGGACTTTTCCGGTTGGGATTCAGCTACTGTGAGCGCTATGCTGTTGGCGCAGAATGCGTTAAATCATCGGGCACTTACTACGATTCAGAGCCATCTGCACGACAGTGGCCAGAGCCCGTGGACACCTGCATTCTTCTATGAGCATATTGGTTGGCCTGGGGACAGGCCATTCTTTCCAGGAGGGGCAGAGGCAGCTGGTGCTGGTGATGATCAGGATGCTGGAGACGATGGTGATGATGACGCAGATGTGGATGTTGATCTTGATGATGATTCTTCATTTGCTTCTATTGATCGCAGGGTAGCTGATTTGATAGACTCTGAGGACGACATGGCCACAGATTCAGATTGATGCAGAGTTGCAGATCCTGTTTTGTTTTTCCTTTCGTTTTATTTATTCTGCTTTGTACTTTAACATTTTGATTTATGCTTTGTACTTTGGGTATTTCTGTTGTACCTTGGATAATATTATGTTTATGTTTATGTTATTTATATTTTGGGTATAACATGTTAGTTTAGTTATATTTTATTTATGCTTTAGTGTTTATTTATGTTAAAATTTTTTTGAAAATCCCAACAAATTTTGAAAGAAAGATGAATGATTCAAAAGCAATGCTTGAACTGTGAATCATCTGAGTGATAATGATAAGAATGAGTGTTAAAGCGCGCAGCTAAGGTACTCGTTTTCTCGTTTTTCTAGGTATATTCTTTAATGTGAATAAGTTCTTTACACGCACAAGTTAATTTATTCAGTTTTTAAGCAAGCATGTGTTTAGTTTTGAACCAATGTAGAACTAGCCAAAAATGTGAGGAATCCTCAACCAATGTATATATATGCAGGAGACCAATACCATGTTTAACTCAGTTAGATTATGTTAAATCTGTTGTTGTTTTAATTTGTATAAGAGCATTGAAATGATCAAGGCAATTTTTTGAAATTGAGAGAAATACTTGACCAAATGAACCTACCCTGTGAGATGTGTGAGTATCTGTTAACCCAGCTGAGCCTAATGGAATCAGAATTGTTAACTGTGGACTGTCAATTTAATAAGCTCATCTGCTTATTTAAATTGCCGGAGTTTGTAAAAAAATTCAGTCACAGTTAACTCTCTATTGAATTCTGATTGTTGTTTTCTTTTGAACCCTTATCCGTCGTTTTTATTGACCTTTGCCATAATAACAAAGGAACATTCGATTAGGGTATCATTGGAATAAGTTGGGGAGAAAGGAAGGTTTTATTTAAGTCAATGTATGGTGAATGTAATATTTGATCTTGGCAATCTTGAAAAGAAAAGAAAAGAAAAAAAGAAAGAAAAGCAAACTAAGAAAAAGAAAAGAGAAAAATGAAAAGGTTTGCAAGATTTCAAAGAAAAAAATAAGAAAAGTTGTCAAGAATCAATCAAGAATAAAAAAAGAATGAAATTCACCAAGTGCTGTATTGGAGAAAGAAGGAAGTTGTAATTAGTTTGAATGTTTCCTTTTGCTTGGCCATTTGAATTCAAATATCCCACATATGACAATTCTTTTGTAGCCTAGCCCAATTACAACCCTTAAAGTCCTTTTGATCAATGCCTTTTATGCTTTTGGAAATGATAATTAGATAGACACATAATTTGATTGTATGTTATCATGTTTATTGGATGAGTGTTCATAACCCTCAAAAATGATTTCAATTGTTCATATACTTTATAAAGAAGTGTGTTAGGTTTGGTTCAAATTTAAACATGTTGCTTGTTTAGGATTGTATGATTTAATTCCTTGTGTTTAGAACTAGTTCACATTTGTAGAATGTATCTTGTTTAATGAGAAACTTAACCTTAGTTTGCGCAATCATGTTAAATCATTCACCTATCACTTATTTGTTTCAAACTTTTAATTCTTTTGCATTCTTGCTCAAAGCCATGATTAAAGCTTGTTTCCTTATTTGTTGTGTCCTTTGTTTGAGGACAAACAAAGATTCAAGTTGGGGAGTGTGATAAGTGCCAAAATTGACTTAAAAAGCATATTTATTTTAGGCACTTATGTAACTTATTTCACAAGTTATCTTAGGATAAGCTCGTATTTATGGTTCAAAATGCTATTTTTGAGATCCTATGTCTTACCCCATGTTTTTATTGCAGGAAATTCATGCTTGAACATGCTGAGCAAAGAAATGAAGTTGTTTCAAAGCCATCGCTAGAAGCGCAGACATCCTCGCTACAAGCGAGGATAGGCAGGGAATTTGAAGGCTTCATCGCTTCAAGCGCCAGCTGCCACGCTACAAGCGAAGATAGGCAGGGATTTTTAGATGCTCATCGCTTCAAGCGATGGACTGGTCGCTTCAAGCGACCAAGGGCGGTTTAAGGCTCCATGCTGACGTGGAGGATCCCTATTGGCCATTAAACTTCCTCGCTACAAGCGACCAACTCATCGCTTGTAGCGAGCGTGCAAATTTTCAGTTTTATAAAGCATTTTTGGCTCATTTTCTGATAACCAGTTGGAGAACTTTGATACTTTTTCTTCCAATTTGTTAGGATTGCTTTAGTAGTAGTTTAGGACTTAGTAATTAGGGTTAGAGCTTTGATCTTCAAAGATCAAAAGTGATTGAGTAGTGGAAATCAACCAAAGGCTTTGGGAAATCAAGACTTGGGTTTGTATCTTCACCTTTTCTCTTCACTTTTGCATAGTTGCCATGAAAATGAGCAACTAACATCCCTTTGTTGGGATTAGAGGTAATCTTTCTAGCTTTGATTGTAATGAATGATTATGTGAATATATGGTTTAGCAATTTACATGTTTATGAAGTTATTCTTGCTTTTCATTCTCATGATTGATTCAAATGATATTGACAAATACTTTTGAATCTATGTTTAAGAATAATCTTCTATCAAAGTAAGAAAATCTAGAAATGGATTGGGGTTTTGATAATCGCACTAAGTTTCGGATCGTAATGCTTTCGGATCGTTTGATTGATTGGGAAATCGTCGATTAAACGATACGATCGATTTCACGATGTCATTTGGGAAATCAATGATATTGTAGAGCGATACGTGATATTTACGCTAAAACGCTAAATTCATATGCATGATTTATTTATTACATTCTTTGCAAGATTGATGAACTTTAATCTCAACGCTTTTGTTCCCTAATTCTTTGTCGTTTTAATTCCCGCATTTACATTCTGTTAATTTATGAAACCAACCGTACAAACCCTTAACTCAAAACAATACCGATTGTTGAACGGTTCGAAGTAAGGCACCAATCCCTGAGGAGACGATAATAGAAAATACTTACTTTTGTTGTATGAAATACTGCTTCAACACTTGCTCTTCATTATTTTTACCTAGAAATAAAAACAAGTGCTTTGAAGTATAATAGTTCAAGAAAGTAAACTAAAACGACTAAAATTTATTTAAAATAAACCCTTAAAAACCTAGTAAAATACTACATATCAATATATAGGGTGCAAGTCAGGTTCAGACTATATAATCTGAACCAGTTCAGCACAAGTTTTTTTTTGTGGTATTGCACCGACAGTTTCTGTGGTCCACGACGCACAAAAACTTCTATAAATAAGTGTGATTGGATCAGTTGTTGTAAACCACAACAAAAAACTCTGAAAAATCTTCTGAAATATATGAACACCAAGAGGTTGCTATGATCTAGATCTTGCTGCCTTTGCAATATACCTATGTTAGTTGACAAGGCATCATGATCTAACTCAAAACAATCCTCTTGAAACACCTTGTCTTTCATCATTATGTTGCAGATCTGATTTCGAAGAGGTTCTTGTGAACTTGATCTAGTTGACCTGTCGATCGAAATATGTCAGCTGGTAGGTCAGCTGGATCAAGTACAAAAGTACCTCTTCGAACACCTTCCCAGAAGATTCATCACTTCTGTTATTGTGTTGTTTTACGTTGTTTAATTATTTATGTACCTTTTGAAAAAAATTCCTTTGTCATTCGCCATGAAAACCTACCAAAAATGAAACTTAAACACAATCTGGCGATATTCGGATTATACTATCCAAAAATATTTAGACTGGTTCAGATTGTATAATCTGAAAACTCTTAGACTAGGTGGGTGGTGGCGTTTCACCCAAGGTTTGGACGGATTATGGTGTGTTTAATGCATTTTTTATCGGTTGGACCATGGAAAATGTTTCCTTTGACTGTAGTATGGTCTAGGAATGGTTTAAGGCTTTAAATAGGCTTGCATCTTCAACAATTTCATTCATTCTTCACTTCCCATCTTTTCTTACTTTTTCTTAAACATTTTTTAGTTTTTTAGGAGTGTTTACGGTGTCATGGTTATTGTTGACCGTTCATAGAATCCCTGTAATTGCTTTGCAATTTATGCGGGGATTCTACGACGATCAGCAGAGACCTTTGACAACAAATACAACACAAAAAATGCAGTGCGTGAAGTTTCGGATTTTAGAATCTGAAAATACCTAACAATCTTGTTCGGATTTTAGAATCTGGACAAAAGGTATTTTCGGAAAAATTATTGAGCGCACGAGAATAGCATAGGGTGGGAAAAGTAATTCGCAAAATTGTGTTAAGCGGTTTGTTCTGGACCGACCAAATGCTCCCAAGGCCATTTGCGTAGGCCCAATCCCAAATGACCCCAATCTAGCATTTGAGCCACTTACTCGCAACACCACCTCTCCTCGCTACGCATGGCAATGGGGCGGGGTGAGGATGGATTTTACCTGCCCCGTCCCCATACCCTACTCCCATATACTTACCCGTTACCCTACCCATACCCAACGAGGGTGAGAAATCGAAACCCATCCCCGTCCCTGACGGATTCGGGTATCCCCATCTCATCCCCATCCCCGCAGTGGATAATTTTATTTTAATAAAAATAAAAGTATTTTTCATCCTCGAGCGCAATGTTGTAATGCATTATCCAACAAAGAGATGATGACGATCGATGGCTATGGTGATATAGAAGAGAGAGGCCGAGAGTGTGAGATATGTAAGGAGAAAAGAGAGAACCATGATAAGTGAGTGTCATTTGAAAGACTGAGACTCTGACTGTGTGAGTGAAATGATTTTGGGTTTTGGTTTCTATTTATATAAAAAGGGGTAAGAAATTGATTTTCTACATTCGGAGCGGGTTTGTGTATGTATTTGGGATAGGTACCTATATCCCCGTTACTTGTCTTGTACCCATATTTAGAAATCGGGGAAAACTCAAACCCATACCCAAATCCAGTCAAATTGGGTTTGGTTCGGGAGGGTAGCCGCGAGCATGGGTTTTGTTGCCATGACTACTTCTCGTGAGGGGGGGGGGGGGGGGGGGGGGTGCTCGGATCAAGACGGAGACCCATTCAAACATGAACGGTAACGTTTCCCCCATGCTCCCGTGAATATCGCTCGACGATTATGATTCCCCATAATCTGTAAATGTCGATGCCTTATGTGTGCCTTATAATGACACTTGCACCTCCATACTATATAAAGGGGACTCTCAGCAGTCCTTAAGGTTAGATTCTCTTTATTGTCCTAACCCTATCTTATAACTCAATACTGACTTGAACATCGGAGTGTCTGCAGATACCCCCCGCCCCTCCGTCATTCCAGTCAAAGCAATCGTTCACAACCACCGCAAAACACTGCTTCAGCAGTCACCTTCTGATCAGGTACGATCACGCTTCTTTAAAAAAAATATCGACGAAGAGAGAAATTATCAGTATTAATTAAATCGACTCTAATAATCATTTTTCTAAAACATCATAATTTTATAATTTGATTATTTTAAAAAGTAATTCAAATCAACAGTTGAAATAATGATTTTATATGCTTAATAAAAATAAGAAGAGTGTCTTCATGAACATAATTTAGTTGATAGAGACGTTACAATATACATAGTTTGAGTCTCGGACTTCTCAATTATTCACATTAAAGAGTGAACTTTTTACACTTTCAAAATAGGTCTCATATAAAGTATGAGATTCATATGGATTGCATGTATATATACAATGTTTTTGTATCTTACTATTATTATAATAATAATAATAATAATAATAATAATAAAAACAAACTTGGACAAAAATGTGGAGCCCCGCCGTGCCATATTAATATTCTTCACAGCCACAGTTCCATTTATGTATCATTTGATTTGAAAGTCACTTTATTTATTGGATATGCTTTGAATATCCTTAAGATTGATACTTAGTGTTTTAAGTTAAAGGATTTGTTTAGCACCAATTGCTTAAAGGAATCTAACTCGAAAAAATTATATTTAATTAACGTGGACTTTATGAAATGAAGAAAATTTATAAACGGAATACAGATTTTGTCAAAAAAAAATTAAAATTGGAGTGAAGATACTTTAGTGGAACAATGTGATTCAAGTACCACCTCCAACGTCTCTCTCATGTTCAAGGTGCCATGTAATTTAATATTGTGCAGTCCATTCAAATGATGAATAAGACTCGTGGCTGATTATGAATTTTACAAAACCATTTTACAAAATATACAAATTTTTTTTGAAAGGAAATATACAATTTTGTTATGAAACAAAGCCCTTTAAAATAGTCTATAATACTTAGGGCGATGCTTATTTTTCAAGATATGAGGTATTTTTTGTATCAATGTGCGAGTTTACAAATTAAAAAGATAATTGATTAAAATTAGTACCAACTTATTCTATTTTATTTATTACAACTTTAATATTACATTTATTTTCAGAACTAATTTTTATGGGGGCAATAACTAATTTTTGGGAGAAAAATAAAATTGTTATATTTCAAAATTAAAAAGTTTCTTTGTTTTTTTGGCCAAATTATACCGGCGGTCTTTTAAGTTTAATGTTTGTAACACATTGATCTTTTATGTTTTTTTAGTTTCGTTCTTTAAGTGATGTAATATTTGCGCCGTTAACATTTTTCATCCAATTCAAATCTAAAATTTGAAGAAAAAAATCTCTGAATCTTCAAAGTTTTAATGAAATGAAATTCCTAGAAGCAAATTGAAGGAACACCTCAACCTCCACCCACACTTCACTTCCCTCAAATATCACTACTACCAACCCCTAGTAGATCTATGAGAAAAATGAAGATGACTCTTGCTTTAATAGTGATGCTCGCTTTCTCTCTTCTGATTCTATCTTCGACAACATCAATTGAATTCTCTCTTCTTCAATTACGGGTTTTAAATTATTTTTTTTAAGATAAAATCCAATTTCTCAGTAAAAGAAGAATTACTAGGATTTAATTTCGACAACAACAATTGTTTTAATTTTTTGACCCAAAAAAATCTCTCTTTTCTTTTTGTTCTGATTCTATCTTCCCTCGTTACCACCATATATTTCCCATGAATTTCTCAATTGGATATAACAAAAAATTAAGTTTCTTTAATCATAAATTTAAGAAACAAAAATTAGTTTATTTGTCTCAGAATATGAAAACGAGATAAACTAACATGTTCAATTATAGAAAAACTAGACATCGTCCCGTGTTATCGCACGGGTCAATGATGAGCGCAATATATTGGGAATTCATGACTACAACATCACTTAAAAGACAATATATTAAAACGCGTGGAATATATTATAATTGAAATTTCATTCGAACATCACATGAGTAATAATAATATTAACTAACGAACATTCTGAAACATTTTTTTGTAAACTACATTATATGTAACATTTGTATATTCGTCTTCCTTATCGGTTAACAATATCTTTAGCCATTTTTTTGAAGTAACTCTAGACGTTTGACTCATGGTATCAGATAGGTCTAGAGTTGAAAGCTGTATTTTTTTAACAATGGATATTGAAGTTGTTATTAACATATTAAGTTATATTATATGACATTCACATTATGGTCCTAAAAATGCAATCAAATATGTTGATATGGACCCAAACAAATTTATCACAACCAAAAATATTATAATGGAAATTTTATACATTTCAGTAATTAACATAAGTACATTCTAAGATATTTCCTTATAAACTACGTTTGATGTTACAGTTATATCTTCATCTTCTTCATTAGTCACCAATACATATAAGTTTTTCCTTGGAATAACTCTCGACATAACAACATATAGTTGCCCATGAGAAAAAATTAATTGTGGTAACTCTTAACATAGCAACATATAACTTCTCAATTGAGTTAACCATAACAAATCGAAGGTAACAATTTCCAACTATTTTTTTGAGTTGATTTGTACTTAGAGGAATATATCTTTTTGTTTGAGGCAGTGTGTTAAAAACTAAATGGATCTATATGAATATATAGTGCAAGAAACGACCAATGGCTAAGAGTAAAATGAAGTGGTGTGCAACAAAACACAAACATTGTGTATGAACAATCACACATGATATGTTTTTTGGTTGTTGAAGAACTTAAATGTAATCAAATTTCTATGAGAAAAAACGGTTGTGGGTGGGTGCAAAGCATGCCCTATGTTAATTGTAGGGCTTATCTACTCAAGTGGATCAACTCTGGTTTGGCTAGATCAAAACTTGATGATAATGATTAGCGCCCACCTTCATAGGTTTGTCACCTACAATTTTATACAAACTGAAAGGCTCAAGACCACGTTCCCAATCAAAGTGCTGCTATAGATCATAGTTTGAAGATCAGAGTCTGAAGAACAGCGTCTGAAGAACAGAGTTTGAAGATCAGAGTCTGAAGATCAGAGTCTGAAGAACAGCGTCTGAAGATCAGAGTCTAAAGAACAGAGTCTGAAGAACAGTGTCTAAAGATCAGAGGCTGAAGATTAGAGTCTGAAGATCAGAGTCTGATGAACAGTGTATGAAAACTGGGAGTCTGAGGTACTTGTTTACTTGTAGACTAATCTATTTTATTTTTGTTAAGTTTCTGGATGTTGGTTCTTAAGCTAATCAATGTTATCACCCCATTTATTATTATAATTATTATTATTAATCATTATTACTACAATTATTAGTTTTCATTCTAAAGAGTTATTATACCTTGTTGTTATTAAATTGAAAAGAGCAAAATCGTACAAAAACTTATTCACAATACCATATACTGTATCACGAACATGTGGCTTATATATTGGTTCAATTTATCCAAATGTTGCGACACTTAATTATTATGTTGAGTAGTATGGTACTTAGATTCGTAGGAAAGAAGATGGAAATACTAACTATTTTTGTTTGAATGTATGGATAGGTTGATATAATGTTGGGGGCGCAATTTATATAGACAGCTTAATAACTGTCTTAAAGAGTTGAAACCACCTCCCTCAACCATAAATTCATTGGGAACTATCAACAATTATTGCAGATATGGAACATAAGCTTTAAATAAGTTGGCTCCTGTGATGGAAAGGGAACAGTTATAATTAAACCTGCATAACCCAAGAAAACATGCGCAGTCAATGTAAGGTGGCGCACATAAACCATGTGATGATTTATATCATGTCCCTCATGCGTTGGAAACTGATTGTAATCATTGAAACATGTAAAAAACACGTCGTGCGAGTAATATGTTGAACTGGAAATTAACTATAAACGTGTTATCCACAATCCATCCAAATTCTGCTGCGATACACATAGTATCTAGGGGATTACACAAACTTTGTTATAAAATTGGATTAAGTTGTAACACTTATAATTGAAATTCCATATTCTTTTCTAATTGTACAGTTTGCACCAAACATCAGAATTAAATTGTATCACTTATAAATCTGGATATAATTGATTAATTGTTAGTATATTAATATTTTATAAGGATATAATAATCATATGAGTATATATAATGTGATTACCAAAAATCCAGCTTCTATTTCATCGGCAGCAAGTACTTTATCGTAGGTCAGTTGAAAGTTCATCTCACCGTGCACAAATGGTCTTGGCACGACATTGGGCAAATTGACTGGAATAACATTCTTCTCAACGCTAAAACTCATTGGTGGAACAAAAGTAGGATAACAGATCGTCTTCCCAAACCTATTCTTCACTCTAATATAGATTAGAGTCTGAAGAACAGAGTCTGAAGATCAGAGTCTGAAGAACAGTGTCTGAAGATAAGAGTCTGAAGATCAGTGTCTGAAGATCAGAGTCTGAAGAACAGAGTCTGGAGATCAGAGTCTGAAGAACAGTGTCTGAAGAATAGTGTCTGAAGATCAGTGTCTGAAGATCATAGTCTGAAGATCAGAGTCTGATGAACAATGTCTGAAAACTGGGAGTCTGAAGTACTTGTTTCATTGTAGACGAATCTATTTTATTTTTGTTAAGTTTCTGGATGTTGGTTCTTAAGCTAATCAATCCTATCACCCCATTTAATATTATAATTATTATTATTAATTATTATTACTACTATTTTTAGTTTTCATTCTAAAGAGATATTATACCCTGTTGTTATTAAATTGAAAAGAGCAAAATCGTACAAAAACTTATTCACAGTACCATAATATTGCGAACAAATTAATGAGACTAAAAATAGACTGGGAAGTAGATCCTAACTTTTAAAATCGGGTCAAAGAAAATCTTTTTTTTGTTCAAGTCATACATTAGATCCATAAAAAAGACGTGCATTAGTTTAGTTTGCTCATATAAAAGACATGGTCTCATTAATCCTAAACGTATAATTTTTTTAAGCTTTTGTTTTTTAAAAGATTCTCCTCACATTGTTATCATGTCTAAAGGCTTCGGTCATAATTTACAATAACTTCTCAAGGATATATGTGCGTCTCATTTGAATAAGCTATAGGATAGGGTTGATATAGGTTGATTACAAAATCTTGTGATATTAACTAAAGTCAGATACAAATTTATAGAGTGAGCTCTATAGTTTGTTACAATAATTTAGGAGAAATAATGGTAACAAAAGAGGAGCATAAGAGCCTAGTATGTAGTATAGCATATGTTACAACAAATAGCATATGTTACAACAAATTTATAAGAGTCTAGTATGGTCTAAACTAAAGTATAGAATATGTTACAACAAACTGATAAGAACCTAATCTGTTCTAAAGTATGCATTACATGAGCTGGAATATTGTCGAATTGGATAGGAACACCAACTGGATTATATTGATCTATTAATGAGCAGACCTTTTTTCAAAATGCCAAATTGAACGCTAGAAGCTACCACATGGTGACAACATCCAATGACAGAAATAAAATACACCTGCTTTGACAGAAATAAAAAAATTCAAAAAAAGAAGGAGCAACCCACAAATAATATCAGTTACAAAAGAATAAAATTAAATAAAGTTAGAAATAAAATCCCTCACCAAGTAAAGGTAGAAAGTGAAAAAACGGTTCAAATGACTCCTCCAATCCAGTCGTAGAAGCGCTTAATCAGTGCAAACGTCTCTAACAACTTGTTCAACCTCCAAATTTCATGATCCTCCAAAGCCATCCCCAATTATGTCTTGCCGAATCCACAAATCTGAACAGTGATGGAAGAGAGCATTGAGCAGAGCCAATATTTGGGATTCAGCGACATGAGAAGTTTTGCTGACGAAGGATTGTGGTGAGGAGGACGATGGTGATGGTGGGTTACAGTGGAGAGGTGGTGGTAGCCAATGGTGGAGGAGAACGATGGTGATGGGAGGACGGTGGGCTGGTGGTGGTGGAGGAGAGGGTGGAGGGTTTGAGAGAAGACAGAGAAAGAGAGAGTGAAGGAATGAGGGTTTGGAAATTGGTCTGAACATCAAAACATTTATGTTGGTGGTGATTGTGAGTCTCTATTATGTTTTTGTAGAGAGAAAAAAGAAGAAAAGAAACAATTTACAGAGGAAACGTGTGAAAAAAGAAGAAAAGAAAGGAATAGGATTTTTGCGTGTGGAGGAGAAGGGAGAGTATGGATTTAGATAGTGAGAAAAAGCTGCAAAACTGGTTTCTTGCAAAATTGGTTTCTTGATTTTGTGTGCTGCTCCTGGTTTATTAGATGAAGGGTTAAATTGATGCAAACCAAGCAATAGTCTGAATATAAGAGTCTGAAGAACAGAGTCTGAAGATCAGAGTCTAAAGATCAGAGTCTGAAGATCAGAGTCTGAAGATCAGAGTCTGAAGAACAGTGTCTGAAGAACAGTGTCTGAAGATCAGAGTCTGAAGAACACTGTCTGAAGATCAGAGTCTGAAGAACAGAGTCTGAAGAACAGAGTCTGAAGATCAGAGTCTGATGAACAGTGTCTGAAAACTGGGAGTCTGAAGTACTTGTTTCATTGTAGACGAATCTATTTTATTTTTGTTAAGTTTCTGGATGTTGGTTCTTAAGCTAATCAATCCTATCACCCCATTAAATATTATAATTATTATTATTAATTATTATTAATACTATTTTTAGTTTTCAATCTAAAGAGTTATTATACCCTGTTGTTATTAAATTGAAAATAGCAAAAAAAAAACTTATTCACAATACCATAATATTGCGAACAAATTAATGAGACTAAAAATAGACTGGGCATTAGATCCTAACTTTTAAAATCGGGTCAAAGAAAATCTTTTTTTTGTTCAAGTCATACATTAGATCCTTAAAAAAGGCGTGCATTAGTTTAGTTTGCTCCTATAAAAGACATGGTCTCATTAATCCTAAACGTATAATTTTTTTAAGCTTTTGTTTTTTTAAAAGATTCTCCTCACGTTGTTATCATGTCTAAAGGCTTCAGTCATAATTTACAATAACTTCTCAAGGATATATGTGCGTCTCATTTGAATAAGCTATATGATAGGGTTGGTATAGGTTGATTACAAAATCTTGTGATATTAACTAAAGTCAGATACAAATTTATAGAGTGAACTCTATAGTTTGTTACAATAATTTAGGAGAAAAAATGGTAACAAAAGAGGAGCATAAGAGTCTAGTATGAGTATAGCATATGTTACAACAAATAGCATATGTTACAACAAATTGATAAGAGTCTAGTATGTTCTAACCTAAAGTATAGAATATGTTACAACAAACTGATAAGAGCCTAATCTGTTCTAAAGTATGCATTACATGATCTGGAATATTGCCGAATTGGATAGGAACACCAGCTGGAATATATTGATCTATTAATGAGCAGGCCTTTTTTTCAAAATGCCAAATTGAACGCTAGAAGCTACCACATGGTGACAACATCCAATGACAGAAATAAAATACACTTGCTTTGACAGAAATAAAAAAATTCAAAAAAAGAAGGAGCAACCCACAAATATTATCAGTTACAAAAGAATAAAATTAAATAAAGTTAGAAATAAAATCCCTCACCAAGTAAAGGTAGAAACTGAAAAAACGGTTCAAATGACTCCTCCAATCCAGTCGTAGAAGCGCTTAATCAGTGCAAACGTCTCTAACAACTTGTTCAACCTCCAAATTTCATGATCCTCCAAAGCCATCTCCAATTCTGTCTTGCCGAATCCGCAAATCTGAACAGTGATGGAAGAGAGCATTGAGCAGAGCCAATATTTGGGATTCAGCGACATGAGAAGTTTTGCTGACGAAGGATTGTGGTGAGGAGGACGATGGTGATGGTGGGTTACAGTGGAGAGGTGGTGGTAGCCAATGGTGGAGGAGGACGATGGTGGTGGTGGTGATGGGAGGACGGTGGGCTGGTGGTGGTGGAGGAGAGGGTTGAGGGTTCGAGAGAAGACAGAGAGAGAGAGAGAGAATGAAGAAAAGGAAACAGAGAAGTAAGAATTTGAGATACCACTGCGAGTGAGAACTTGAAGGCGGCAAGAAACAAAAAGGAGAGAAGTGACGACGGAGAGAGAAAGGAGACCGAGGATCAAAGTCTTCGATCCATCCAATTCGCAGTTCACTTTGTAGTGAGTTGGGAGAGAGTGTGTGTTTGGATTTGTGAAGGAAGAATCGAAAAGGGGTTTGGAGAAGAGGATGAAGAAGATACAGGTTTGAGAGAGAGAGAGAGAGAGAGAGAGAGAGAGAGAGAGAGAAGAAGTTCTGTTGTGAGGGAGAGATGTCACGTGGAGCCTTGTGTGTTATTGGTTTATTTTGTCGTGCTTGCCTCTTTAAAGGGCCAATTGTGTGGTTGTGCATCTCTATTTTTTCCATGTGATTGTGATCATTACACTACACTGACAAGAACAAAAGCTGAGTCAAGGAAGCAAGGGCGTAAAACAAAAAAATGGAATGATGATAGCTATATCTACAAAACGTGTGCTCAGTCATATATGTTGATGTTCCATCCAAAAGAAGCAACTTGGCAGCAAAACTATGGCAAAACAAACCGCATGAAGCAAAGGACAACAAAGTAATTTTCTCAACTCAAACCCTTAGGGTTTTGGTGCCCAAGGAGATTGCAGTATAAAATGGGAAGAGTTGGATAGGGTTTCTCTAGGGTTTAATTGCAACACTTTCCAACTTTTATAATATTAAGATTCTCAATTTTTTTAAGAAAGTCCAGGGTTTTTCTCTGAATTTTTATGGGTTAAAAATTGGAAATTCTTAGTTTGTGGCTTAATTTTTCATTTATTGGACTGTGTTGATGTGGAGAAAATTGATGATGGTGAGGAAATGATCGAGGTGGTTGGATGAAACATTGGAGAAAAAAATCTGGATTTTAAGATGATGAATATTGAAGGAGAGAGTGAAGAAAAGGAGCAGATATGAATGTTGAAAACAAAGGGTGGCAACTTGGGTACCCATTAATAAAAGATGGGTAATACAATCCATGCCGAGTTGACACCAATCAAAGTTATTTGATTGTTTTCTATTATTTTTAATGTATATAAATACATTGTTTTGATTGGGCCAACTCAAATTGGGTAGTATTACCCACCTTTTATTGATGTGTAAACAAGAATTTTCCTAAAAAAATAATACTCCCTCCGGTCCTATATATAAGAAAATTTTCAAAAAACTTTTTGGTCCTATTTATAAGAAAATGTCACAACTTTTAAGGTGGAGTTATTGTTTAAAAGACTTTTTTACCCCTAATTTAATGTTTGTCTTTTTAATATTTGTGAATGTATTTAATGTTTAACAATTTTTTACGAGGGTATAGTTGTAAAAATATTAAAAAAGTTATATTAATTAATGATTGTATTGATTTTGATGTTTTTTCGTTTTTCTTCTTATAATAAGGACCGGATGGAGTACTTTATTGTTTTGGACCTGCAATGTCAGCGATTGACGGACACCAAAGCTTCTTTTAGTAGAGATGGATGGAAAATGTTAACTGTGTAAACATTACATCACTTGAAGGACTAATATGACACTTATAAGATTCCGATCTCCGAGACTACTAAATGATCAAATTTTTTTTTAAGAATAAAATGATCAAGTTAAAAATGGGATAAAGTTTGGTCTCGTAAATACAATAAAGCAACTGCATGACATTTGATACATTGAGTAGTCATTTTGGTTCCTGAATGTGTAATAAGTAGTCACAATAATATCTTATTGTATCAAAATAGTCCTTGATTGTGCACTATGC
Organism: Medicago ruthenica; assembly: GCA_018208015.1. Taxonomy (NCBI): domain Eukaryota; kingdom Viridiplantae; phylum Streptophyta; class Magnoliopsida; order Fabales; family Fabaceae; genus Medicago; species Medicago ruthenica. Next base: position 9,363,070 of record CM031375.1, on the reverse strand, counting down.
TAATCAAAATAGTTACTGATACTAAAATAATCTCTTAATACTCACAATAAATCTTTTCATATTGGGACTAAAATGAAAATAAATAAGTACTTAAAACTGATATGACAACAAGTATGTTGAAGGACTCATATGATAATATTAGTGAAACATTTTAATATCAGAGATTATTTTGACTAACAAAGTGTACAATCAAAAACTATTTTAAAATTTCGATGTATTAAAAAACTATTATGATTACTCATTACACATTCAAAGATTAAAATTACTATTATCCATATGTATATTACCTCTGAACACTTATCAAATCTTAGTTTCATGGTTACTCTATAGAACAAGAAAACAAGAAAAACATTAAAGAGATAGGATAAGGAGGAGCTTGTATAGTGAGTAGGGACACATAGGGAGGAGAAGGAGAGTACAAATTGTCCTTGTTGTCTTATTGTTAGCTGCAAAATTTGACACGTAATTACTATAGCCTCAAATAACCACGCTGGCAAATCCCACAGGAAAGGCAAATCCCTATAGTCTATAGACATTGGATATTCTCATTTTGAATATCATGACATTATCTATGACTCTATGGTTTGTTGTCCACTTGAGCTAGTTAGCTACAAATTCTATGGCCCTACACATGTGCAGCAACTTAATACCCATGCCAAACATGTCACTTCTCGATCGAAGAGCAGAATCAGCGCTGAAAAAGATGGATTTGCTTACAAATTTTTACACCTAAGATTAGATCAAGATAAGTGGCACATTTTATCAAGAATGGGCAAAATATAAGCTACACAACTAGTAAAAAAATAGTTTCTTAAAAAAAAAACTAATAAAAAAAAGAGAATGTTAAACAATATCCTAAGGTACTTCCTCCATAACTTCTTATAAGCAAATTTGACCAATTCACATTTTTTAAAGAATGTGGTTTGTGTTATTTAATTTAAGTTAAATAACCTATTTTGCCCTCATTAATTGTGGTGTACAGTAGTATATTTTCAAGGTGTTGTTAAACGTGTGTGCATTTAAAAAATTAAAATAAGGGTATTTCAGGTATATTATCCTTAAATATGACAAAAAAAGTCAATTTTGCTTATAATTAGTTACAACTGAAATAGTTGAATTTTGCTTATATTTTGTTATGGAGGGAGTACGTGATTATTAAGTTTTTATTAAAAAAATAATGTAATTATTACCTGATAGTGTATCAATCTCAATTCTCAAGTCTCCGAAAGAAAGGCACAATCACACCAAACACCCTAATGGCCCAACACTCCCAACGATCAGATAGGGTATGTGACAATAATATAGGATTGCACTTAAGTGACATTGACTTTAGGTGACATTGATGACATTGTTTCTATCTCTATCTTAATCAACCACTCTCTCATCTAAATAATTTATTTTAATCATTCATCTATCATTTTTTTCTTACCTAAAATACACTAATGTCATCAATATCATCAAAAACTGTCACCCAAGTGAAACCCCAATAATATAAGGTCGTTATATCTTTTCTATATATCTCACTCTTACTTTCTTACTGACTTAAGACTTCGAGCTTTTACAGATATCCCAAACTCGTATTTTGACGATTGTTGCTCTACACAAGTCAATATTCTAACCACCTCGGATCAAATGCAATTTTTTTTTAAATAACAAATATTAACATTGTTATTTTCTATGTTGGATGAAGATCGAGTGTCATGGGTCTCGTTAATTACTTTACTCACTTAATTATCGGTTATCCTTACTAAATTTTGGATCATAATAGTCAGACTTTGAGGAAATAAAGTCACATATTGTACCCAAAAAAACAAATCACATGAATTTTGACGCAGAACGGAAGCAAGGATTAGCAAGCGCTAAACCTAAAAGATAAACAGATAGACTGCAAGCGACAAACCTATCAAATAATGGTTTCCGGAATTCACCAGAATTGAGAAAAGTCTCGATAATCTTATTGAATCAAAAGTACCTCTTAGGCTGCATAAGTTCTGTTTAAATATTAGATGAAATAACAACCTGTATGGGCTGAAAAATAACATACTGCGATAAAACAAAAAATAACAAATATGCTAAAATATTAAAATGCGGTTTTGGGCTTCCAGACGACCTTGAATGACTAAATCCATCCCTACGTCATGGCAAAGCGATGAGTTTTGCTCGTGAGGTCCGGGGATTTTCCGAAAAGTTATAATTCGAGTCATTCTGACACCGGATGCCAAATCTGCACTACTCCAAGTGAACCTTTCTTGTGCAACATTTCATCTTTGATACGTGCCGCCAGTTTGTCTGCATCAAATTTCTCATTATCTTTCTCTTCACTCGTTTACCCCTTTCAAACATTTTTTCTTATCCTTTCAAGTATTCCATTTGTGCGACTTGATCCTTACAATTTTTATTGATTTATTATTTTTTTCATCTTTGTACTTTGATAGTCCCCTCCTATTTTCTCTCAAATTTACAAAATCGTGATGACATTTAATCATGTAGCATCACATGATAGGTTAGTGAGATCCATTAATGAAATTCACTCAATCATTATTTTATTTTTTGTGTATATCTCTTTTTTAAATAGACCATAAATAAAAACAAAGTAAATTGAGCAAAATCGAATTCATTTATTTGACCTCAGTATAAATTTGAGAAAAAAAATAGAGGAGGTCAACTGAATTGCAAAGGAGGAAAATAAAGAGTCAAAATATCAACAACAAAAAAGTGGAGGGCTTAAAAAGTGTACTTAAATCCCCAAGTGGGTTAAAAAAAAAGAAAAGAAAAGAAAAAAAAAGTGTATTTAAGTCAAAACCTATATTCACTGTACTTCCAAGATCTGACAATCTATTTTAGTAAATTTCAGGATCTTTAGTTTATGCTTCAAAATAATTAAATTAAATAAACACTTTCTTCTTGCAAGTTGCAAAAGCTGCATATGCAATGCAAGTACATAACATAACCCAGTAAAATAAAAGGCAAAGATTGTTAAAGTGTATAGTAAACTACTAAACTGGATCCAGTACTCCCGTACACCTTGAGGTTTGAGCCATCACAAATCTGTTGCACATGATTTATCAATTAATGTGGTACAACGTCGTGTACTACTATGTGACAAATCATATACTACTCCATAATACGTGTGGAGATTATTTCTGGTCGGATTGGTGAGAGAAATTCTAGGTCAAAATTATACTAATGCAATTTGTTGATAGTTTTGTGTGATGATTCCATTTACTCCCTCCGTCCCTTTTTATAAGAGTAGTTTACAAAAATCACGTGTATTAAGAAAAATTGTTTGAGTAATAAAGTTGTCTCAAATGTGTGTGACTATTACTAGATTACCCTTAATTAAATATATATTTAATGTTAACTTTTCATATTCCAAGACAAATTGATAGTATTAATAAGGGGTATATTTGGAAAAAGAGTAATCAATGCATCTAGAAATTTGTATATGGTCTTATATTTAGAGACAAATTTTTTTTGTAAACTATTCCTATAAATAGGGACGGAGGGAGTAATAAATTTGTTAATGATCCCAATTAAATCATCTTGATTGCAATCACGTTGGTTGGATTTGGAATTGAGTAATCATGTTTAATAATTTAAAATTCTGCAATGTAAATTATATAAAAATAAAACAAAGAAAAACGGTGAGGAATCAAATTTAACTGCAATTTGGAGAATATTGATCATGAATGCATAGCAGCTTGACAAACAAGTCCGTAACTAGACAAATACATGGAATCTGGTTCTCTTATTAAATAGACAAAGTGGGTTAATTTTGGCTTGTATGTGGTATAGGTTAATTATAAGTGTATAATTCGAATATCAAAATGTAGACACCATATCTTACGCCGTATAAGTTTATATCTTTTCTTTTTTTACTTTTTATCTTCTACGATTGACTACACGCATTTAAAAATATAAATATAAATCAAAAGACACGGTATTTGACGTCAAAATTTAGATGTCAAAAAACCACCCCTATTCAGATAAATTAAGTTGGAGGGAGGGGGTGTGATTTAAAAAAAAAATATTGAGGGGTAAAAGTTCACCTTTTATTAAAATAAAGGAAATGCTAAAGAATACCCTTAGACTAGAGCATTGGTTAAGAAATATTGTGTTGGAGAATGGTGAAAAGTGATGAATTCAACTTTTTAAAAGTAAAAAAAAATGTTGATTCCAATGCAAAACTACTACTTTTACCGACACTTGTTAACATGACTCTAGAAATAAATACTGATTGAGTGGTTTTGGGCTTCAAATCTGTCTAAATCAATTAGTTTCAAAATTTGATTGATTTGGGTTGCTTCCATTGGCAAGAAAAGATGTTACATACTTGCATTTCTCATCCTAATATTAGTTTGGATGTATACATGAATATTAGTTATCAATGGCGCCAATGAGAATACTTCATATCTGTAACATGATACCATACTTAGTAATGGACTTTTTATATTGCACCCAATTTAGGAAGGCAACTTCTTGATAACAAAAATGTCATGAGTTAAACATATTTACTATAACCTTCAATGAAAATCAAAATTGAGAGAAGGGTCCAATATAGATAAGAGAAAGAGATCAGGGAGTGGGATGGTGATCTCAACAAGAAATACAATTTGGGGACATAGTTGACACAAGGAAGAGAGCCTAAAGCAAGAGTTTTATTGGGAGAGAGATTTTGTCCACTCCCAATATGTTTTCCAATGTACATATTCGGAAAGAAAGAAAGAAAAAACATATTTAATGTTGATCAGAAGTAAATTTTCATATGAATTATGTCGTCTAGAAGCACACTTCAAGAAACAAGCGTAGTATTTAGAAATTTGACGGGTTTAAAAAGTAGTCCCCTTTATTGATCCTATCTCTCTTGATATGTTCTACCAACAATGGGCTGGGCCCATCCCACAGTAATTCTGATCCTTTAATCCTTTTCAAATATAATGTTACTTTATAGACACCTCACATTGCTTAAAAACCCTTGAATTTATCAGAACAGAACTCTTGATCGCACAAAATATACAAAGGGTTACGATCAAGTTATTGTTTTTTAGATCAGAGTGTAACTCTCAATCAAATTATTTTAGATGGTTGGGCAACTTGAGGGGCCTATAGATACCTTTACAGACGAAAGATATTTGTATAATTATTTTATAACAATTTTTGGGACAAAAATAATAGAGAGAAAGAGAGAGTAAGAATACAATGAGAATATGAGAAAGAGAGTTGTTCTAAAAGTTTTTTCAAAATGGTTTTAGTTATAGTTATAAAAAAAATTTGTAAAGAGTGCAGTAGTTCTAGTTTATTAATTGACTTTATGTAAAAATTGAAATTCTGATGATGTTTAGACTTAACATGGTCATAAGTACACCATACTCCCTCCGTCATAAAATATAAATCAAAGTGAGTTAAAGAAAATTAATGTATTTGAACAAAATTTTGAATCAAATACATCAATTTTATTTGACTCACTTTTAAATAAGCACAAAGTGGATATAAACAAAAAGATTACACATGTTACTTTAAAAAAAAAAAAAAAGGTTACACATGTTGTGAACTTGTGATTCTCATAATTGGCATAAAATGTAAAAGTAGCCGATTTATGCTACAAGACTGCACTCGAGACTTCGGTTGAAGCTCAGCGCTCATTAAAATTATCATTAGCACATATTTTACGGGAAAACTGTGTTGACTTTTCAATAATCAATTAGCCATGATGCACGTCTCTAGTGCCTTTATTTAAAGAGAAATGATATAATCCAAACCAAATAAACAATTATTCTTTGCATTGAATACACGTATTTATACAAATAGTTTTCATTTATGGTCCTTAAAATAATTCAGAGGACACTCGTTAACATTTATTTTTAAAATAATATTTGTCAAATCATTTTAGGATAACTTTTGAGACAATTCTCTCTCACATTTATATTGTGTTTTTACTATTTTTTTTCCGTCTTTCTCTCTATTGTTTTTGTTTCAAAAGAAAAGAGAAAAAAAATGTCATCCCAAAATTGTCCAAAAACTAGTTTTACTTTTATAATTAGTATCATTTTTCTTAATTTTATTAACCTTTTCAAATTAAGGCACTGTAGACGTACGTACGACTAAACTTCTAATGATTTAATTATATGCTTTTTGAGGAAATGATTTAATTATATACATTGGATTAAATAAACAAACTCAGCGAGAGAAACTTCTTATTGTTATAATATAATTCAGTTTGTTAAGAGTTTGTTATGAAGTTATGTATAGTTATAATTAATTGGGTTAAATATGTTTCTGGTCTTTACATTTTACGCGACTTTAAAAATAGTCCCTACATTTTAATAAATTTTTTTAAAATCTCTATATTTTTGCTCTGTTAGCATAAATAGTCCCTGCCGTCAAATTGTCTAACGAAAAGGCAATGAGTTCAGCTTTTGTCCATTTAACAAACCTCCATTTATCCCTATTCACATCATAGATGCATGACATGTGGAAAAAATAAAACCAAGGGCTAGGATTAATTGTTTTACAAAAAGATGAAAAACAAAACACACTGTTTCCTCTTTCTCACAATAAGCTCACACACCTTCTTCTTCTCCCTCTTATCATCATCACCACCAACAGCCCTCTTCCCCATCCACCGGCGGCGACCACCACTCCTTCTCCCTCAATTCACCGACGTTTTCCCCCTTCTGCTCCACACACCTCTTCACACAACTCAACCACTATCTTCTTCCCACTTTCCACCTCCTGCCGCAACAACAACAACCTCATCCTCTCCGCCGCCGCCATTTCTGGCAACACTATTGTCTCCTATTTTCGTTCTCTTTTCACCACTGTTGTTTCTAGAACTGATATGGTTTTAAGTTGTTGAACAGATAGAGCTTCAGAAGTGTGCGCACCTCGTTTTAAAAAACGCGCAAATCCTCCGAGGTCGTTCGTAAACACTCGGAGGGCCTTTGTGAAGTCGCCACCAAAGTTTTTGTGTAAAGGGAACGTTGATAAACCCTTAAGTTTTTTGTTTAAAAGGGAAACGATAACAAAACCCTTTGACGATGAGGAAAGGATGGTCATCGCAACCATTGTCGGGTTCGGGAGTCGATTACGCAAGGGGAAGGTATTAGCACCCCTCACGTCCGTTGTACTCAACGGGAACCTTCTATTTGGCTAAAGCTTAAATTGTTTTTAAATATTTTGCGCGCATGCTTATCTATGTCAAAAGAAAATATACTAAAAGGGGGAAAAAGAGATGAAAACAAACGAAAGAGAGAAAAAAAAAGAAAGTTTTTATTATTGCGCTTGACAAGATGTCGATCTTGCTCCTACGTATCTCCCGGTAGTCGGAGAATTCAAAGCGTACGTAGTTCTTTGGTAGAAAAATGTACATATGTTGGTTAATTTTAAATGGACGATGTTTTAACCGAATTCTTGCGATTAAAACGTAGCTTGTATGCTCGCGCTCGGGAGACTTATTAAGCGTATAGCTTGTATGCTCGCGCTTGGGAGACTTATTAAGCGTTTGTTCACGAATCGCACTAGAATTGTTAAAAGGTACGTCCGTTAGGGTAAAAGGGTTCGAATTGGTCGCTATGGGACCAAGAGAGGTGCAATGGACTCAAACGTGTCAATCATTGACCGAGGGGACTCCAACGAGTCGAGGGATTGTTCGATTGATCCACTGGGATCAAGAACAGGTACAATGGACTCGGACGAGTCGAACATTGACCGAGTGACTCAAACGAGTCGAGGGATCGAATCTAGTGGCCACGGGGGACCAAAAGGTTCGGATTGACCACAAGGGGCCAAGATTTGGTTTGGTTATGGTTGGATACATTGAAAAAAGGAATGACGATTGTCCGAACGACGAGACATACGTCACGCATTCGTACAATCGGGGCAATGGAGAGACATACGTCACACCATCCCTTTTTCATTCAAGTTTTTGGGTAGAATTCCTTTAGAAATCCCAAGGTATATCAAATCATTTGGTTTGGAACCCAAAGTGAAGAGATTTTAGCAATTTTGTTAGAAAACGCACAAGTTCGGCTCATTTTGCGAACGGTTTTGAAAAGCGAACGTATTCGGTGTATGTTCATGTTTGGGTTTTGAAAATCATGAACAATGTTTATTGTTCAAGTTAAATTTGAAATGATGAACATAGCTGGTTTGTTCATATTGTTTTGAAAGATTGGGAACATAACTTGCTTTGCAAGTTATCCACAAAATGTTACACGAACTTATGAATTTGTCAATATTGTGCAAAATCCTTGTTACGGTTTGAAAAACATGGGTTTAAAAACTCTTAGGTTCTGAGCTCCTGGGCTAGAACCTCAAAAATTGGCCATTTGGACACCAAAACTCAGATTCTGAGTTCTGTCATGGTCGCTCTGCGACCATGACTTCGCACTGCGAAGTATGCGAATTTTTGAGTTCAGAAGCTGTTTCTGAACTTTTGTTCAGAAACAACTTCTGAACACACTCAGGACCTTTTAGGTGGGTGAAAAGCTTTGGGTTTTTGGGATGAAAAGGCCTGGACAAAACAGTTTTGGTGTTTTGAAAACCTTGGGATTTCTTTGAAATTCAAAAGGGGTTTTTTAGAACCAAAAGGTTTTGGACCAAAATTGCTATGCAAACACAATTGAAAGTGCAAAACAAAAGCTTGGAATACTTACAGAGATCCTTAGCAAAGCTCCAGCTGCAATGGATTTGAATTGGTTGAAGGTTCTTGCAAAAGTTTTGAATGTTGGTGATGGTTTTGAACTTTGTGAGGCTTTGTGTTTGGATTGTTTTTTTTCTGGTTGTTTGCAAGTGTTTGTAAGCTGGAATGAGTAGTGTTTCTTTGTGTGTATAATGCTCTTGAATGCTGTTATCAGAAGTGCTTGTAACCTTGGGCATTCCCTTCTATTTATAGGCCAAAACCAAATCAATTTCATCATTAGAAATCCCCAAAATCCAGCTGATTTGTGGGCTAGGATCAGGCTGAATCCCTTTGCATTAAATGCTAATGGATAGAGGCAACCTTGCCTTGTGCCAAGGGTCAAGACTCAGCCTGATTTCAGCCACAAATTCAAAGATTTTGGATAGCAATGATGATGAAATAGGGCTGAAATGCAATTGGCCAAGCTTGGGGATCAATCCTTGCAATCTCAATGGTTGATCAATAAAAACGTGCACTGTGATGTGCAGAGATTGGGGGATGCAAAAGGCTATAATTGGCTGGTGTGAGAGGGTGAAAAGCTGCTGCAAAACAGGGTAGGCACTCATGGCTTTTTCAAGTGAAAAATCCAGCTGGTTTGACTGGTTTTGGGGGAGCAAGCAGGAGGAAAGTCATCAAGCAGGTGGCTGGCAACCTTGGGGTGGTTAACAGGTCACTTGGGAGGGACAAGAGCTGCCCAAGGGCAAGCCCACTTGCTTGTCACATGCTAGGTTGGAAGAAAAAGCTTCCAACCTTGGCATTAATGGCAAGTCTCTCATTTCAGGTTTTGCTTGGCCCAAATAGCCATGAATGCTGATTAAAATAAATATGCAAGTGATATGCAACAAATCCTGGAATTAAATCAAAGAAACCAAAAATCTGCAGAAAAATCGCAGACTTCGCAGTGCGAAGGGAGCTTCGCAGTGCGAAGTCATCATTTTTGAAATGTTGACTTTTCTGTTGACTTTTGTTGACTTTGACTTTTTCTCCCTCTTTGATTTTTTTTGATTTTTTTTGTTTTAAAAGGCTTAGGACAAAATTGGGGTACTACATGAAGGACAAAACGGCGACGACGAAGGTCGCGACGGCGATACTGACGGTCGTAGCAGAAGAGGAGATCGCCGGTAGATGAAGGGAGAGGTGTGGGAGTCACTCCAGGACTGAAGATAACTCATATGGAGGAAGAGGTGAGAGGTAAGAGGGAGAGGCGGCAGTGAAGGAGACGATGATGAGAGAAGATGGACCATCCTACTCTTATATCAAAGAAGAAATTTTTTTAATCCTTTTAATCACAACCATTAGATTTATATTATCCACGTGTCAGTCATCTAAGTTGCCACATCACCATTCTGTTTGGTGACTGGATAAGAAATTGACAGCATGGACTATTTATGCTAATGGAGTAAAAATGTAGGGATTTTAAAAACATTTATTGAAATGTAGGGACTATTTTTCAAAGTCGCGTAAAATGTAAGGGTCAGAAACATATTTAACCATAATTAATTTATACTATAACAATTCAGTTTGTTAAGAATAGTTTAGTTAGTTAGTTAATTAATTTAGGCAAATCGGAAGTTATGTATAGTCAGAATGTTAACCATGAAGTCAGAACTACTATTCAAGGAAAGCTCCCTCTCACTCAAATTACTAGGATTCAGAAATACATGGGGATCCCTATTGTTAAGGGAAGATCTAAGAAACTGATGTTCAACTTTTTGGCTGAGAGAATTTGGAGTAAACTGAAAGGCTGGAAAGAGAAAAGTCTCTCCTTTGCTGGGAGAGGTGTGCTCATTAAGGATGTGGCTCAAGCCATCCCTACTTACATAATGAGTGTTTTTTTTATTCCTAAAGACATTTGTCACAAAATGGAGTCTATGATATGCAGGTTTTGGTGGGATCAAAGAGGCAATGAAAAAAAGCTTCATTGGAAATTATGGTATGACCTTTGTAGTAGCAAAAGAGAGGGGGGATATGGCTTTAGAACTCTAAGAGAGTTCAATGAAGCCATGTTAGCTAAACAAGGCTGGAGGCTGATTACTAACCTTGAATCCTTAACTGCTTATCCTTAAAGCCAAGTATTACCGTCATCAACACTTTTTGAAGTCAAAGAGAGGCCATCATCCCAGCTACATGTGGAGTAGCATACACTATGATAAGTGGATTCTTCAAAGGGGTTGTTGTTGGAATATTGGTAATGGTAACTCAGTCAAAACATGGGAAGACAATTGGCTACCTACTTTAACTGAGTTTAAAGTCCTAACCCGGAACCATTTGGAAATAAATGTTCCCTTGGTTAGGGACCTTTTAGATAGGGACAACAATTGTTGGAAACATGATCTAATTACCAGTACTTTTAACTCCATTGATAAGGAGGCAATCTTAAAGATTCCTATTATAAATCCAGATGAAGATGACTTCTTAATGTGGATGGGAACCAAGGATGACAACTATAGAGTAAATTCTGGCTACTATTGCATTAAGGACTGGGCGAGAAAACTGAAGCTTGGGACCTCCAACCCTACTTCCAACTATGACCATTGGGGCAAACTTTGGAAATCTGATAACTCCCCTAGACAACAAACGCTTGTTTGGTGAATTCTGAAGGGTACGATTCCTGTTAGACACAACCTCAATTCCAGAGGTATCATGTGTAATATTTTGTGTCCCAGATACTCTCAATGTATAGAAACAGTGGACCACTGTTTTCAAAAGTGTGACTGGGTTAGGAAAGTTTGGTTCGGGTCGGTGTTAAGCATCAATTTTAGTACCAGTCCTGATCTTCATTTCTCAGATTGACTGATAAAGATGCTAAAAACAACTAATAAGGAGGCGATATCTCTCATCATAGTATTATTGATCAAATTTGGTTGACTAGAAATTTAAAAGTTTTTGAAGACCAGGACACGGAATGGCAGATTGTTATAAAAAGGGCCACGCAAGCTACTCAAAACTATGGTAATGTTAATTCTAAACAACAAAGTCAAACTCTCAGGCACAATTCGATTCATAAAAAAAGCACAAGTCATACCAATCAACATAACCAGCAGGGATGGATTAAACCTATCTTAGGATTATCTAAAGCAAATTGTGATGCTAACCTGTCTAAGGATGGTTTCTGGGGCTTTGGATCTATTATCTGCAACGATCAAGGCTTGCCGCTTGCATCTACTACTTGGATCTAAAGAGGCTCGGTAAATGTTGAAGAAGTTGGAACGATGGCTGTTTGGAAGACTCTCCAGCTCGCCATAGATTTAGGCTTCAGGAAGATCAATCTTGAATCAAACAACAAAAAAATTATTGAGGACATCAACCTTGGCAGAATCAGTAGAAATAAACAAGGGTCGATGACAAGAGAGATCCGGAAGCTTTTAGGTTCTTTTGTTTATTATAGGTTTAATTATGTTAGGAGAGAAGGAAACTGGGTCGCCCATTTGTTAGCTGGGCTTGCCCATAGTTATAAAAATCGGTTTTGGTCTAAGGAAGTCCCCTCAGAGGCCCAAGCCCAAATTTGTATTGACTCTATTTCTTCTAAATAATATTGTTTTTTATTAAAAAAAAAGTAGCATATTGTAACAAACAATGCTCTATAAATAGCATAGACTCTTATATGCCCAATGTAACTGAAATCATATATTAAAAAGCAATAAACATTTCCATTACTCTCTAACACATAATCTCTCTAATCTCATCCCTTTTCTCTCTTCTCTATTCTCTCAATTTCACATAAAACTGCACCTTTGTTCCAACAATTGGTATCATGAGCACTGGTTCGATTCTTTAAACCTTGCAACAATGGTGAACGCATTCAACAATCTACCAGGAACCTTTTATGTTCTTGATGGCAAGAACTATAATAGGTGGCATAACCAGATAAAGGTGTTATTTGGTTTCCAAGATGTATTGGAGATTGTGAATTCTGGCATGGAGGAACTTGCAACAAATGCAACTGAGACACAGAGGGTTGCACACAAAGAACTGAAGAAAAAAGATTACAAGGCTTTGTTCTTGATCCATCGATGCGTAGATCCCTCAATTTTTGAACGTGTATCAGATGCATCCTCTACAAAGGAAGCATGTGATAACATCTACTGTGCATTTTCAGGAGCAGATAAACTCAAGAAGGTAAGATTGCAAACGTTGCAAAGACAATATGAGAATCTACAAATGGAGAAGGAAATCATTGCAGAATTCTTCACAAAGGTGGTTACTCTGACAAACAACATGAAAAACTATGGAGAAACACTTGGAGATCAAGTAATAGTGGAGAAGATCTTGAGAAGTCTTACTCCAAGATTTGATCATATGGTTATCACCATAGAAGAAAGAGATATGTCAAGTATGAAGGTTGATGAATTGCAAGGAGTCTTGGAGGTACATGAACAAAGGATGAATGAGAGAAGTACAAAGTCTGAGAAAACAAATGAAGTATCTTTGTTATCTCAGTCAAAGAATGAAGGAGAAGGGAAAAGGAAAATGGAAAGGAGATTATAGTAAGAAACATTAATTCAGAGATGGTGGAAAGATTCACTCTGAACAATCTTCATCAATTCTGAGAGGAGAAAGTAATAACTCAAGGGGTGTAGGAAGAGGAAAGAAGGACAAGAGTAACCCAAAATGAAGATGATTCAAGAGAGAATCAGTGGTATCTGGATACAGGTTGCTCCACACATATAATTGGAAAGAAAGATTGGTTCATCAATCTGGATTAATCAAAGAAAAACATTGTGAAATTTGCAGATGATAGCAAGCTTGTATCACAAGGCATTGTAAAGGTAATGATCAAAAGAAGAGATGGCAAGCACTCTCTCGTCGCTGATGTAATGTATGTACCAGGTATGAAGATTAATCTGCTTAGTCTTGGTTAATTACTTGAAAAGGGTTATAGGATGATCATGGAAAATAAGATGTTTGTGATAATGGATAACAATCAGAGAATGATAGTTAAAGCTCCATTAAGCAAGAATAGAATATTCAAGATTGAAGTTCAAGTTACGGAACATAGATGCCTATCAGTTGCAATCAGTAAAGATGAATGGATATGACACTATAGGTTTGGTCATCTGAATTTTAGAGATTTGTATGAATTGAAAAAGCAAGGAATGATAACATGTTTACCACAAATCTCTATCCCTGCTGAGATGTGTGAGGATTGTGTTGAATCAAAGCAGCATAGAAACTCTTTCAGTTAGAAAGTTGAAAGTAGATCAAATGGCAAGCTAGAAATCATATATTCTGATGTATGTGTTCCAATGCAGTGTGAATCACTGGGTGGAAATAGGTAATTTATGTCTTTCATAGATGATTACACTAGAAAGACATGGATTTATCCGATCAAAGCAAAGTCTGAAGTGATTGAGGTATTCCAAAAATTCAAAGCTATATTTTCTAGGTAAGCTGGAAGTTTCATCAAGGCTCTAAGATCAGATGGTGGAGGTGAATATGTTTCAGCTGAATTCAAGTCACTATGTGAAGAAGAAGGAATAATACATGAAGTGATTCCTCCATATACTCCTCAACACAATGGAACTGCAGAAAGAAAGAATATAAGCATCATGAATATGGTAAGAAGCATGCTAAAATGCAAGGATCTGCCTAAGTACCTATTGGGAGAAGCAGCATCTACTGCATTATAATTGTTGAACATATGCCCTACAAAGAGATTGAAAGGCATCACATCAGAAGAAGCTTGGTCAGGAAGTAAGCCAAATGTGTGTCATCTGAAGGTTTTTGGCTCTGTATGCTGCAAGCATGTACCTGATCAACTTAGAAGGAAACTAGATGATAAAGGTGAGCAGAGGATATTGGTAGGATATCATACAACTGGTGGCTATAGATTGTTTGATCCTATAGCAAAACAAGTGAAAATTAGCAGAGATGTAATCATGGATGAATTGAAGAGTTGGAGTAGTGAAAGGAAGAAAAACTCTAAACTGATATTTGAACTTGATTCAAGTAGCAATGAAGCTACTGAGAATGAATCAGAGGTTAAAAGATCAAGTAGAACAAGAACTCCCTCAGTTAGGGTACAAGGTTATGATGTGCTATCGAATTCACGGATAGGTGAGACATGTGACTTAGTTCAGTTAGCTTTATTTACAGAAGCTGAGCCTGTTACACTAAATGAATCTTTGAAAAATGAAAAATGGAAAGATCTTATGTGTGAAGAGCTGAAGTCAATTGAGAGGAACCACGCCTGGGAGTTAGTATCTCTACCACCTAATAAGAATGCCAGAGATGTAAAATGGGTTTTCAAAGTTAAAGAAGGTCCAAATGGAGAAGTGTTGAAACACAAGGCTAGATTAGTGGTGAGAGGCTTCCTCCAAAAAGTCGGCATTGATTATGGAGAAGTATTTGCACATGTGGCTAGAATGGAAACAATCAGATTAGTAGTTGCAATTGCAAGTTTGAAGAATTGGAGAATTCATCAAATGGATGTCAAGTCAGCATTCTTGAATGTCCCTCTGGAGGAAGAAGTGTTTGTCAAGCAACCTCCAGGATTTGAGATAAAGAAGCAAGAAATGAAAGTTTACAAGCTGAGAAAAGCTTTGTATGGATTAAAGCAAGCACCTAGAGCCTGGAACATGAAGATTGATAGCTTTCTGAGTCAGATAGGTTTTGACAAATGCATTTGTGATCATGGTATGTATGTTAAACACTCAGCTGAAAAAGGTAGCTTGATAATTTGTCTATATGTAGATGACTTGTTGGTCACATGAAGTAATGAGACAATCATAACCAGTTTCAAGTCATCAATGCTTAGAGAATTTGAGATGACTGATTTGGGTGAACTATCCTATTTCTTGGGGATAGAGTTCAAAAGAACAAAGGAAGGAATTGTAATGCACCAAAGCAAATATGCCTTTGATATATTGAGAAAATTCAACGTGCTGGATTGTAACTTAGCTAAAACTCCAAGTGAAACTGGTATGAAACTTGAGAAAGATGGAAATGAGGATGAAGTAGATGCCACAATGTATAGAGGTATTGTAGGATCATTAAGGTACCTATGCAGCACAAGACCAGCCTCATCATTCTCAGTTGGATTGATTAGTAGATATATGCAGAATCCTAGAGTATCTCATATGTTAGCTGCAAAAAGGATAATGAGGTATGTGAAAGGAACACTGAACTGGGGCATATTACTTCCAACTCAGAAGGATGATATAAATGCTAGATTGATTGGATACTCAGATGCAAACTGGTGTGGGGATAAGAATGACAGAAAATGCACTGCAGGATATTATTTCTTCTTAGGCAAGGCACCATTCTCTTGGTGTTATAAGAAAGAATTAGTGGTTGCTTTATCAACCCGTGTGTCTGAATATATTGATGCTGCAATGAGTGCTCGTCAAGCTATCTGGTTAGATGCACTCATGGCTAAACTTAGCATCAAAGAAGAAGGAAAGGAAGAAACTGTGATACTGAGGGTTGATAACAAGTCTCTATAAACTTAGCAAAGCATCCTGTGGCACATGGTAGAAGTAAACACATTGAAGCAAGGTTTCATTTTCTCAGGGATCAAGTTACAAGAGGAAAGCTAGTTCTGGAACATTGCAAGACTGAAGTTCAAATTGCAGATGCAATGACAAAGTCACTGAAGATAGAAATATTTGTAAGATTTAGAAACATGATGGGCATGGTGGACTCAACAAACATGAATTAAGGAAGAGTGTTAAAATATAATTCAGTTTGTTAAGAGTAGTTTAGTTAGTTAGCAAAGTTTGTTAAGAGTTTGTTACGAGATTACTTGCTTGTGAAGTAACATAGTGTAACAAACAATGCTCTATAAATAACATAGACTCTTATATGCCCAATGTAACTGAAATCATATATTGAAAAGCAATAAACATTTCCATTACTCTCTAACACATAATCTCTCTAATCTCACCCCTTTTCTCTCTTCTCTATTCTCTCAATTTCACATAAAATTGCACCTTTGTTCCAACACTTATCACCCAAATCTACTCGCATGTTGCAATGATTTCATAATAAATATGTTCAATATTTTTGACTAAATTTTCATTGAATTAAATAACAATGTAGAATTAAAATCGAAAAAAAATAAAAAAGCAGTTGTAAAAAAAAAAGAGTAATTGGAATAAAAAAAAATAATACGGTAGAATTTGCTTGATGGCTCTTCCGAGTCTAATTTGGGAATGGATCCTCTCTTTATTTTTTTTGCATCTCACATTTTCATTCAGAAAAATTCATCTCACATTTTTTCATCAATAGTGAAATTGATAACAATTGAGAGACATTGAAATTTTTTTTGAGAGGATTTTTTTCCATCTGATTCTTTATGAGCTGTACCCAAAATACACTTATACACCCTACACATCAACCTAAATGTGTTGCTTTAAGAGTCCATTTGAGTTAGAAATTAAATGCATAACTTTTAAGAGAATATTTCTATATTAAATTCCTTAACATGTATTTTTGAAGCACGGTAGCATTTTTTATATTTGAAAATTGATTTGAGAATAAATTTTCAAATTCACTTCAAAAGCTCTCAATTGACTGATTGACTCCTCCGGGAAATGTCGAATAGTAGGGACATTGGAAGGGTGAGATTCTTTCTTTTAAGCGGATGGAGATTGAAGTTATTTATATTCATTTTGGGATTTGAACTGTTTTGCGATCTTCATGAAAGCTTAAACACTTCTAATCATTCAGATTCTGTTTTCAAACGCGCATCCATTGCAAAAGTGTTAAGAATTCTCTCCTTTTTAATATATATTTTTTTTTTTAAGAAAAGCCCTAAATTTTATTTTTATTCTAAACGCATGGCTCGTGTTTAACAATTTTCCTTACCTTTCTTTCATGGACTGTGTCATTTTGGACTTTCATGTATATTTCGGTCAACGACAGATACTAATTAATGAACTAAAAAAATGAGAGATATACATGTCAAAATTTGACAGAACATCGAAGACAACTACTAATGGTTTTTTTAAAGAAGAAGACTAATCCTCTAAAGTTGGATATTTTAAAGGGTTAAATATGTTTTTATCCTTATAAAAAAAACCAACTTTTCGTTTTATTCTGTCTAAATTTTTTTTAACTTTTAGTCCCTATAAAATTTTCAATCATTACTTTTGATCCCCATTTTTAAGTTATTTTTTATATTTTTTAATAAAATTGTGCAGAAATGTGTAGAATATTGTAAAAATCTTTCAAAAAAAAAAATAGAATTTTTTAACAAAACATAAATTAAATATGAATTTTTAACCATCAAAAATATAAAAATTCATATTTAATTCATGTTTTGTTAAAACATTCTAATTTTTTTTGGGAGAGATTCTTATAATATTATAAATTTTTCTACAAAATTTTATTCAAAAATATGAATTCTACATATGAGT
This sequence comes from Medicago ruthenica, assembly GCA_018208015.1. NCBI lineage: Eukaryota > Viridiplantae > Streptophyta > Magnoliopsida > Fabales > Fabaceae > Medicago > Medicago ruthenica. Next base: position 9,345,031 of record CM031375.1, on the reverse strand, counting down.
TTACTTTAAAGGAGGGACCAAAAGTGAAGATGGAAAATTTTGGTGGACTAAAAGCTGAAGAAAAATTTTAGAGGGACTAAAACGAAAAGTTGACATATTTATAGGGACCAAAAACATATTTAACCCTATTTTAAATAACAATATATAAACGAGGTACACACTTTTGAATTGGATTTATTTCTTTAACTTTTATCTTTATTAAACTATTCATATTATTTTTTTATAAGTGAAGAGCAAAATGACATCAAAAAGAATAGTGCCCAACTAAGTTGGTACCCTACTCTAATCTTTTGTCAATTGCTCATATATATTATTAAAAAAGGGGGAAAAATTACATAAAAGCCGGGGGGACATAAAATCTGACCCAGTCTAAAAATATCAACAAAGTGGATCCAACCCTAATCAATTCTAACAAACGAACACCATTAACGATAGACGTTTGTGAGTTTCAAGCGGGTCTATAATTTGGCGAATGAATCGATCATCAACATAAAATCGGATCACGTACTATCAACTCCCTGCAACAACGACAACAAGCATTAGCGACTCTTTCGAGCCCACAGAGTCCTATGTCAATGACTGAGATACGAAACCACAAACATATTCTTGAGAGTGGGGAGTGGATTCGACTGCCAACACGGTAATTAGCGAATCCACATGCACCAACTGTTTATTGCGATGATCGACAGTAAATTAACAGCCATTTCAGGCCCAACAACAGTACCACAACCACCTTCAAAGAAAGGAAGGTGACGACGACTTCAAATAACCCACCAGAGCCAATCCACACGACGACGAAAACAGTCCAAAACTGCGGCGAGAGAGAACATGAGTCCAACATCAGACAAATAGAATGATGAGGATTTCAACTCAGTCCGAAATCAATCACAAAAATCGATACGGATATTAAGGCGTCACCGGTTTGGAGGAGGCAAACCTTAACCTTGACACCTGCAGATCTCAACAAATCTGGACAATGATGAAAGAGTCAAAACACATCGGAACACCCACCACGAATCAATTAGACGCCTTCAAAGATCATAACAGCGTCAACATGATGGAAACTAACCCAGCAACAACATATTGCCAAGCACTCAAAAGATGAAACAACAACCACATGACCACTGGAGGCAGAAACCACCGTTGTCAAAACCCACAACGCGGAGTAGAGGCCACACATATTAAACAGTACCACAACAACACATCCCGAGACAAAACCACAAAATCACAGTTAAATCGAATTGAACCTGCGACACCATGGTGGGTGCGACGAACGGGTAAGAGAGACAGGTCACGGCGGTGCGGTGCTGTCGACTAAAAGACCCCATCAGGGGAGAAGACGGTGGTGCAGCCATGAAGGCGAACACACCACCACCACCGGAGCTATATTTTGATCGAAAATAGTATGATTTGGGGTCACTATTCATCTTTTTAATAATAATATTATTTAAATTATTAATAAAAAATAGTTAAATCTCACTGAAATAAGAACAATTCACAACAATAGAAAAAATAACTCACAATAATAATAACAATATTTGACACTATAAAAAAATATTATTTTAATTTTATTTGTCAAAAATATTTTATTTCTATTCTTATACAATTAATTGCAACAAAAGAGCGGATAAACGGACCTACTAGTACCTATCTTTTCGCTAGTTTTACTGATTCTTAGAAACACTAAATTAGTATTTGTAGCAGTAGTTTTTTTTCTTCTTTCTTTCCAACTATAGCAAGATTTGAGTGCACTTTTAGCCAAAGTTTAAGTCATTTAAATTTTTGGTCCCCCTAAAAAAAAGTCATTAAATTTTTAATTTTTTTTAAGGAAAGAATGTTGTTTTTTTTATAAAAAGGAACATGCACCCGCCACTTCTGTGTCTTGCGATTATCGTTAAAATGGAACTATTAGTATTTTATAACAAAGTATATCCATCACTATTTACGGGTGATTAATCTTTGCTATAAAAATTTATTGGACACATTAAACGAGTTCTTTTCTTCCAGTAAGTTTTTTTTCCATATACCTAAGTCACATTCAAACACTAACAATTTACAAGTGCAAAAGTAAGAAAAGCTTACATAATAACTAAGAACTTCCTTCAAAAAAAAAAACTAATGACTTTGGTCATTGGTATAGTTTAAAATTTATGAAGTGCTATTATAGAGTTTGTAAAAAAAAAAGGTTACAATGACTTTGGTATAGTTGAAAACTTACTAGTAGTTGAAAATTGTTGTTTCTACTTCAATTTTTGCTTGAAAACATATTAAAATTACACATTTAACTCTAACGGTAGCTAACTATCCTTCGGCTTCCTTCATTTTCTTTGTTCTCAAACAGTAGTTAGATACTGTTGAAGTTAAATGTGTAATTTTCATGTGTTTTTAAGCAAAAACTGAAGTTGAAACATCAATGATCCTTGTAGTATGATAAACACTCCTTAAATTGAGGTCCATCGAATATAAAATTTTCAATGATAATAAAAGTGCTTTCAGAGTGAGATATTTTTCTAAAAAAAAAATAGTTTTTCTTGTTTTCCACGTCTCACCGTTGATAATTTATACGGGAAGAAGTTCTCATGTTCATGTACATGTACATGATGGGTCAAAAACTCAACCATAAATTAAAAGATGGTAGGAATGTAGGATCCACAACAAATTAAGCCTTATTTTTGGGAGCCTCTTAACTCATTCTTCGATCATTGAAAGTCAAACACTAACATCGTGATAGACGTTTCCTTATGTGATAAAAAAATATATTAAATAGAGAATTTAGTCTTTAAACTATAAAGTCGGTTAATTTAATATTTCAAATTTATGACGTGACAATCGAGTTTCTTACTCCTCCGGTCTCATATATAAGAAAAAATTCTTTTTTTTAGATTCATTGAATAATTAATTGTGGACCAAATATATTAATTATTTGATGAACCTAAGAAAATAATATTTTCTTATATATGAGACCGAATGGAGTTATAACATATCAATAAATTTAGTCATTTTCTAAAATTTTACACCGTGATTTTAAACGTTCTATGTTGATTTTGATATAGTAAAAGACTATTGACTTAATTGGTCTTTTGGTCCCTTATGTTTGTCTCTGTTATTCAAATAAATCTTTAGCTGTTAACTTTAATCTCAAATGTCTATGGTGGACCAACCTTAAGAGTGATCAAACCTTAAGAGTGGTCCACCATAAATCATATTAATTAGCTGTTGTTGACTCATCGTAAGAAAAAATAGACATGCGTAATCCAATGGTCCTCTTTTAAAAAAAAGATCAAACGGTTCAAATTAAAATAATTAATATGATCTATGGTGTAACACTTTTAAAGTTGGAGACAAACATAAGAGACCAAAACGTAGGTTTTATTACTTATGAGACCAAAATGAAAAATGGAAATTAATTAGGGGACCAATAGACCAAATAAGCCAAGATTATTTAAATCAATATCTATGTCTTTAATTAATTTTAACGGATATTTACCAATAAAAATTCAATTTCATGTTGATGCACACAAAATAGTAAATGTTAAAGAACATCAACTCTTTAGTATTTCGAGAAATTAATTTCTTCAACAAAAACTTCTAACACAATAACTACAAGTATATGGTAAGAAGTTGGAGCCGGTGTACATGAATAAGTATATGTTCGGTTACTTAAACGACTCGTCTGTTATATCCGTTACCAAGTCAAACTGATAAAAAAAAAAAACTACGTGTGATTATATTTGTTTCAACAAGTGGCAACTTCCATTCCTTGACTACGCTGTTTCCTTATTAAATCATCCATTAATTTCTTCTTCACTTCTCTATCTATGATATGATCATAGCGTGGACTTTGTCTTATTTTCTCAACAAAACAACAAACACATATTATAATTTAAAGACTTTTTCATAACTTCATTCACACCCTTTTCTTCATTCTGTGTTTTCCTTAGATGAGTGTTGTGTTTTTTTCTGAGGATAACAAAGAGAGAAGAAAAGAATAACACTTTTATCATGGGAAACACTTGCAGAAAACCAGTTTGTCATGACTCCTCAACAAGTTTATTTGGTCAGTTTCTAGTTATTTTTATCATCTTTTTACATCACTTGTTTCCTCCTTAGTGACACTAAGTGTTGGTGTGTTTTTTTCTTCCCTTTTGTTTGTTTTTTGCTCTTTAACTTTACTTTTAGTGTCATTAAGGTTGATGTTACCACAGCCTTAAATTTTAATTATTGTTTTGTAATTTTAGTGAATGCTTTCGTATTTTTCTCTTTTTTCTTCTTTATTTGTTTATTGTTCCAAAATCCTTGGCTTTCTAGGATCAAAATTCTGTTTGTTAAAATTTGGTTGATAAAAAATGGAGATTCTGAGGCTTCTTTGCCACAACTCAGGTTCTTGATAGTTCTGAATAAAGAAAAAGGGGCAAGTTCATAACTGATATTTGTTCAGCAAGAAACATTCAGTCTATGTTTTAAGTTTCAAATTTTAATACCCTATGGTTATTTGTTCATTATTGTTTTCATCTTTTTTGTGAGCAGTGTTCCTCCAATTCAAACTCTAAGCTTCCTAATTTATCCTAAACCAACTTTATATTTGTGTTCAAGCTTCCTTTTGTTTGTACTAAACTTAGATATTAAGCCGGTTCAATTAGTAGGCTTGTTTGGCATGTTCAAAATATTCTGGTATATGACAGTGATGTCAGAACGGGACGGGTCAGTTCAATCAGTTGAGCCGAGAATGGGATAGTCTAACGGTTGGTTCTAGCCCCTTAGAACCGGTTTGAACCGCGGTTCAACTTCGTTGATTCAACCCGCTTTCTTCTTTCTTTTTCGCATTTTTCTAGCGGCTGTTTGTGTTTTGACTTACTTTTCATCTACTCACAGGAAGTACAAAGACTCAAAGTAACACAAAGCAGACTTCAAATTCTCCTGACCAGAAAACCGATTCGAAAACTTCATCATCAAATGATGACAAATTAATCTCTAAAGATGTTAAGTCCTTCAGCTTCAATGATCTAAAGGAGGCAACTAGGAACTTCCGGCAAGAAAATTTAATCGGGGAAGGAGGGTTTGGATTTGTCTTCAAAGGATGGATAGATGAGAATACTGGTGCTTCTACAAAACCAGGAAATGGAATTGTAGTAGCCATTAAGAAGCTTAAACCAGAAAGTTTTCAAGGCCACAAGGAATGGCTTGTATGTGCAACATAAACACTTGCATCAAACTTTTTTCTAATTGTTACTGGTCTTTCTATGTATTAGCTGATTTTCTACTCTTTTTTGTTTGCAGGCAGAAGTCAATTATCTAGGCCAACTTCACCATGAAAATTTGGTGAAGCTTATTGGTTACTGTTCAGAAGGTAAAAACAGGCTTCTGGTTTATGAGTTTATGCAGAAAGGAAGTTTGGAAAATCACCTGTTCAGAAGTAAGTAATAAATTCACTCACAGGGTCTTGTTGATTTGCAAAAGAATAAGTACTTGACAGGACAATATAAGTTTTCAAGTTTTTGTGCCGAGAGGAGACATAGTTTATTCTCATATTCATTATTATTTTTTTCCTGTTTCTGCAGGTGTTCAACCAATTTCCTGGATGACACGGATCAATATTGCAATCGGTGTGGCAAGAGGACTAGCATTCTTACATTCCCTTGATGCAAATGTTATTTATCGCGATTTAAAGGCTTCCAACATCCTACTTGATTCGGTATGTTACACAGAAAACTTGACTTGTGTATCTGAAGTGACTACATTCAGTTTTTTACATATAAGTCTCCATTCTTAAAGAGTAGCGCTGAAAAATTTATGTAGGATTTCAATGCGAATCTTTCGGATTTTGGCTTGGCAAGAGATGGTCCGACCGGAGATAACACTCATGTTTCAACTCGAATTATTGGAACTCATGGTTATGCTGCTCCAGAGTATGTAGCTACAGGTACATTTTTCATTTTCATTACCAATTTTTATTCAGTGTTATGCATATGTATGTCCATGATTTCTAAATGTGTTGACACTAAACAGGTCATTTAACACTAAGGAGTGATGTATACAGCTTCGGCGTTGTCTTGTTAGAGTTACTAACAGGACGGCGTGTAGTCGAAGATGATAGACAGGTATACACGGAAGAAACATTGGTCGATTGGGCAATGCCTTTCCTGAGTGATAGCAGAAGAATATTGAGAATCATGGATACAAAGTTAGGCGGTCAATACTCAAAGAAAGGAGCTCAAGCTGCAGCTGCACTTGTTCTAAAGTGTCTTAATACTGATCCTAAACATAGACCAACCATGGTAAATGTTCTAGCTGCATTGGAAGCATTACACTCCTCAAATTCATTCCCAAGGAAACCAAAATCTGGAACTGATAATCATAACTCAGTCCCAAGGACACCAAAATCTGGAACTGATAATCATCATGCAACCAAGCATTCTAGTCATCATCATTCACATAAGTCAATTACCAATAATACTAGAAAACATTGAGATGCTTTTCTACTTGTGTGGACTAATGCTTATGCATTCCAATTAGTGGTTTGTTCTTTTCATATGTAGCCAAGTGAACAATTTCATGTTCTTATTGAGAAGCATCACTATGCTTAAGTAGCAACATTGTTAGCTGTCTTAGACAGCCATGGATGGAAAAACTTAGACCTGTAATTTTTAGACCATTATATTCATTTAATTTATAAATATAGACTGGTGTCATTCTTTTTTTATTGCAACATTGAAGTAAATATGTTTAGAAGTGTGTGGCTTGATTTTGGCTCTGTTCCTAGCTGAGAGGTTTATTAGATGTGAATTCATGTCAAATATATGAGTTGGAACAATTTACAATGAAAATTTTGTACAATTAAATAAAACAAAACTTTTCATTCTAAATAGAATATAAAATGAAACAAAACATAGAAAGTAGATCAGCTTGTTTCACATTATGAAGCATGCTACTATACATTCAATCATACTGCACAGAAATATGCTACTATACATTCAATCATATTGCACAGAAATATGCTTCACAACTAGTTGCACAGAAATATGCTAGATAAAAGGTCTTGCATTTGAACCAACAGAGTCTAGCGCAAATGGTTGGTGCAAGGTGTGTTTGAGTGTTGTAAACCAAGGATACAGTTTGATTCCTACTCATTAAAAAAAATCCTTCATTTGAAGACGAGAAGACACATACAAAAGATAAAAATAATAAATGGTAAGCTTTCACTACGAGATAGAAACACGCTACAATTTTGATATTTATGTAACAATCAATCAATCAACAAAAATTCATAAAGAACTCTAATTTATAAGATCAAAACCTCTCTGCCAGCTTAGAAGTAACTGCTCTCAATCTGGAACAGACCTTTCCTGCAGGTGATCCCTTAATTAGGTCACAAAGAAAACCCCTAGCAATCTTAATGTTTACAAAAGATCCCAATATGTGAATTTTGGCATCAGCAATCACAATCCTTGTCTTGGAAGCATTCTCAATTGCAAACTTGGTTTTGCCAAGTTTGCCGGACAATCTTCCAATTGCACGAGACAAGTGATCGCCACGAAGTGTCTTAACATCCTTGATCTCAAAGGACTCAACATAGAGCTCATCCAAACGCAGAAGAGCAATAGCATCTATAACATCAAAACCAAGCATGAAAGCATGGACAAAATCAGCACATTTTTGCAAGTTGCTGATATCAGGTGTATCGTGCCTTGTCTTCAGCTCAATTTTTCGAGGCTTCAAATTCATTCGGATGTCAATCATCATCTGCTCATATATAGGAGTATAGATGTCCATCCAAGCTTTCCTAAGAGGGGTATAACGATGCGGTGGAACTGATACCTTGCGGAACTGAACATGACCAGTAGAAATCTCATGAGGTTTCAGAGGCTCAAACTTCGGCTTTGGTGGCAAAACTTTTGATTCAGATGGGACAGTGTCAACTTCCATCGAAGATGTTTTGTTAGACTGCATTGTGCAACTGTACAACAGCACAAAAAATTGATTTAAAATATAAACATGTTACATAAAATTTAAATGACAATAAGCAAATTCTACTACTTTAGCGGTTCTAGATATCAACAGAGAACTTCAGCGAACATTCGGGTCTGTTTGGATCACCTTATTTGAATCTATCTACTAGCATAGCATTCCGGTCCTATGATTTTTTGTGCCTAAGACGAATCAAAAAGTTGTGCTCTTACGGGTGGTGTTTATGCTCAGGCCCACCCTTGCGTAAGTTGTTTCAACTTATTTTCATAAACTCTTTGAGATGCCTTATGAAAACAGCTTATAGATTAAACTAAAATAATTTAACTTTATTGTGATAAGCGCTAATGTTATACACTGCATATTAAGTCGTTTATCCAAAATCGGAATTAAAGAAAAAGTTTCAAAATTAACTAATGATAATAATAAAACAAAACAAAACATTCCTAAAAAAAAAAAAACAAAGATTTCAATCAGAAAAAAAGAGGAAAAATAATTGAGGAACAAAACTGAAGAGAACGTACGTTGCAGGAAGGTGTGAGATTCTGAAGAGCGGCGATGGAGAAGAGGGAAAACAAAGTGAGTATTAATCTTCAACGGAGTATTAATGCATGGATAATCACCGAGCATAATAAACCCTAAATATTCACCAAGTACAAACCCTAAATATGTCTTGGCCGAAACCCAACCCATCTAAACTTTTTTCCATTAAAACAAAAATTATTCAATTTTAATCATAATTTTATTAACTTTTACAAAAAGAAAATATATTTTTGGATCTTTAAAAGTAAAAAGAATAAGGAAAAAAAATAAGAACCAAAATTAAATCAAATTATGTAGAGAATAAACAAAATTAACTAAGTAGAGAATAAATTTAATAAGTTTATTTTTTATGGAAAATTTAATAAGTTGTAATTTTGCCTTATAAAAAAAAAATATTTAACTCTATGAAAAAATCTAGTCAATCCCCACTTCTTAGTTACTCCTCACCACTCTCCAACTGCAAATATTTGATTTAAATATATTTTTAGTTTCACTATTTTCACTAATTTATGATTTTATCCCCTCTATTTTTGAATACACAAATATAGTTTTTGGTTTTTAAAATTTTCTCTATCATTTAATTTGAGACATATTTTTGTTGATGTGAGTGGCGGATTTTGCAAGAAAAGATAATATGAACATATTTTTGAGACATGCTTTTGATTTATTCTTGATTATTAGAATATAAAATATTCATTGTATAAATTATTAGTATATTTATATTAGTTAGAGATAATTGAGGCCCAAGTTAGAGATATTTGATGTCCAAGATACTTGATGTCTAAGTTAGAGATACTTGAGGTCCAAGACAAAATCATAGTATAAATATACATTACAACATAATCAAACACTCAGGAAAAATAATTCTTTCATGGTATCCCCAGCCTACCCCCCCATAGCAGCTCAATTTTTTTCTTTCTTCTTCTTCCTCCTCTCACAGCTGACTCTTCATCTTGGAGGTGTCTACATCAATTGGATGTCAAGAAGACATTCTTACATGGTAATATTAATGAAACTGTTTATATGCATCAACCTCCTGGCTTTCGTGATCTTCACCATTCTGCTGTCTATTGAAGAAGTCACCATATGGTCTTAAACAAGCCCCTCATGCATGGTACCAACGCTTCACTGAATTTGTTGCTACGTTGGGCTTCTCATATAGTGGATGTGACAATTCCTTGTTCATCTATCACAATGGTAATGACATGTCATACATTCTCTTACATGTTGATGACATCATCCTTACTGCTTCATCTGATATTGTTCGTCAGTACATCATGTCTGTAATATCCCGCCTTAAAACTCAGCTAATTATCAGTATCAACTTAGTGCACCTGAGAAAATTTATAGTAAGAGGGGTAAATTGGTAAATTCCATGTAATGCTATAAAAGGACCGACACCTAATTTCCCCTTCATTTCCTTCACTCCACTCTCTCTCTAAACCAGGAAATCTACTATCCCTTCTCTCTATCACACGACTCTCTCCTCCCTCATCTCAAACTTCACCTTTTCACCCAAATTCACCAAGATTCCAGCATGCAATGGTGAAAGCATAACCCTTAAGCCATTGTAACCATGTTACTCCATCAATTCACCATTTTCTCTCTGTAAACACTCTCTACCGAGCTCTCTCTCTCTCTACAGAATTTTGGGGAAATTGTTCTTACTCACAATGATTCTGCATGCATGTGTTTAGTGCTGATGTTGGTTTAATTTGATGTTAGAAGCAAGAAATTGAAAGGAGAGTTAACTCTGAGGTTTGGGTACATATTATAGGGAAGCTTAAGGTTGGATTTTGGACTTTGTTTGGAGCTGGGCACCAAATTAAAGCTTAGGAAAAAGGGATTATCAGTTGGAGCTGTGAATGAGTGCTTAAGTGAGCAAGAAACAAGAAAGATTGAAGCTGTTAAGTGTTGTTGAGTTAGATTTGTGGATGCATTATTAGCAAGAAGCAAGGGCTCAGTACAAGAATTGGAGCTAAGGATTCCAAAGGATATGGGTAGCTGTTGTTGATACTGTTTGGGTTAAAAGCTGGAAGCATAAGCCATAAACTAGGAATAAGTTGTTTTGGGAAAAAGCTACAAGAAGTAATTAAGCTATTGATAAGCGATTCAGAGGATCCATAAATTGTTGATGTGAGTTCCTTTAGATTAGAACCCACCTTGGGTGTGTGTTTTGTGTGAGAAAATCAACAAACTTAAGATAAATTATGAGTTAGTTGCCCCAACTTGTTAACATTTGATTTTCCATGTTAATCCTTGAATTACACTTGAGATTTATGATTAAAAATGCTTTCTTGAACAAACCAACTGTTAATGGACACTTAGGAATTCTTCTGGAAGCAAAAATACATTTATGAACCATTTTCAGTGCTGTCATGCTCGTTGAGCGAGCTGGAGCTTGTTGAGTGAGCATAGCACCATTTTGCTTCTGTGAGACTTCACTGAGCAAAGTATAAGCTTGCTGAGCAAGCTGTCCCGCACCATTTTGTGCTAACAGCTTCGCTAAGCGAGCTGATGCTCGCCAAGCGAGACACCCTGTTTCCAGTTTTTCTTAAAAGTATGTTCCTCTGCCCAGTGACTGTTTTAAACATCCAAAAAGGAAATTGAACAAGTGTAAATCAAGTTTTAATGTTGGTTATCGTTGTGTTGACATCACAAGTGAGATCGAGCTAAGTATGATACAACTTGGTGTGGGTAGGTTACTGACCCGAGAATAAGTTATATGTTAAAGACGGGGCTACTACGTCTTTATCATCAGATTAAGAGAATTAAGTAAGCGTGTCACAAGAATTATACAGACCTATGTATATATGTGTGTGTGTGTGTGTGTGTGTGTGTGTGGACAAGTTGTGGCTCAGGTAAGCTCCAGATTTATTCTGGATAGGTCAACCCGTCAGGGAACCTTCATGACGACTCATACATATATATATATATATATATTAAATGATAAGATTAAGTTAAACGTGTCCAACTCAGATCATGTCTTGGGTCATTAGAATTCAATAAACATAGTGGAGCCATTGGGTTTCGGATATTTATTCTAAATGTCACATCTAGTTGAGCCTGATCAACTCGATCTAGTATGTGACAGATAGAACGAATGTCTGAGAACTGAATGAGACCTAGGAGGATTGAAGCATACGAAGAAGGAGAATCACGTTGCCAGAATTCATGATGAAAATCGATGAGGAAGTACACAACGCCAAATGGTGGCCAATGTACTGGAGTAGTGAAGAAAGTCAATGGTGAATTTTCTTTAAGAAAATATTGGGGATATATATATATATATATATATATATATAAAGAGAGAGAGAGAGAGAGAGAGAGAGTGTGTGTGTGTGTGAGTTCATATAAGCAAGAGATATTAGACAATCTGAGGGGATTTCTGTTTCATGGAAGTATGACACAAATGGGGTATACTCCATTAGTTAGAGGTACACAATTCTATTGGTTGCTTTCGACATGGAGAGAGCGCGGCATGAGGAGGTCTAACCTCTTGCTATGTTTTGAAAAAGTTGGGCCCCTCCAAGGTAATTATCTTCTCTTGGCAGATGCTTTAAGGTAGTGCGCCTACCTATCAAAATCTTTAAGTAGTAGAGTTATCAATGATCTTAGTGGTACACTGTGTGTGTTTTGTGGGGATCTGGTCAAATTTGATAGTCATATATTTGTCATATGTGCCTTCGCTTATCGTATGTGGTATAATGTTTGTAAGCTCTTAGGTTGAGAGTTGGTTAGGAGGAAAATGGACACGGGGATGGTGAGCATGTTAGTTGACAAGTAAAGTGAGCAGAAATTATTCCTCGCTCATGCCTTATTCCGCTGACATCTAAATGTGGGAGTTGAGATGAATACGAGCATGCCATTTGAAAATTGTCTTTTGGATTGTGTGTGTGTGTGTGAGTGATACGAGGACATATCAGGTGAGAATGATATCTTAATGTGAGAACAATATAAATATATGGTAGCTGTCGTACCCTAATTTTGTCCCAAGCTTTTCAAAACAAAAAGAGAGGAATCAAAAAAAAAAGGAGGAGTTAGAGAAAGTCAAAGTCAACAAAAAAGAGGATTTCGCAGAGCGACTGAAGCTTGGCTCTGCGAACTTTGCGAAGAGCATCGCAGAGCGATGTTCAGGTCGCACTGCGAAACATACGAATTTTGCAGATTTTGATTTTCTGATTTCCCTTTCTTTTATTGTTATTCCAGTCATTATCTATTATTATTATCATTTATTATTATCATGGATAATGCTGGATTTGACCAAGGAATTGAGAAAACATGTGACAATTGAAAAAGCAAAAAGGGAAAGGAAGAGGAAGCAAAATCCACCAAGTAACTCAGCAACTTGCTGACCTTGGGCAGCCCATTTCCCCTACCACTTGTGCCTGCAACTGGCCCTGCTATCTTCCAGCAACCACCTTGCCATAGGCTTTATCAAAACCATTCAAAGATTGAGTTGCTGCCCCTGTTTTGCAAACAGCCTGGTTTTCATGATTTCCAGCCTTTCTATGTCAGATTTCAGCTGCTTTGGGAGCTGAAATTGGCCAAGGTCTTGACCCTTGCAGCAAGGCAATGTCACCTCTATCCTTTAGCATTTAATGCAAAGCATTTCAGTCATGGTCATGGCACAAAATCAGCCCTGCTGCAGATTTTTTCATCATGACCATTTGATCTCATTTTGGCCTATAAAAGCAAGGCATTGCTGCTGGAAAAAAGAGGAAAAAAGAGGGTTAAAAACACAGAGGTTTGAGAGCAAAAACCAGTTCATAGAGAGTGCAAATTCGAGTGAATTGATGCACACTTTTCCTCACAAAAACAGAGTTTGGTTTTGGGTAAGTTTAGAGAAAATCTCCAATCCTTTCTTACACAAATCATCCTAAACCAACACAAAGCAACCAAGCCAGCAAAACAACCTCTAAACCCTACACAAGGAGTGAGAAACAAAGGCAAATTGACATTGATAAGGTGTTGTTCATCAAACTTGTCCAGCTTGGCAAAGTCATAAACATCCAAAACCTCTTCCATTTCCTTGCAACAAAGGCCTTGGGCTAGGAGCAGGTAAGTCACTCTAACCTGTTTATATTGCATTTACATACTATTTGCATTTACTTTTGATTCCATTTTGTTTCAATCTCAGCTTTGCATTTTTTAGTTTCACTCATTTTTGAGTTAAAACATTTTTGAACTTCAAAAGGAATCCCAAAGTTTGCAAAACATTTAAACTGAGTTGTTGCACTCATTTTACTGCCATTTTCAAAAGCCTTTTAATCCCCTAAAGGTTCTGAGATTTGTTCAGAAGTTAGTTCAGAAGCAGCTTCTGAACTCAAAATTTCGCATTGTTCGCAGTGCGAAGCTCTGGTCGCAGTGCGACCATGACAGAACTCAGAATCTGAGTTTAGGCTCCCAAACAGCCAATTTTTGAGGTTCTAGCCCAAGAACTCAGAACCTAAGAGGTTTGAAACTCATTTTATCCAAACCATATCATTGATTTTGCATAATATTGAAGGATTCACAAGTTCGAGCAACACTTTTTTGATAACTTGCGAAACAAGTTACGCTCATAAACTTTCAAAATCAAACTTGAGCAATAAGCTAAGTTCATCATTTTCAAAACTAAACTTGAACAAGAACCTTGTTCATGATTTTCAATCAAACGTGAACTTAAGCCGAACTTGTTCACTTTTCGAAACCTTTTTCAAACTTGAGCCGAACTTGTGCGTTTTTTCAAATTGGTGCAAAACTTACTCGTTTTCATGCATAAACAAGGCAAACTTGTTCATAGGTTGCAACAACTAATTTGAACATTTAAACCTTTTCATATGAGTTTTAAACCAAGTGTTTTGATAAACTTTGAGATTTCTAAAAATTCAAACAAAACTTGAATGAAAAAGGGATGGTTTGACGTATGTCTCTCCATTGCCCTGATTGATCGAATGTGTGACGTACGTCTCGACGCTCGGTCAATCGTCATTCTATTTTTTTCAAGGCATCCGACCACACCAAACCAATTCTTGGCCCTTTGTGGTCAATTTGAACCCTTTTCGGTCCCCCGTGACCATTTGAGTCAATGCTAGATCCGGTTGGATCCTCTTTGAACTCTTTCTTGACTCGGTTGAGTCATTTGAGTCAATGCTAGATCCGGTTGGATCCTCTTTGAACTCTTTCTTGACTCGGTTGAGTCATTTCAGTCAATGCTAGATCCGGTTGGATCCTCTTTGAACTCTTTCTTGACTCGGTTGAGTCATTTGAGTCAATGCTAGATCCGGTTGGATCCTCTTTGAACTCTTTCTTGACTCGGTTGAGTCATTTGAGTCAATGCTAGATCCGGTTGGATCCTCTTTGAACTCTTTCTTGACTCGGTTGAGTCATTTGAGTCAATGCTAGATCCAGTTGGATCCTCTTTGAACTCTTTCTTGACTCGTTTGAGTCAATCGAATCCTCTTTCTCGGTCCGTCGTGACCTTTTTAATCAATGCTCGACTCGGTTGAGTCCATTGTACCCTTTCTTGATCCCGTTGGATCAATCGAACCCTTTTTCGACTCGGTTGAGTCACCTTGGTCAATGTTCGACTCGGTTGAGTCCATTGAACCTTTTCTTGATCCCGTCGGATCAATCGAACCTTTTTCCCCAACGGACATGTTTTTTTTATCAATTCCAGCGCGATTTCAAACAAACGCTTAAGCCTCCCATGCGCGAGCATACAAGCTACGTTTGATGGTAAGAATTCGGTTAAAACATCGTTCTTTAAAAACAACCAACAAATACGTTTTTCTACCAAAAAACTACGTAGCTTTGAATTCCCCATCGCACCAGGGGATACGTAGGAGCAAGATCGTCATCTTGTCAAGCACAATAATAAAAAACAAACTTTTTCCCCTTTCATCATATTTTCTTTTTCCCTTTATATATTCAAGCATGCACGCAAACATTTAAAAACATTTTAATCTTTAGCTAACTAGGAGGTTCCCGTTGAGTACAACGGACGTGAGGGGTGCTAATACCTTCCCCTTGCGTAATCGACTCCCGAACCCGATAATGGTTGCGATGACCAATCCTTTCCTCATCGTCAAAGGTTTTATTATCGTTTCCCTTCAAAATAAAAAAACTTAAGGGTTTATCAACGTTCCCTTTAAACAAAAACTTTGGTGGCGACTTCACACAGCCTTTCGAGCGTTCGTACACGTCTCGGAAGATTGCGTGTTTTTAACGAGAGCGCACAGCTGGCGACTTCACTGGGGAATCTTACTCTCCTCACTAGCGAGTCAAGCCTATCCTATTTAGCTTTTAAGCTAAATGTTTTTATCTTTTTGCTTGCATGCTCTTATTTCATTGTTTATATCCTTCTCTTGCTTTATGTTTATAAATGCTTTATATTGCTTTATATTCATATCATATATATCAATTGTGGGGATGTTACTTGAGCGATGTTACTCCACATTGTTCGGGTTAATGCCGGACGTGTGAGGCTCTCTACCCGAGCTTGAGAAAAAATTAAGTTAGAATGGGGTTGTGAGCGGAAGCCCGCGTTGACGTATGTCCGTGAGGTAGGATGCCAAACCCCGCCTAGAGGAGATTTTCACTTGGAATGAATTAAAGTCTTGCGAAGTTCGCAAATGACGACTTTAATTCCATGTGGGATCCGTGAATCTAGGGACCTTTTTAGAAGATCTCATCTCTAGAGCCTACACGTGAGGATGGGGGGAAGTTTCGAACCTTCATATACCATACATATGCATACCATGCATTTGCATTCATAAAAATGATTTTTGCATATGCATTTTCAAAAAAAAAGAAGGGGCATATTTTGTCATATACATCGCATACATGCATTAACATCATGCATAACATGCATACATTTGTTTCGAGTCCAAAACTCGTTTCCCTTCTTATCACAAGGATTTCTTACAATCCGAATTGAGTCATCAGTGTTCGCATTTCATTCGCAACACTACGTGTTTTCCCGTCAAGGAAAGTGGCTCGTTGTCCCAAAACAACCCACACATATAACACTAGGCCCCCCGGTTGTACATGGGGCATGCCATTCAACTTTGGTGAGGAATGCATCCCTATTCCCATTACTCTTCAAGAGATTCCGGTACCTCAACCCGAGGTTACCTTCCACCAGGCTACTGCGGCCTTTAACCCAATTTCAAACAAAGCCCAATTTTCATTGGCATTCACAAATACAATTTCCATCAAAAGCCCAATTCTCATTGGCATTCCCACTCACAATTCATAATAAAAGCCCGACCTCACTCGGCATCCAATATGAAAAAGCCCGACCTCGCTCGGCATCCAATACAGTTTGCATTGACAAGCATTAGTACGAAAGTTATATCATACAATTTGTGTTGTTAATATGTTTGTTCTATGAACCATTTAGAACTAGCCAAAATGTGAGGAATCCTCAAAATCTTTATATATATGCAGGAAACCGGCATTTTTTGTTTAACTCGATCTTTTTATGTTAAATCTGAATGTTGTTTTAAATTGCATGAAAGCATTGACATGATCGAGGCATTTTTTGAATATGAGTAAAAACACTTGACCACAAATAGCCCACCCTGTGAGAAGTGAGTATTTGTCAACCCTTTGAGCCTAATGAATCAGAATCATTAACTATGAACTGCCAACTTTCATAAGCTCAAATTGCTTAATGAAATTGCCGGAGTTTGTAAATTTTTTTTTTTCAGTTCATAGTTAAATCATTTTTGAATTCTGATATTTTTCTTTCATTTTGAACCCTTAAACCGTCATGATTATTGTCCCTTGCCAAGAGAAAAAGGAACATTCAATTAGGGTATCATCTTGAAATAAGTTGGGGAGAAAGAAAAAAAAAGAAGAGGAGGTTTGTGAAGGTCAAGTAATGGTGAATTTTGTATTTGATCTTGACAAAAAAAAAAAAAGAAAAGCAAACCAAGAAAAAGAAAAATCAATAAAAAAAATTGTCAAGATCAAACAAAAATATTTGTAAAATCACCAAAGGTTGTGATTGAATAAGGGGGAAGGGTGTAAGTTAGAAAGAATGTTCCTTTTTGCTTGGCCTTTTGAATTCAATTTTCCCACATATGACATTTCTTTTGTAACCAAGCCAAATTACAACCCTCAAAAGACCTTGTGATCAATGCTTTTGTGCTTTTAGAAACGATGTTTAAATGGACACATAACTTGATCGGAATGTTAGAAAATTTTCCGGATGAGTGTTCATTACCCCCACGATTAATATTCAATTTATTCATTTACTTAACAAAAATGTGTGTTAGGTTGGTTCATTGATAAACATGTTTTTAACTTGAGCTGTATGATATAAATTTTGTGTTTAGTGCAGTCTTGGATTAATCAAAATTTCTTACCAAAGCCCGACCTCGCTCGGCAACCAATCATAAAAAGTCTGACCTCGCTCGGCAACCAATCAAAACCAAAGCCCAATAATCATTGGCAAACCAAAGCCCAATAATCATTGGCAAAACCAAAGCCCAATATTCATTGGCATTTCCCCAGTGGAGTCTCACCCAAAGCCCAATAATCATTGGCAAAACCAAAGCCCAATATTCATTGGCAAAACCAAAGCCCAATAATCATTGGCAAACCAAAGCCCAATAATCATTGGCAAAACCAAAGCCCAATATTCATTGGCATTTCCCCAGTGGAGTCTCACCCAAAGCCCAATAATCATTGGCAAAACCAAAGCCCAATATTCATTGGCAAAACCAAAGCCCAATTTTCATTGGCACACACACATACAATCACAACAAAGCCCGACCTTGCTCGGCATTCAATCACAAATGAAGCCCAACCATGCTTGGCATCTACTCATATCCAAACACAATTCCATCCAAAGCCTGATTTTGCTCGGCATCCAATCGTAATTCCCAGCATCCAACATGACGTCTGTCATCCCACATGTCATTCATAATACATGCATTGCATATCCAAATCATTCATATACATGCATCTCATATTCATGTCATGCATTCTCAACCAATATTCTCCAGTGAGTATCACATATTCACCAACACCCATCAATCATCTCTAGTGTTCCCCAGTGAACCCATTCCGGAGCTTCCCCAGTAAGTTCTCCTAAAATAAACCCAACGGTTTTCTTCCCAATTTATCACATCCCCAAGTGACCTGCTCACGGCCATTAAGATGCCCCAGCTGAGTTTTCCCAAACAAAAATTCAGATTGAGTCTACCTCATATCATACCATATTGCATAACATATTGCATAAGACAACATGAAGCATATCATGCATCATACAATCATGTTTTCCTTTTCAACAATCTAAGTACTAGCCCCGCCTAGAGACGATTACATCATCCCCACAACGGTATGTTCTTTTTCCCCAGAGAAGTCTAAGCACCTATTCAGGCGACGACTTCTCAGATCCAATCACCTGTTTAGGTGACGATCATGTCAGATCAGATCACCTAATTAGGTGGCGATCATTTTACCTTTCAGATCCAATCACCTGTTTAGGTGACGATCATGTCCAATCAGATCACCTAATTAGGTGGCGATCATTTTACCTTTCAGATCCAATCACCTGTTTAGGTGACGATCATGTCCGATCAGATCACCTGTTTAGGTGGCGATCATTTTACCTCTCAGATCCAATCACCTGTTTAGGTGGCGATCATGTCCGATCAGATCACCTAATTAGGTGGCGATCATTTTACCTTTCAGATCCAATCACCTATTTAGGTGACGATCATGTCAGATCAGATCACCTGTTTAGGTGGCGATCATTTTACCTTCCAGATCAGATCACCTGTTTAGGTGGCGATCATTTTACCTTCCAGATCAGATCACCTCTTTAGGTGGCGAACATTTTACCTTCCAGATCAGATCACCTGTTTAGGTGGCGATCATTTTACCTTCCAGATCATATCACCTGATTAGGTGGCGATCATTTTACCTTCCAGATCCGATCACCTGATTAGGTGACGATCTTTTACCTTAGTTTATGCATCAGTAGCCCAACCAGGTGACCTTGCATTTACTTATTTTACTATTTTCAAATCTTTTCTCACCTTGAAGGACAAAATTCGGGTCCTTCTTTTACTTAATTGCTCTTCGCAAAGAGTTTATGAGATGCCTTTGGCACTCACATTCTCTATGCAAAGACACAATTAAGTAGGGGCAGCTGTCGTACCCTAATTTTGTCCCAAGCTTTTCAAAACAAAAAGAGAGGAGTCAAAAAAAAAAAGGAGGAGTTAGAGAAAGTCAAAGTCAACAAAAAGTCAACAAAAAAGAGGATTTCGCAGAGCGACTGAAGCTTGGCTCTGCGAACTTTGCGAAGAGCATCGCAGAGCGATGTTCAGGTCGCACTGCGAAACATACGAATTTTGCAGATTTTGATTTTCTGATTTCCCTTTCTTTTATTGTTATTCCAGTCATTATCTATTATTATTATCATTTATTATTATCATGGATAATGCTGGATTTGACCAAGGAGTTGAGAAAACATGTGACAATTGAAAAAGCAAAAAGGGAAAGGAAGAGGAAGCAAAATCCATCAAGTAACTCAGCAACTTGCTGACCTTGGGCAGCCCATTTCCCCTACCACTTGTGCCTGCAACTGACCCTGCTATCTTCCAGCAACCACCTTGCCATAGGCTTTATCAAAACCATTCAAAGATTGAGGCAAAGTTGCTGCCCCTGTTTTGCAAACAGCCTGGTTTTCATGATTTCCAGCCTTTCTATGTCAGATTTCAGCTGCTTTGGGAGCTGAAATTGGCCAAGGTCTTGACCCTTGCAGCAAGGCAATGTCACCTCTATCCTTTAGCATTTAATGCAAAGCATTTCAGTCATGGTCATGGCACAAAATCAGCCCTGCTGCAGATTTTTTCATCATGACCATTTGATCTCATTTTGGCCTATAAAAGCAAGGCATTGCTGCTGGAAAAAAGAGGAAAAAAGAGGGTTAGAAAGAGGGTTAAAAACACAGAGGTTTGAGAGCAAAAACTAGTTCATAGAGAGTGCAAATTCGAGTGAATTGCTGCACACTTTTCCTCACAAAAACAGAGTTTGGTTTTGGGTAAGTTTAGAGAAAATCTCCAATCCTTTCTTACACAAATCATCCTAAACCAACACAAAGCAACCAAGCCAGCAAAACAACCTCTAAACCCTACACAAGGAGTGAGAAACAAAGGCAAATTGACATTGATAAGGTGTTGTTCATCAAACTTGTCCAGCTTGGTAAAGTCATAAACATCCAAAACCTCTTCCATTTCCTTGCAACAAAGGCCTTGGGCTAGGAGCAGGTAAGTCACTCTAACCTGTTTATATTGCATTTACATACTATTTGCATTTACTTTTGATTCCATTTTGTTTCAATCTCAGCTTTGCATTTTTTAGTTTCACTCATTTTTGAGTTAAAACATTTTTGAACTTCAAAAGGAATCCCAAAGTTTGCAAAACATTTAAACTGAGTTGTTGCACTCATTTTACTGCCATTTTCAAAAGCCTTTTAATCCCCTAAAGGTTCTGAGATTTGTTCAAAAGTTGCTTCTGAACAGCAGTTCAGAAGCAGCTTCTGAACTCAAAATTTCGCATTGTTCGCAGTGCAAAGCTCTGGTCGCAGTACGACCATGACAGAACTCAAAATCTGAGTTTAGGCTCCCAAACAGCCAATTTTTGAGGTTCTAGCCCAAGAACTCAGAACCTAAGAGGTTTGAAACTCATTTTATCCAAACCATATCATTGATTTTGCATAATATTGAAGGATTCACAAGTTCGAGCAACACTTTTTTGATAACTTGCGAAACAAGTTACGCTCATAAACTTTCAAAATCAAACTTGAGCAATAAGCTAAGTTCATCATTTTCAAAACTAAACTTGAACATGAACCTTGTTCATGATTTTCAATCAAACGTGAACTTAAGCCGAACTTGTTCACTTTTCGAAACCTTTTTCAAACTTGAGCCGAACTTGTGCGTTTTTTCAAATTGGTGCAAAACATACTAGTTTTCATGCATAAACAAGGCAAACTTGTTCATAGGTTGCAACAACTAATTTGAACATTTAAACCTTTTCATATGAGTTTTAAACCAAGTGTTTTGATAAACTTTGGAATTTCTAAAAATTCAAACAAAACTTGAATGAAAAAGGGATGGTTTGACGTATGTCTCTCCATTGCCCTGATTGATCGAATGCGTGACGTATGTCTCGACGCTCGGTCAATCGTCATTCTATTTTTTTCAACGCATCCGACCACACCAAACCAATTCTTGGCCCTTTGTGGTCAATTTGAACCCTTTTCGGTCCCCCGTGACCATTTGAGTCAATGCTAGATCCGGTTGGATCCTCTTTGAACTCTTTCTTGACTCGGTTGAGTCATTTGAGTCAATGCTAGATCCGGTTGGATCCTCTTTGAACTCTTTCTTAACTCGGTTGAGTCATTTGTGTCAATGCTAGATCCGGTTGGATCCTCTTTGAACTCTTTCTTGACTCGTTTGAGTCAATCGAATCCTCTTTCTCGGTCTGTCGTGACCTTTTTAAATCAATGCTCGACTCGGTTGAGTCCATTGTACCCTTTCTTGATCCCGTTGGATCAATCGAACCCTTTTTCGACTCGGTTGAGTCACCTTGGTCAATGTTCGACTCGGTTGAGTCCATTGAACCTTTTCTTGATCCCGTCGGATCAATCGAACCTTTTTCCCCAACGGACATGTTTTTTTATCAATTCCAGCGCGATTTCAAACAAACGCTTAAGCCTCCCATGCGCGAGCATACAAGCTACGTTTGATCGTAAGAATTCGGTTAAAACATCGTTCTTTAAAAACAATCAACAAATACGTTTTTCTACCAAAGAACTACGTAGCTTTGAATTCCCCATCGCACCAGGGGATACGTAGGAGCAAGATCGTCATCTTGTCAAGCACAATAATAAAAAACAAACTTTTTCCCCTTTCATCATATTTTCTTTTTCCCTTTATATATTCAAGCATGCACGCAAACATTTAAAAACATTTTAAGCTTTAGCTAACTAGGAGGTTCCCGTTGAGTACAACGGACGTGAGGGGTGCTAATACTTTCCCCTTGCGTAATCGACTCCCGAACCCGATAATGGTTGCGATGACCAATCCTTTCCTCATCGTCAAGGGTTTTATTATCGTTTCCCTTCAAAATAAAAAAACTTAATGGTTTATCAACGTTCCCTTTAAACAAAAACTTTGGTGGCGACTTCACACAGCCTTTCGAGCGTTCGTACACGTCTCGGAAGATTGCGCGTTTTTAACGAGAGCGCACAGTAGCCCTCATATTAAAAGAAATGATTGAGATTAAAACATGACTTAAGGGAGTCAAGTGTCAGTTCTCACTACATCCCTTATGCACCAATGCGTTAACGCTTCTTTTCCTTTAGCATCTCTTTCGCCCTTGAATAATAATTACAAATAAAGTATCAACATTCATTCTTAGCCATATTTATGTATTTATCCATATTGAAATTTTTTAATTTGTTTTGTAGAGTTCTTCGGTATTTTCTTCTCTAAATAAAGATGTTGCTCATGAGAATACAAAAGATGAAAACTTGGATTCTTAATTGAATTTCGTTTTTAATCATATTGGAGAAAATGATGAGACTGTTTTAGATTTTAATGGAGATGAATAATTTGAGGGGAAGAAGACATGTAATTAAAGCAGAAAAAGGAAGCATGGTTTGAATGTTCGAAGAAGAAGGAACTGAAGCGTTAACTCACTTAAGTCATGTTTTAATCTCAATCATTCCTTTTAATACGGGGTTACCATTTATTCCTATTGTTCTCTCATAAAGATAACATTCTTACTTGTCACATGTAGAACGTATAAACTGACTAATTAAACAAAAAAACTATAAAAGTGGATGCTTCGAAAATTGGTATTATTAAAAAAGATATTAAATGCATTTATTAATCTCTTTTGCTTATATTAAATGCATTTATTTAAAAAAGATATTAAATACATCAACTTATGTTGACTCATTTTTGCTTATATTTTGGGACAGAGTAATATATATTATCATACAACTTTAATAATCTCTTCTTTTTTTTTTTGGGTCTTGTCCCCTTTTCTTGCCATCTTATTTTAATTTTGCCTTCCTATTCTTACGATCTCTATTTTTTCCGTTACATATTGATTCCATTTTTTAAATTACATATTGATTGCACACAATTGAATTGAATGCATTTATTTTTTTTTCGGTTTTTTTTTTCCATCTCATTCACTTTGACCTCTTATATTTTCCGTTACATCTTATTAATTTGTACATTTGCTTTGATTTATTTAACTGCCTTTTTTTAAATAATCGGTTAAATGTTCAAATTGAACATATAATATACGCGAACCCAGAAAAATGACATTGTAAAATAAAAACACAGATTCTTACCTGTAACATGGGATTCTTCTTGTTTTTGACATTTATTTTACCATGTAGACATAAAGTTCAAAAAAGTGAATTAGAGATTGATTTTTTTCATGATTTATCGCAGACATGTTTAAGACGTTTAATATATGAGTTTCCACACAAATTAGAATTTTCCAACAAAGTATGTATTAATTATGAATTTTTAAAGCGTAAAAAAAATCAACAAAACAAAACAACGGAAATGTCAACATGGAAATCAAATTTTGAGTTGGTTTTATGCATCAATCTATTAAATCATGTGCATTTTAAACACTAAAATCTGCTTGTGATTTAGAATTGTAACATGAATTGGTGGTACACATTTTGTTGATAGCTCAGTATGGTCTGATTCACTTGTGTAGGAAAAAAGATAGTGTTTCTCCTTTTTAAATGTTGCTTGCAAGCTTTCAGCTCAACGTTGAAAAGTGGTATAATGACAGTCCAAAATATAATATTTTCAAAACATTCTTAATAATTTTTTAAATTCATATAAATTCTATTAGATCATGTCAATCCCCCACTTGCTATTTCGGAGTCGTATGAACTGTACCTAATAATGGTTTTAGGACTTTCATCATTTGTTGTTTATTGATATTGTATCGATCAGTTTAACTAATTTTTATTTTTTAATAGTAAAAGGTTATAAATGATCACTGATAAAATGATGTTATATCCTTATTATCAACAACAAAATAATGCTATACGGATGCTTATGCTGATTCTGCATGAGAGACATACATAACTTAGGTGCACTAGACATCTTTTTGAGCCATTTCTTTGTCAATCTTAAAAGAAGATATTTTTTTTGTACTCTAAATTCTATAAGGTATGTGCCTACAATTTTATTTAGTACTTTTTTTCAAGTTAATAGATAGTATTTATTAGTTTTGTGATATTTTTTACCATAAAATTCTGAATATTATTATTTCTATATCTCATTTTCTCTATTTCAGTCTAATCTTTAGTGTTTCTATAATAAATATTGTTTGATCATTGGCAATACCTTTTTAAAAGGAAAACATTCAGTAATTTATTTTCTGTTACAATTAAGTTTTTCCATCAAATTTCTTATATTTAGTGGTCTAAAGTTTTCATTTTCAATTAAAAATTTTACAGAATATAAGTTCTGCCTACCCACACTCTCTTAACATATAATTTTACAGAATATAATTCTTGGCAATACCTTGTCAAGAATTTAAGCTACTAGCATTATTCTTTAAATATTATTCTATTTTAAGTTTGTTCATTTAAACATCAAATTTCTATTTGAATACAATTCAAAATATTCTTCCACTTCTAACACTGATCTTAAATTTTCACTATTGTTGTAAGCTACCAAATTGCTCTTGGAATAGCTAGGGGATTGATCATGTCTTCATGAAAAGTGTAGAGACTGTATCATTCACTGCAACGTGAGGCCAGAAAACATTCTCAAAGATTCTGATTTTTGTCCAAAGGTTGCAGACTTCAGCCTTTCAAAGCTTGTTGGAAGGGACTTCAGCCGGGTCCCCTCACTCCCATGAGAGGAACAAGAGGCTATCTAACTCCAGAGTGGATTTCAGGAGTTTCTATAACCGCTAAAGCCGATGTTTACAACTACCGAATGATGCTTTTCGAGCTCGTGTCAGGAAGAAGAAACTCCGATCCTTCCGAAGATTGCTTGTAGATTCATCCTAAATAATGTCAAATGAAAACTCATATAGTTGCCTTGTATTTGCGTGCCAGTGCTTCACTGGATTATATCGGACAAAACACCTATGTTAGGTTCATTAAGCAATAATTTGTTAATATATAAACCTATTTGAGAAGGTGTTGAACACTAATTCTGAGTGTTTTCTCTAGTAGAAATTTGAACATTGATTTACCAGATTGTTATAAACTCGTTTTGCTGTTGATCTCGACAATAGTTGGTTGTTTATAGCATTATATAATTAGATTTTCTGTTGTTAACATCTACCAATGAGTAGTTGGTAGCCGAAAACAACAAACAACCAATTTTAGAGTTTACGCGATCAGTGGCGGAGCTTGAAAGAAATATTTGAGGGGGCCAAATACATTAGCAAATAAGTTTTAGTGGCAAAGTGGTTAATATATAGTTTTAGTTTTTAACTTTGTGTATTGAGTTCAACCAAATTGAAGTGGGTCGAATAAAGGAAGGTTTCAACTAATTAGGAAAATGGTAAAGGGTGAAATTCATGCTATGATTTGTGGGTTAATGGGTTTTGAGATGTAGAGGGAAAAACAAAGGATATTAAAGAATTATTGTCTCCAAAGCTTTAAATATAGAAGGTGGGTTGTGACTTGTGACTTAAAATAAGGAAATTTTGTTTGAAAGCTGAATTACAGGCATAGCCATGGTATTTAGTAGAAGTGGACATAAGCCTCAATTTAACAGGTTTCTTCTCTTACATACTTCATCCACACTTTATTATGAGTGTTTTAACATTTTCACACATATTAAAAAGTATAGTTAATTTTGTATTAAAAAGAGAAATTATGAGTAATTTTACAAAAGGTTTAAATATATTTTTGGTCTCTATAAATATTTCAACTTTTCGTTTTAGTTCACCCAAAAATTTTCTTAGCCCTCAAAAGTTTTCAATCATCATTTTTGGTCATTGCTTTTAAGTCAACTTATGTGTATCATTCAAATTTGGAACAAGTTTTTGCTAGAAAAGAGTCTCTTAAAAAAATAGAATTTTTTAACAAAACATTGATTAAATATGATTTTTTAAACATCAAAAACATAAAAATTCATATTTAATTCATCATTTGTTAAAAAATTTAAACTTTTGCAACAAAAAATTCTATAATATACTTATTTCTTTGAAAAGAATTCTATAATATATTTAACATGACTACGAAAAAAATCAAAATCTCAGAAATGATACATATGAGTTGACTACCAAATGTGGTGATGGAAAACATTTGAGAACTAAAAGTCTAAGATTGATTGTTACGATGAATTGTTTCTCTTTGGTGAACATCCATGTTTCTCTTTTTGTCTTGTCTTAAGTGGCGAATATTTGAATTGGTGCAAAGAATCCTTCCAAGAATCAATTCCAATTCCATTTACGGTGGAGCTGTTTTGCTATCATCAGTTCATAAAATTTCAACGATTGCGACAATGTGGAATGATTTCAACCACGTTTCATGCTAGATAATTTTCTTTTTTGTTATTCTCTTCAAGTGAGACGTGTATTCTCTCCAAGTGAGAATGCATAACCCTAGTTTTTTTCAGCAACACTATACTCCATAACGAAATTGCATTCTATCGTAAATCAATACCATTCAAATCTCGATCACTTGATACCATCATGAAGAACTAGGGGTCAAAGTTTTCTTTAGACTTGACACGGTATTTTGTAGACGTTTTTTAACTTGAGGAACAAAATTTTGTATTACATTTTTGTCAATGAGTAGAATGAATTTGTATTTTGTAACAAAAAAAAAAGAGAATGAATTTGTATTTGTTCTCTTTTATATACATTTTGAAGTTCCATGCAACTAATTTCTTTCCAATAGCTAGCCTTTCATTTTAATCATCATTTATTCTCATACACATTACTTTAAAAAACATGAAAACTCAATTAAAATCTTTAAAATTGTGTTTTCACCAACTCAAGAAATAATTTGTAACATGGACAGGAAATTAAAGAATATGTAATACAATCAAAACAAACTCATGTGGTTGGACCTTCTACTTGTAACTCAAGAATATGTAAAACAAACTGTCTTAACAACTACAAAATCCACCGTTTAAGGTCATTCGCACGTGAGAGTTGTTGCTGCACAACCAAAACAGATGCACTACTATTAAGATCAGGTGAAACAAGAAAATCACCAATAGCACCAAGTTCTGGAAATTCACTCCATTCTGCTAATCCATCAGTTTGAGGATATTGAGTTTCATGTCTTCTCCCAACTATAAAAAAATCATGTTCATTCACTATCTCACGTAGGAAAGATGCTGTTTGTGATCCATTCTGGGTGAAAACTTCTTGATAGCTCACATTTTTAGCATGTTTCAATTCTTCCAACATTTCATCACCAATTACCATTAACTCCTCCAATTCTGCTATGTTTTCCCTAGAAACGAGACGGTAAACAACTAGGTTGATCCTAGGATTATTCATCATTCGTTTTGCTAAACATAAGACCTCTTCATCATCGTCATTTCCACCTAAATATATGATGGCTAATCGAGTAGTGGAATATTCTGATGTTATTGATGTTGGTTTCTGCATTGAATTAACGCGAGTTACAAGGATTCCAACGGAACATGGAGCAATTTCGAGTACTCTGCGGTTCAATGCTCTTAGTACTTTCTTGTCATCAGATTCAACTACACCATCACTTGACCATCTTATATGAAATGGAAGAATAATGATGGTTGCAACTTTGTCCAATGCAAGATTACAAACATCTTCAAACATGAGATTTGGTGGAGATATTGCTGTGTAAGTGTTTATTGATACTGCATTTTGATTATCATGCTCGTAGATATCGAAAGCGAGGATAACATCGTCTGAGTATGATTTATATGAAGTAGATCCCAATGCTTGTCTTTGAAGGCGATGATGAATGAAAAGAGGTAAGGCTCTTCCAACAAGCTCAATTACATGAAGAACATCAACTGTGATTGGTTTCTCTTGTGTTGGACAACATAAGTCTAGGAAATTTGTTGCTGCTGAAATATGGTTCTGTTTTTTAAGTGTTACTAGTATTCTCAGCTCCGAGTTTCTTTTTAGGCTCATCATGTTCCTTTTTTGGTATCCAGCATATTTTCTTGATGGATCATATAATAACTTCAATGACCAATGCACAATGGTTGCTATAATCATTATACTCATCATCATCACTCCAAATGTTTTCCTATTAATAACCTGCATACATGCATAATATATTTGAATAAGAATAATAGTCCATATACATATAAATTAAAATTTCAATTTAGTCTAAACTATAACTCTCTCCTCTTTGGTCCCTAAACTATAAAAATATAATAAGCCATCCTTACATTGTTATTAATCCATCAAGTTAGTCTCTCGATTACTTTAAAAATAAGAGACATAATGATAGTTCAAGGACAAACTCGATGGATTGAAAATCATTTAGAGACTGCTTCTTATATTTCTATAATTTAAGGACCAAATAGAATAGAGAATGGCAGTTTATGTACTATATATATATATATATACATAAAAATATTGCGTCTCTTCTTGATCCCTCGTTTCTAAACTGTGGCTCTTATAGCTATAATATTTGCAACTATTTTGAAATAGCTATGAGAACCAAAGTTTAGACAGAAACGAGGAACCGGAATCAATTTTTTTTCGAGGAGGCCAAAACCAAAATAATCATATTTAAACCTAAAAAAGTTAAATGCAATACATGATCGTCAAATGCGGAATTGTAGATGCCAACTTCCATCACGCCTTTAGTGTTCAAAATGAGAGAAATACACAAAGCATCAGTGACAGGCATCTTGCAACAAAGGGCAGTTATAAAGCATGCTGTCATTTTGACCATGTGAGTTACAAGGACCACTAAACCAATAGACACCATAACATATGATGACAAATCCATTGAAAAATCAGCTTTCAACACACAAGTAGTTACAAAGATAGGCAAAAAGAATGTTGTGCCAAAGAACTGAAGCTTCTTAACCAATGCAGAACCTAAAGGAGGTCCCTCAGGAACAGACAGTCCCAAAACGAAAACTCCTAAGACAAATTCTTGATTAATCTTAACTGACAAAATACCAAGAACAAAAGCCATTGCAATAATAACAAAAATGTAACTATCTTTCACAGGTCTTCCTTCCGGTGTGTGTTTGATGATCCAAAACATTATTGGTCTACATACCAATGGAATTAATACAATTAATATATAAAGTAAGAATATGTTTCTTAAAAGTGTTGTGGAATCAGGACTAGTCACAAGAGCAACAATATTGGTTGAAATAATTGCAGTTAGTATGTCACAGACCAAAGCCGAGGACAAAGACAATCTACCAAGCTCTGAGTTTTGGATTTGAAGTTCACTTAGGAGTGAAGAGATTGTTGCAAATTGACTTAGACTGTGAGATAACATTGCCACCATGACTCCATTGCCGCCATGTAATTTTTGAATGGCTTCGACTTTTCCAGGAAATGTTAGTAGTGGTATATAACCAACACATAATGGTACAGATAATCCAATTATTGAAATTATCCATGCTCTCTTTCCTGTCCTCGTTATCAAGCTGAAATCCATTTGTACACCATTTATGAAAATGAAGATCACCATACCTAATGATGAAATTGTTGAAATTACGTCATGAGTTCCATATGGAAACAACTTGCCCATGTATGTGTCCAATGGTTTTAGCTCAAACGAGACACCTAGAATCAACCCAGCCTGCAAATAGAATGATTATTGTGTTTAATTTCAGCTCTAGAAAATACTCTATAAATATATCAATACTTAATAATGGTGATTTAGTAAAATTATTATTTTATCTCTTTTATTTATACAATTTTCTTCATTTGTGTGAAATGCTCAAATAGATTGGTTATTGTGGGACAAATAGAGCAATGAATTTCAAATGAAAATTACAGATGGAAGAAATGAAATTAGAAACAAAATCTATTTTTTGCACGCAATTTAACTTTTTCTAATAACTATGATTTATCCACATGAATGTTTAGAATCATGATGGTTCATAGCAATTCTGACAAAATCACTGTTAATCTAAACATGCACTAAAGAAATGATTCTTTTTAAAAATTATGTCAATTGGATTTACTTACAATCATCTGTGGAAGGAATTGAGGGAGTCTCAAAGGTTTGAGAAGGAAACTACATATTTGGGTGAATGCAAAAATGATAACCAACTGTAACTCAAACAAGGTCAAAAAGGATTTCATTGGTCTCCTTCCATTTTCGTGGCCACCCCATAAACCATCTGAAACAATATGGGGTGGAGCATCAAAACAAACTTTGTATACTGTTTCGTTCAATCTTTTAATTTCGTAGAACAAAGTATCATTTGAATTTATGCTCATTTTGTATGACTTAATCCACAAGAATTGAAATTAGAACAAAACAATTCAATAAAGAGAAAAGAAAGAAAGAAAATAACAAGCTAGAGATTATGACTTTTTGCTTTATGTTGTGGTTGATTTTATATTGTCTATGAGCATGAATAATTTTCATTTTAGTCATGAAGGAGTGCTTCGGTGTAATCGACACGGTAAATAGCTAAGCAACTAAATTTTAAACATGATTGTATAAGTAATTAAGTTGGCAAGGTTGTTGATATTTTTGTAACACCTGTGAAATTTAGACCATACAATGCTATATTTACATGTGCACGCGATTGAAATTTCTATTTAACTATATATTCTTATAATTATAATTAGACAATGAGAGAGAGGGGAATAAATGTATGAGTTGTCCTTTGACCGGTTTGACTAACTTGAAAAATTCTTGTTAGATCAACAAACTAGCATATAACATCCTTGAAAAAAAAAACTAGCATATAACTTATCTATTACTACTATATTAGTGTAGTGACTTGTGCTAAGCACATGATTGCTTGTCGTAACTCAGATAGTGACTTATATATATATATATATATAGTTACTCCTAAGTGTACCAAAGATGAAAGCTTGGATTCTTACTTGAATTTCGTTTTTAATAAATTTGAAGAAAATGAAGAGACTGATTTAGCTTTTAATGGAGATGAATAATTTGAGGGGAAGAAGACATGTTGTAGCGGAAAAAGGAATTAGGGTTTGAACGCGCGAAGAAGAAAGAACTGAAGCGTTAACGCGCTTGTGCGTAGAAGTGAGAATTGATACATGACTCACTTAAGTCATGTTAAAATCTCAATCATTTCTTTTAATATGAGAGTTACCATTTATTCCTATTGTTGATAACATTTTTACTTGCCACATATAGAACGTATAACTTGACTAATTAAACAAAAAGAAACTATAAAAGTGGATGCTTGGAGACTTGGTATAGTTGTAGAAAATAAAGAAGAAGAAATTGGATGCATAAGAGAATGACATTTGTGAATTGTTGTAATAAGAATAACTTTACTTTAATATATATATATATATATATATATATATATATATATATATATATATATATATATATATATATATATATATATATATAGTTCGTCAACGTATAAAATTGGATGATGGATGGGGGGGGGGGGGGGGGGGGGATAAATGAATGAGTTGTCCTTTGACCGGTTCGACTAACTTGGAAAACTTCTTGTAAGATCATAAACTAGCATATATAATCCTTAAAAAAAAAAAAACTAGCATATAACATATATATTACTACTATATTAGTGTAGTGACTCGTGCTAAGCACGTGATTGCTTGTTGTAACTCAGATGGTGACTTCTATATTTTAATATATATATATATATATATATATATATATATATATATATATATATATATATATATATATATACATACATATATAAATAATTCGTCAACGTATAAAATTAGATGATGGATTTTAAATTGATTAATTTTTTATATGTAGAACGTATAAATGAAATTATTAACAAAAACAAAACAAAAAACTTATAATAATGGATGTGTGGATAATTGGTATTATAAAAAAATATTAAAATTGTAAAAAATAAAGAAGGAATTGGAGGGAAATTGGATGCATAAGAGAATGACACTTGTGAATTGTTGTAATAAGAATAACCTTACTTTAACACACACACACACACACACAGACACACTGGTAGTTAGAAGAAGCTTACACACCAAAACATCCAAAGAAGAACCGTGACTAAGACACAATATCTTCCACACCAGCTGCACCTCGCAAAGAAAAGATTTTGATGTTATGATCGATAGTGGAAGTTGTGAAAATGTCGTATCTAACTATATGGTGGAAAAATTAAAGCTTTCCGCAAATGAGCACCGACATCCATCAAGTTATAATGGCTCAACAAAGGTAACAATGTCAGAGTCTCTAAGTGTTGCCTTGTATCTTTCTCCATTGGGCAAAAGTACAAAGACAATGTATGGTGTGATGTCATCCATATGGATGCTTGTCACGTCCTTCTTGGGAGACCTTGACAATATGATCGTCATGCCTTATACAACGGTCATGCCAACACTTATACCTTTGTGAAATATGGTGCTAAAATCAAGTTGGTACCCCTACCACCCAGTACATTTGATAAAAGAAAAATGGAATCCAAACCATTAGTATCTTTAGTTGCAAATGAACCGTTCAAGGTGACAATTGAGGAAGCGCAAGACATGAGCTTTATTTTGTTGCTCAAATCAAATGAAAAATCCATCATCCCAAAGGAAATTGAACAAATGCTTGTCGAATTCTCAGACGTTGTTCCATCATAAATCCCATCAGGACTACCTTCGATGTGAGATATACAACATGCAATTAACTTGATCCCCAGAGTTTCCCTTCCTAACAGACCGGCTTGCAGGATGAGTCCAACATAGCATGTCAAAGTCCAACTCCAAGTTGAGGAGTTGCTCAAGAAAGGGTTGATTCGAGAGAGTGTCAGTCCTTGTGTTGTTTCTGCACTTCTAGTACAGAAGAAGGATGGTAGTTGGAGAATGTTCATAGACAATCGAGCAGTCAACAAGATCACCATTAAGTATCGATTTTCAATCCCCAGGCTCGATGATATGTTTGATCAATTACATGATAGGCTTAATTGCAGTTTTGACCACCTAAGTATCACAATCTTGTGATTTTGGCCCTTTATAAAAAACAATAACAAATCAGCCCATTAAGTTTATCCTCTTTTACACTTTTGGCCCCCAAACCAATTTTGACTGGGTCCATGCATACGTGGCACTTCAAAGACGCCACGTGTGTAGTTTTTAAATTTAAAAAATAAAAAAAAACCACATATACATTAAAGGAATTAAATAAATGAAGAAAAAGAAAAAAACAATAATATCAAACCCAAAAAAAATGCTCCTTCAATATCTCTCTCACTTTCTCTCTTTACCTCCTTCTCTCCCTTTTTCCAACAACCACCATCACCACCTCTCTGACCTTTCTTTTCCAAATCCAAACAACACTAACGAATTCTTTCACTTTTTTCATCCTTCGCCACTTTTCCTCCGTAGCTTTGTTTTTACTACAAAATCACAAAGCATAATTTAAATACATAATTAGAAACTGAAACGACGATTATTATTTATATGATGTGGAAACGAAACAAGAAGAAGGCATCGCGAAGCTCTGAAGCATCACGAAGCTCTGAATCATCACCGTCGGCGGAGCCGGAGCGGCAGAAGGCGACAAACTTAGGGTTTGTTGCAGCTGCGACAGTGTGGCTGGTGATGGTTGATGATGCGACGTAGGTAAGTGCGTCGGTGATTGCTGAGGAGAGTTTGGTTGCGGTTGTTGTGGCAGTGGAGAGTTATTTGGTGGTTGTGGTTGTTGTTCAGTTGAAGGTTGTTGTGGCGGTGGAGACAAATTAAGATCCATGGTGTGATTTCCCACTTATGGTCTGTTTGGTTCGAGAGTTTTGAAGGGGAATAGAGGGGAGGGGAGGGAATATTTTTAATTTGATGTGTTTGGTTCAATTTTTAGAAGGGAAGGGAAGGGAAGGGAAGGGAAGGGGAAGAGATCTCTTTAACATTTTATTACATTGCCAAAATTATCCTTAAATTAATTTAAAATCTCAATATTATCCTTGTAACAACTTTTATTATTATTAGGTTATACTATCCTGTAACAACTTTTATTATTAGGTTATACTATCCTTGTAACAACTTTTATTATTATTATTGTTATTATTATTATTATTATTATTATTATTATTATATTACCGTTGTAATAACTTTTATTTTCATGTTATCTATCACTCTTATTTGTTATACGTAAAAACAAACATCATCATATATTTAATTAATTAAGTTTAAAGGTAAAACAGTAAATTAATTTTAAAATCCCTCCCCTCCCCATGTTAACCAACACATTTTTAGTTAAAATCCGTCTCGTCTCCTCCCCTTCCCTCCCCTCCCCTCCCCTCCCCTCCCCTCCGTTGAACCAAACGGACCCTTAATTTCTCAAGAATTCAATGGTATCTTGGAATAGTATACTAATGAATAGGTTGTTGGATTCAAAGCTTTCTTCCTTGTCTTTCCACGGTTTGGGTATTGGATGATTTTTTGGGTTGATCTTCGAAGCAGTTACCATCAAATCATAATTCGTCCAAGAGATAAATGGAAGACAACTTTCAAGACAAGAGACGACCTTTATAAGTGGACAGTTATGCCTTTTAGGTTATCACATGCTCCGAGTACATTTATGTGGCTAATGAATCAGCTACTTTGGCCCTTTATTGGTAAGTTTGTTGTCATCTACTTCGATAATATCTTGATCTATAGCAAAAGTAAAGAAGAGCATTTATGGCATATTCGACAAGTGCTCCAAACTCTTCATGAGCATAAAATTTAGGGTCAATATATGAGTTTCCACACAAATTAGAATTTTCCGACAAATACGGATTAATTATGAATTTTTAAAGCGTTCAAAAATCAACAAAACAAAACAATGAAAATGTCAACATAAAATCAAATTTTGAGTTGGTTTTATGCATCAATCTATTAAATCATGTGCCTGTTGAACACTAAAATCTGCTTGTGATTTATAATTGTAACATGAATTGGTGGTACACATTTTGTTGATAGCTCAGTATGGTCTGATTCACTTGTGTAGGAAAAAGGATAGTGTTTCTCCTTTTTAAATGTTGCTTGCAAGCTTTCAGCTCAATGCTGAAAAATGGTATAATGACAGTCCAAAATTTAATATTTTTAAAACATTCTTAATAATTTTTTAAATTGATATAAATTCTATTAAATCATGTGAATCCCCCACTTGCTATTTCGGAGCCGTATGAACTGTACCTAATAATGGTTTTAGGACTTTCATCATGTGTTGTTTATTGATACTGTATCGATCAGTTTAATTAATATTTATTTTTTAATAGTAAAAGGTTATAATTGCTAAAAAAAAATAGTAAAAGGTTATAAATGATCACTGATAAAATGATGTTATATCCTTATTATCAACAACAAAATAATGATATACGGATGATTATGCTGATTTTGCATGTTACCTGTCATAATGGTTTAATGAAGAGTTAAAATTCTATAAATAAGATGAGTAGTAATTGTTAACAATTTTAAGTGCAAAGTAAAAAAACAGGTCTGAGAGAAAAAAAAATAAAAGACTCCATGAATATTCAAAAGGAAGAATGAGTGGAAGACTCATTGAAAATTGACTTAAAATAATTAAATAAATGTGCACAATATTTAAAAAATTGACAATTATTTGTTACGAGAGAAAGCGCGTAAAAAAAAATAGGAATTTGTTGGAAAAATAGATAGTAACTAGACTTAATTGCAGTTTTGGCCCCCTAAGTATCACAAACTAGCGATTTTGGCCCCCTAAAAAATAATAACAAATCAGTCCCTTATTTTTACCCCTTTTGCAGTTTTGGTCCCTCAGACCAATTTTGACCAAGTCAATGCTCACGTGGCACCTCACTTAGGTGAGTAGGATGCCACGTGCATAATTTTTTTTAATTCAAAATAAGTAAAAGTACCACATAATTATTTCCAAAATTAAATAATTAAATAAAATTATGAATGAAAAACTCAAGAAATTCATCTCCTTCCACATGATATTCATCTCTTTCAACATCATATTCATCATCCTTCATCTAAACTCAGAAAATTTTAAAAACAAAATTAAAATCTTGTCTCAAAATTCCAACAATATTCATTAGTTTCCCTAATTTTACCCCAACAATAACTATATTCGATAATGTTTCCGCTTCTGTCGCGCTTAGATCAAACAAGTACCCTGACTTTGCTGTAAACGAATCATCACCGCTGGAGAGGGATGTGGTGGTGGTGCACTTGACGGAGTAGCAGCGACAACGACGGTTAGACGACGAGACAGTTTCCCTAGTTTTGAGGGACACAAATTTGGTTCTAGAGGGAGAGACGAAAGAGTAGAGAGAGGAGAACCGGATGAAATTGGGATTTTCTGGACATGAATTTATGTTTTCTGGATGAAATTGGAGAGAGAGAAGATAGAGAAGAAGAAAGAGCAAAGATATTTTGATTTATTATTTTATTATTTTCCAGCATTGAATAAACTTTTAAATAATTCAGACATTAACACACGTGGCACCTCACTTAAGTGATGTGTTTGCCACGTTTACATTGACTTGGTCAAAATTTGCCTGAGGGGCAAAAACTGCAAAAAAGGGGTAAACATAGGGGGCTGATTTGTTATTGTTTTTTATAGGGGGCCAAAATCGGAAGTTCGTGATACTTAGGGGGCCAAAACTGCAATTAAGCCTAGTAACTAACAATTGTTTGTTACAAGAAAAAGATAACATATTAAATTTATTGGAAAGGGAAAGTGTGTGCAAAAAAATAAGAATTTATTGGTGGATTAAAATGAGGGTATAATAGGAAGAAAATGTGTAAAAATACGCTTCGTTAATTTGGTGCTAATATTCCAAAATGACACTTAAAAAGGAACGGATGGAGTAATATTTATTAATTTTGTGATATTTTTTACAACAATAAAATTATGAATATTATTATTTCTATATCTCATTTTCTCTATTTCAGTCTAATCTTTAGTGTTTCTATAATAAATAATGTTTGATCATTGGCACTAAAAGAAAATATTCAGTCATTTATTTTCTGTTATAATTAAGTTTTTCCATCAAATTTCTTATATTTAGTGCTCTAAAGTTTTTAGGCTAAAATGCACTTTTGGCCCCCCAAGTTTCACGAACTTGCGATTTTGGCCCCCTAAGTTTGAAAATAGCACTTTTGGCCCCCTAAGTTTCACCCCCTTTGCAAAACCATGCAAAACCATCATGCCATGATCATAAAGATCTGGGCACCATCGTGCCACGACAATAGGCCATCGTGCCACGAAAATTACAGATTGTCACCCCATTTTTGAAATATGTTTTAAGGCCAGAAAACCATCCTCACAGTGCCAGAATGTCTTTGTACGTTTAATAATGGAAGAAAAGGTCATAGACTTATCTTGTATTAGGACGAGAGTGGGGATAGATATTTCATATACCCATGAGGATTAATCTCAACAAGACTCAATGTTCATTATGGCAATGGGTAGTGATTACCTATAGGCTTCAAGTAAGCGAAGGGGCCTAGTTCCCAACAATTAAGTAAGTGGGATAGTAAGTCCCTAAGTATGACATATGATGACGATATGTCTAAATCCTTTGATAGAAAAGCAAGATTTAAGGGTATACATTTATGTACGAAAGTACAAGGAATGTTTCTACATTCAAAGCTTCAGATAAGCTTGAGAGTTGGATTTCCAACGACCAAGTAAGTGGCTTATGAGAACGATAAGCTTAAAACCTTATATTATAGGTTAAACATCACACGATTAATTAGTGATGAATGCATTAGATATGAACAGAGATTATGCAATGTATCAGATATACATACGAGTAACAAGTTAAGAATTTAATTATAAAGATTATACGTGTTCAGCAGACTCCGGATTATACCGGATGGGATTTCTCCGAAAGGGCTATCCACACATAAGATTTCAAGTTATATTTAAGAATAATAAGAATATGCTAATTAATGATAAGTCGTGACTCTATGACTCCCCGCTAGTAGTGGAGTTAAGGTACCCCGTTAGTAGTGGTTAGGCGTTCTTCGGATGTAAGTCCTACACAGTAAAGGATAAGTTAAGTCGTGATTCTCAGGCTCCCCGTTAGTAGTGGAGTCGAGGTTCCCCGTTAGTAGTGGACATACATTGTTTTTATGTAAGTCCTGCACGACGATAAGAGGAGTCCGGTGTTAGCCTCAGATAGGAATTTCACCGGTATGATGGGAGATGTACTTTGAGGTTACTCCACCCGGATGCACTCCGTAAAATGAACTCAGATAATTATTGCTTGTTCAACGCTAACATTCTAACTTTATGTTGTAAGAAAGATGTATATGTATCAATATATTATACTAGAGATATGGCAAAGTAGTCATCAGAAATAGAAAGTGATCATAGGATGTCCCCAGATCACTAAGAATGAGATTATGTATATGTTCAACATAAGGTAAAGACATATAGCGATCCTAGTTTTTCCCTTGATCGCGAAATATGTAGAGAATGACGGCGGTCATAGGTATCCCCAAGACTGCCAAGAGTTAGTGCATGGCGACCCTAGGTTTCCCCGAGGTTGCCAACAGTAGGTTGGGTGGAGCTCACTGAGACATTATGTCTCATCCAAATCCTTCTGGTGCAGGTTTTCAGGTAAGCAAGAGGTTCGTGATGAAGTTCTTCAAGGAGACGCTGAATGGAGTGCAGTACCAGCTCAGGAGGTTGTCAGACATATATATAATTGTATTTTATGGTACTTGATTGGTTGTATAAACGAGCATGTTTGTATTCATTCAGTTGTATTATTATTATTATTATTGAAATTTTTTAATGTATCCAGTATCAGAATAATATACATGCTAAATATTCTAGACAATTTAGTATGGGTGTTACAGGTATAGTGGTTCTCCTTGTTCTTGTTCTAATCGTCGTGATTAGGCGAAGAAAGAGACTAGCTGGCTGTGGAGGGCTCACTGATAGCATTTGCATACAGAGATTTGCAAAATGCCACAAAGAATTTCTCAGATAAACTTGGAGGAGGAGGAGGTTTTGGTTCTGTCTTCAAAGGAACATTACCTGATTCAAGTGTCATAGCAGCGAAGAAACTCGAAAGCATTAGCCAAGGAGAGAAGCAGTTTCGAAGAGAAGTTAGTACTCAGTACTATTGGGACTGTCCAACAAGTCAACCTTGTTAGGCTTCGTGGTTTATGTTCCGAAACATTCTCATAGACTGATTTTTGTCCAAAGGTTGCAGACTTCGGCCTTGCAAAGCTTGTCGGAAGGAACTTCAGCCGGGTCCTCACTACCATGAGAGGAACAAGAGGCTATCTAGCTCCAGAGTGGATTTCAGGAGTTGCTATAACTGCTAAATCCTATGTTTACAGCTCCGGAATGATACTTTTCGAGCTCGTGTCAGGAAGAAGAAACTTTTCGAGTAGGAAAGATATCAGACAAAAACATCAATGTTAGGAGCATTAAGCAATAATTTGTTAATATATAAACTTTTTCGTTGAATCCACATTTTTTCTCTTCCTGTTTGAGAAGGAGTTGAACCCTAATTCTGAGTGTTTTCTCTAGTAGAAATTTGAACACTGAGTTACCACGCTGTTATAAACTCGTTTTGCTGTTGATCTCGACAATCGTTGGTTGTTAATATAACATTATATAATTAGATTTTGTATTGTTAACATCTACCAATGAGTAATTGGTAGCCGAAAACAACAAACGACCAATTTTAGAGTTTGACAGAAATATTTGAGAAGCCAAATACATTAGCAAATAAGTTTTAGCGGCAAAGTGGTTAATTGTTTCAGGTTTTAACTTTTATGTATTGAGTTCAACCAAATTGAAGTGGGTCGAATAAAGGAAGGTTTCAACTAATTAAGAAAATGGTAAAGGGTGAAATTCATGCTATGATTTGTGGGTTAATGGGTTTTGAGATGTAGAGGGAAAAACAAAGGATATTAAAGAATTATTGTCTCCAAAGCTTTAAAAATAGAAGGTGGGTTGTGACTTGTGACTTAAAATAAGGAATTTTTTTTTGAAAGCTGAATTACAGGCATAGCCATGGTATTTAGTAGAAGTGGACATAAGTCTCAATTTTAACAGGTTTCTTATGCTCTATCCGTATTTTATTATAAGTCGTTTTCTCATGCATATAAAGAAATATAGTTAATTTTGTATTGAAAAGAGAAATTACGAGTAATTTTACAAAAAGACTTAAATATATTTTTGGTTCCTATAGATATTTCAACTTTTCATTTTAGCCCCCTTAAAAAATTTCTTAGTCCCCAAAAGTTTTGAATCATCACTTTTGGAAATTGCTTTAAAGTCAATTTATGTGTATCATTCAAATTTGGAACAATTTTTTGCTGGAAAAAAAAGAATCTCTTCCAAAATAAATTTAGAATTTTTTAAGAAAACATTGATTAAATATGTTTTTTTTAAACGTCAAAAACTTAAAATTCATATTTAATTCATCATTTGTTAAAAAAAAAATTTAAACTTTTGCAACAAAAAAAATCAATAATATACTTACTTTTTTGAAAAGAATTCAATAATATATTTAACATGATTGCGGAAAAAAAAATCAAAATTTCGAATTATAGAGTTGACTTAAAAACAGAGGCCAAAATGAGGTTTTTTCTACGGTACCCATCGATGAATTGGGGGTAATTTACCCTTATCAAAGAAAAACTAATTTTTTTCGTCTTTATTATTACAACAAGTTACCATTTTCATCTTAAGAACAGTTAAACTTCTTCATATCCTTCATTAAACATATGATTTTCATCTCTTTCGTTCTATAATCGAATCATAGTTGTCATTAGGGGTAAATTACCCTCAATACATCAATGAATAATGGAGGCCATATTGATAGGATTTTTTCTTACAATTAGTTACCATTTTCATCTCAAGAACATCAAACTTTTTCATCTCTTTTACTCAACATGTGATCTCTATCTTTTTCGTTCCAAAATCGAATCATATTTGTCATTAGGGGTAATTACCCCTAATTTATCAAGGGGTAACGTAGGCCTCACCCCAAAATGATGATGGAAAACATTTAGGATAATTGTTGAAGATTGGCCCTTACCATCAATTGTTTCTCTTTGGTGAAGATCCATGTTTCTCCTTTTGTCTTATATTGAGTGGCCAATATTTGAATTGGTGCTAAGAATACTTCGAAAGAATCAATTCCAATTCCAATTACAATTACGGCGGAGCTATTTTGTTATCATTGTTTCATAAAATTTCAACTATTGTGCGACCGATGTGGAACAATTTCAACCTAGTTCCTTGCTAGATAATTTTCTTGTTTGTTATTCTCTCCAAGTGAGTGTAATGAATGTAACAGTAAAATG
This sequence comes from Medicago ruthenica, assembly GCA_018208015.1. Classification (NCBI taxonomy): domain Eukaryota; kingdom Viridiplantae; phylum Streptophyta; class Magnoliopsida; order Fabales; family Fabaceae; genus Medicago; species Medicago ruthenica. Next base: position 9,303,082 of record CM031375.1, on the reverse strand, counting down.
GATAATGGAAAGTTGCACTTTACTGATGATAACTAACTCTGAGTTTTCAGTGTAAAAATTCAGAGTAAAGTACAAGAAGAAAGGGCAGGAAAAGAAGTATCAGAGCAGAGAGAATAATCAGGGAGAAGGAGCAATTTCATACATCATACATCATGCCTACTACATTCCACTATTGCTCTATTTATTCCCCTCATTCTGTTAGCTTCCAGCTTGGCCTCCTCACTCTCTTTCCACGTCCCAATTCCGCATCACCCGGAAGTTTGTTATTCATGCCTTCCACTATGCGTGACTCATCATCCTTGCTCACATGCCCCGCACGTGCTCCACTAGCCGTTACATTACCTTCCCCTTTAAAATCAACCTTGTCCTCAAGGTTGAAAGTAGGATAGCTTGCCTTAATGTCCTCAATGTCTTCCCAGGTTGCTTCTTCCTGCACCCCGTTCTCCCACTGCACCAGTATCTGATCAATTTGAGTTGTGCCCCTTAATAATTTGCGAGTTGCAAGTATCTGCACTGGCTGCATTACTGGCCCCATTTCAGTCACTGTCAAGGGCAATGGCAGGTAAGGTTCTGAAGAATTTCCTTTGAACAACTTGAGCTGAGACACATGAAAAACTGGATGAATTCTTGCTGTGGCTGGCAACTCCAGTTTATAAGCAACTGTGCCTATTTTGGCTATGATTTTGAAAGGACCAAAATATTTCTTAGCTAGCTTCTGATTCTTTCTCAACACAGCAGAATGTTGTCTATATGGTTGCAGCTTAACCAAAACGTGATCACCCACCTTCATATATACTTCTTGTCATCTTGAGTCTTCATGACTTGTTGTGCTCTGGCCAGATTGTTCTTGAGCTTAGCTAACAAGTTATCTCTGTTGATCAATTGTTCTCTTAACTCCACCGGATCTACAGTAGTACAAGGCTGTCTGGTAAGTGTAGGAGGCTCTCTTCCATATAATGCTTTGAATGGAGTCAAACCCAAGCTAGTGTGGAATGCAGTGTTATACCAGAATTCTGACCATGGTAGAGCTTTGACCCATCCTTTGGGATTCTCATAAGTAAAACACCTAAGATACATCTCCAGGCATTTGTTCAGAATTTCAGATTGCCCATCTGTTTGTGGGTGATATGCTGATGACATAGCTAGTGTAGTGCCTTGTAATTTGAATAAATTCTGCCAAAAAGAACTAGTGAAAACTCTATCTCTATCAGACACGATGGATTTTGGAATGCCGTGCAGCTTCACTATATTGTTCATGAAAGTTTCAGCAACTGACTTACTACTGTAATCAGCTTTTAGAGGTAGGAAGTGAGCATATTTAGTGAGTCTATCCATTACCACCATAATGACAGAATAACCATTAACACTAGGCAAACCTGTGACAAAATCCGTAGCTACATCTTCCCAAACTTGCTGGGGAATGGGCAAAGGCTGCAGTAGTCCTGAGGGCAGTGTGTTACTCACCTTTGCTTGTTGACAAATCACACAATTCTGTACATACTCTTTGACATGTTCCTGCATCTTGGGCCAGTAAAATTGAGCCTTCAATCTTGCTAGTGTTCTTGTAATCCCAGCATGTCCACCAATGGGTGAACTATGGTACTCTTGTAAAATTCTTTGAATCATCTCTTCTTCCACTGGAATGACTAGTCTGTCTTTCCAATACAATAACCCTTCTCTTACTGCATAATGACTGGCTTCATTAGAGGACCTGTAATCCTCCATTAACTGCTTGAGGTGAGGATTTGCAGTTAGTTTACTTCTTAGCTCTTCTAGGAACAACGAATGAGGCTCAGACCAGGCTAACAGGAACATTCTGGATAAGGCATCAGCTGCTTGATTGTCTCTACCAGGCTTGTATTCAATTTTGAAATCATACCCCAAAAATTTGTGTAACCATGCTTGTTGTTCATGGGTTTGAAGGGACTGATCCATCAAGCTTTTCAAGCTTCTCTGATCCGTTCTAATGATAAACTTATTGCCTAATAAGTAGTGTCTGAACTTAGCCAATGCTTCTGTAATGGCTAGCAATTCCCTGGTGTAAGCAGATTGCTTTTGCATTCGAGGTGCTAATTTTTTTGAAAAATATGCTATAGGATGACCATCCTGACCCAACACTGCTCCTACTCCAATTCCCGATGCATCAGTCTCCAAAATGAATGGTTGTGTAAAATCAGGTAAGGCTAGCACTGGTGCTATAGTCATGGCACTTTTGAGCTTAAGGAAAGCTGCTTCTGCTTCAGAATTCCACACAAAATTATCTTTCTTTAACAAATCTGTTAAAGGTGCAGCAATGTGGGCATAGGCTTTGATGAATCTTCTATAGTATCCTGTCAAGCCAAGAAACCCTCTCAATTGTTTGATATTGGTAGGAGGAGGCCACTCCAAAACTGCCTGGACTTTAGTGCTTTCCATGGACACATCCTTGCCTGATACCTTGTGTCCCAAATAATCAACCTCTGAAGCTCCAAAAGGACATTTTGACAATCTGGCATACAATTGATGTTGTTGTAATATTTGTAACACTGCCTCTAAGTGTTTGAGATGATCATGCCAAGAAGAGCTAAATACCAAAATATCATCAAAGAATACTAACACAAACTTCCTTAAGGCAGACTGAAATACCTTATTCATCAGAGATTGGAAAGTGGCTGGTGCATTAGTGAGCCCAAATGGCATTACCAACCATTCATAATGGCCATGGTGGGTTCTGAAGGCAGTTTTGGCTCTGTCCTCAGGTTTTACCATAATCTGATGGTAACCTGACCTCAAATCCAGCTTAGAAAAATATTGGGCTCCATATAACTCATCCAGTAATTCATCCACTGTTGGCATTGGAAAACTGTCTTTCACAGTAATGGCATTGAGAGCCCTATAGTCAGTACAAAATCTCCAACTCCCATCTTTCTTTTTGACCAACAGAATTGGTGAAGAGAAAGGGCTGGTACTTGGTTGTATGATGCCTTGATCAAGCATTTCTTGAACCATTTTTTCTATTTGTTCTTTCTGTGTGTGTGGATATCTGTAAGGTCTCACCTTAACAGGCTCTGATCCTTGCTTCAGTGGAATGGCATGATCCTGTTCTCTTGGGGGTGGTAGTGAAGACGGCACTTTGAACACTTGAGCATAAGTGTGTAGTAATATGGCAATTTCAGGGTCCATATCTGTAGGTAACTCCAGCAATGTATCTCCAGGTACTTCATTTTGTAACCATTGAATTGCAAAACATTCTTCTATTGCATCAGTGTTATGCAATCTTCTGAAATGATGAAATTGGGCTGGACTGGGTTCCATAGTACCTTCCCCTTGCAGGGTAATGAAATGACCATTTTGAAAGAATTTAAGAGTCAATGTTGCGTAATCAGCAACATGAGGGCCCAATGTTGCTAACCAAGTTGATCCTAAGATCACATCTGCACCAGAAATTTGTAATAAATACACAGGTACTTTAACTTCTTGGCCCTGAATATGTAAGGGTAATTGCTGAATCAGACCCTCTGCCTGTAACGTCTGACCATTGCCAACCAATACTCTGAGGTTGGGAGCTGGCTCAATTGGAAGCTTCAACACTTGAGCTACTCTTGGTTGGATGAAGTTATCCGAGCTGCCTCCATCCACTAAAATCTTGACCCTTATACTACCCACCTGGCCTGTAAATCTAATGGTGCCAACTCCATTAGACCCTTTCATAGCATTGAGTGACAGGTGGTGAGTTTCAGTTTCATTACTTCCTTCTTCACCCTCCTCTATAGTTGCCTGGTTCTGATCTGACTGTAGCTCTTCATCATCCTCAAGCTGGAGCAACATGACTTGTTTGTTGGGACATTTGTGAGCTGGAGAAAACTTTTCATCACAGAAATAGCACAAGTTTTTCTCCCTTCTAAGTTGGATTTCTGCTGGAGAGATTTTTTTGATGTTTTGGTTTCTAGGGTTAAAAGGTTTGATCTGAGGAGTGGGTAAGAGAGGTGGAAGGTTGGGCTTAGTGGTGTGATCAAGTTTTTGGGAATTTTGGTTGTTTTTGTGGGTGAATGAAGTGTTTTGGCTATAATTTCTGGCTAAGTTGGTCATTTGGTTAGGTTTTTTGTTGGCTATATATTTTTCTTCAAATAATTTGGCTAAGGCCACTGCTTTGCTCAGGGTCGTAGGTTCCATGGCTTTCACATCCCTTCTAATTTCATCTTGCAAGCCACTAATAAAGCAATCAAGAATAGCTGGTGGGCTTAAACCATCGACTCTATTCACTAACGCAGTAAATTGTATATAAAATTCATTCACAGATGCAGACTGAGCTAGTTTGAACAAGGTAGCTCGAGGACAGTCATAAGCTGATGGGCCAAAATCAAGTTCTAGAGCTCGAGTAAGAGCTTGCCATGACAGCAATGGATCAGTTTTTTGCATCATTTGATACCAAGGTACCACATCATGATCTAAGTGCACAGACGCTATGAGTAATCTATCAGCATCAGGAGTAGCATAGTAATCGAAAAACTGTTCTGCCTTAAATATCCAGTCCATTACGTTGTTTCCATCAAATCGAGGAAAATCCAGTTTGACAGATCTCACCTGAAAAGGAGTCCTGGTGTGTTCTTTGTTTGAGTTCGATGCACCATGGGAAGACACCGGAATGGATTGTAGTCGTTGCAGGATTTGCGTCATAGCAGAATTGAGCTGTGTAATCTGTGACTCATTTGCTAACTGAATCGCTTCCATCCTTTCCATATGAGCGTGGTTAGCACCTTCCACACGCTCGATTTGACCATGGCAGTCCTCACTGACACGCGTAATGGCATCAGCATTTTTTTTCAATTCTGCATAGATCTCTTTCATGCGTGTGTTGTCTGCCATGATGAGATGAAAGCACCAATGTAATGAATGTAACAGTAAAATGGATAATGGAAAGTTGCACTTTACTGATGATAACTAACTCTGAGTTTTCAGTGTAAAAATTCAGAGTAAAGTACAAGAAGAAAGGGCAGGAAAAGAAGTATCAGAGCAGAGAGAATAATCAGGGAGAAGGAGCAATTTCATACATCATACATCATGCCTACTACATTCCACTATTGCTCTATTTATTCCCCTCATTCTGTTAGCTTCCAGCTTGGCCTCCTCACTCTCTTTCCACGTCCCAATTCCGCATCACCCGGAAGTTTGTTATTCATGCCTTCCACTATGCGTGACTCATCATCCTTGCTCACATGCCCCGCACGTGCTCCACTAGCCGTTACAGTGAGACACGTATTCTCTCCAAGTGAGAATGCATAACCCTAGTTTTTCACAACAACCCTATACTCCATGATAAAATTTCATTCTCTCATAAACCAATCAATATCATCCAAATCTCGATCACTTGATACCATCATGAAAAACTAGGTTCAAAGTTTTCTTTGGACTCAACACGGTATTTTGTAGATTTTTTTTTACTTGAGGAACAAAACTTTGTTTTACATTTTTCTCAATGAATTTGTATTTTGTAAAAAAAAAAAAAAGAATGAATTTGTATTTGTACTCTTTTATATACATTTCTCTGTTCCATGCAACTGAATATTTTTCCAATAGCTAACCTTTCATTTCAATCATCATTTATTTTCGTACACATTACTTTAAAAAACATACAAACTCAATTAAAATCTTTAAAATTGTGTTTTCACCAACTCATGAAATAATCTGTAACATGAACATAAAATTAAAGAATACAAAATACAGCAAAAACAAACTCATATGCCAACATAGATATTTACATGCGATGTGACCTTCTACTTGCGTTCAAAAGTCCATAATTCCTCTTTAGCAGACCATACATCAATTTCATTGCAAAAAATATGTAGTTTGTTTTTCTGACTGTGCATGGAGTGTACCTCTATCTATTATGTCTTGACAACTACAAAATCCACCTTTTAAGGTCATTCGCACGTGAGAGTTGTTGCTGCACAACCAAAACAGATACACTACTATCAAGATCAGGTGAAACAAGAAAATCACCAATAGCACCAAGTTCTGGAAATTCACTCCATTCTGCTAATCCATCAGTTTGAGGATATTGAGTTTCATGTCTTCTCCCAACTATAAAAAAATCATGTTCATTCACTATCTCACGTAGGAAAGATGCTGTTTGTGATCCATTCTGAGTGAAAACTTCTTGATAGCTCACATTTTTAGCATGCTTCAATTCTTCCAACATTTCATCACCAATTACCATTAACTCCTCCAATTCTGCTATATTTTCCTTAGCAAAAAGACGGTAAACAACTAGGTTGATCCTAGGATTATTCATCATTCGTTTTGCTAAACATAAGACCTCTTCATCATCGTCATTTCCACCTAAATATATGATGGCTAATCGAGTAGTGGAATATTCTGATGTTATTGATGTTGGTTTCTGCATTGAATTAGCACGAGTTACAAGGATTCCAACGGAACATGGAGCAATTTCGAGTACTCTGCGGTTCAATGCTCTTAGTACTTTCTTGTCATCAGATTCAACTACACCATCACTTGACCATCTTATATGAAATGGAAGAATAATGATGGTTGCAACTTTGTCCAATGCAAGATTACAAACATCTTCAAACATGAGATTTGGTGGAGATATTGCTGTGTAAGTGTTTATTGATACTGCATTTTGATTATCATGCTCGTAGATATCGAAAGCGAGGATAACATCGTCTGAGTATGATTTATATGAAGTAGATCCCAATGCTTGTCTTTGAAGGCGATGATGAATGAAAAGAGGTAAGGCTCTTCCAACAAGCTCAATTACATGAAGAACATCAACTGTGATTGGTTTCTCTTGTGTTGGACAACATAAGTCTAGGAAATCTGTTGCTTCTGAAATATGGTTATGTTTTTGAAGTGTTACTAGTATTCTTAACTCTGAGTTTCTTTTTAAGCCCATCATGTTCCTTTTTTGGTATCCAGCATATTTTCTTGATGGATCATATAATAACTTCAATGACCAATGCACAATGGTTGCTATAATCATTATACTCATCATCATCACTCCAAATGTTTTCCTATTAATAACCTGCATACATACATACATACATACATCATATTTGAATAACAATAATAGTCCATATACATTTAAAGTAATTTTTCAATTTATTCTAAACTGTAACTCTCTCTCTCTCCCTCTCTCTCCTTTGGTCCCTAAACTATAGAAATATAATAATCCATCCTTACACTGTTATTAATCCATCAAGTTAGTCTCCCGGTTACTTTAAAAATAAGAGACATAATGATAGCTCAAGGACTAACTAGATGAATTGAAAGTCGTATAGAGACTACTTATTATATTTCTATAATTTAGGGACCAAATAGAATAGAGAATGGTAGTTTATGTACTACATATATATTCAGACACATAAAAATACTGTGTCTCCTTTTAACCCCTCATTTCTAAATTGTGACTCTTATAGCTATAATATTTGCAAGTGTTTTTAAATAGCTATGAGAACTAAAGTTAAGACAGAAACGAGGAACTGAAATCAAAAGAAATTTTTTCGAGGAGGCCAAAACCAAAATAATCATATAATAAGGGACGAAAAACATATTTAAACCGAAAAAAAGTTAAATGCAGTACTTGATCGTCAAATGCGGAATTGTAGATGCCAACTTCCATCACGCCTTTAGTGTTCAAAATGAGGGAAATACACAAAGCATCAATGACAGGTATCTTGCAACAAAGGGCAGTTATAAATAATGCTGTCATTTTGACCAAGTGAGTTGCAAGGACTAGTCAACCAACAGACACCATAGCATATGATGACAAATCCATTGAAAAATCCGCTTAAACACACAAGTAGTAACAAAGATAGGCAAAAATAATGTTGTACCAAAGAACTGAAGCTTCTTAACCAATGCAGATCCTAAAGGAGGTCCTTCAGGACAAGACAGTCCCAAAATGAAAGCTCCTATGCCAAATACTTGATTAATCTTAACTGACAAAATACCAAGAACAAAAACCATTGAAATGATGACATAAATGTAACCATCCTTCACAGGTCTTCCTTTTGGTGTATGTTTGATGATCCAAAACATTATTGGTCTACATATCAATGGAATTAATGCAATTAATATATAAAGTAAGAATATGTTTCTTAAAGCCGTTGCCAAATCAGAACTAGTCTGAAGAGCAATAATATTGGATGAAATAATTGTGGTTAGTATGTCACAGACCAAAGCCGATGACAAAGACAATCTACCAAGCTCTGAGTTTTGGATTTGAAGTTCACTTAGGAGTGAAGAGATTGTTGCAAATTGACTTAGACTGTGAGATAACATTGCCACCATGACTCCATTGCCGCCATGTAATTTTTGAATGGCTTCGACTTTTCCAGGAAATGTTAGTAGTGGTATATAACCAACACATAATGGTACAGATAATCCAATTATTGAAATTATCCATGCTCTCTTTCCTGTCCTCGTTATCAAGCTGAAATCCATTTGTACACCATTTATGAAAATGAAGATCACCATACCTAATGATGAAATTGTTGAAATTACGTCATGAGTTCCATATGGAAACAACTTGTCCATGTATGCTTCCAATGGTTTTACCTCAAATGAGACACCTAGAATCAACCCAACCTGCAAATGGAATGATTATTGTGTTTAATTTCAGCTCTAGAAAATACTCTTTACAAAACATTTTCTATGTCCTGCAAAAATTAACTTATTCGTATAAAAGAATTGTTTGAAAATGACCGTCACTTTTAATTTTGAAGGAGGTATTAATTATCTATTTTTTAATTTTACTCTAATTAATATTAAATGCATTGCTCTCAACTCAATATAATTCACTTTGCATTTATAATAATGATAAATATATCAATACTTAAATTTGTCAAATATATATATATATATATATATATCAAACTTAATAATGGAAATTTAGTAAAAGTATTATTTGTATGCAATTTAACTTCTTCATTTGTGTGAAGAAGTTACATATGGAAGAAATGAAATTAGAAACAAAATCTATTATTTGTATGCAATTTAACTTTTTCTAATAACTACGATTTATCCACATAAATGTTTAGAATCATGATGGTTCACAGCGATTCTGATAAACTCATTGTGAATCTAAACATGCACTAAAGAAATTATTCTTTTTAAAAATTATGTCAATTGGATTTACTTACAATCATTTGTGAAAGGAATTGAGGGAGTCTCAAAGGTTTGAGAAGGAAACTACATATTTGGGTGAGTGCAAAAATGATAACCAACTGTAACTCAAACATAGTCAAGAAGGATTTAATTGGTCTCCTTCCAACTCAAACATGGTCATGAAGGATTTCATTGGTCTCCTTCCAACTCAAACATGGTCAAGAAGGATTTCATTGGTCTCCTTCCATTTTCGTGGCCACCCCATCAGTGGCGGATCTTGACTAAAGATGTTGGGGGTGCCATAAATTTGTAACACACACACACACACACACACACATATATATATAAGATGTTTCATAGAGTAGACACAGATAAAAATGCATTAGAAATATGCAGAAAAAAGAGTAAGAAGGAGTTGAACTCAACACCACTTGATGTAAGGGCCTTCAGTTTCCATTGCAACACATAGGAAATACTTGATAAAGTATGTCTGATATAGTATTAATATGATATCTAAGGGGAGTCATGGCTACCATGGGCTCCCAAGAAGATCCGCCCCTGCACCCCATAAACCATCTGAAACAATATGGGGTGGAGCCACAATACAAACTTTGTATATTGTTTCATTCAATCTTTTAATTTCGTAGAACAAAGTATCATTTGAATTTATGCTCATTTTTGTATGACTTAATCCACAAGAATTGAAATTAGAACAAAACAATTCAATGGAGAGAAAAGAAAGAAAGAAACAAAATAACAAGCTAGAGATTAATGATTATTTGGTTTATGTTGTGGTCGATTTTATATTGTCTATGAGCATGAATAATTTTCATTATAGTCATGAAGGTGTGCTTCGGTGTAACTGACAAGGTAAATACTTAAGAGACTAAATTTTAAACATGACCGTTTAAGCAATTAAATTGGCAAGGTTCATTTTTGTAACACCTGTGAAACAAAACATGTACTTATTACTAGTTAGACCGTACAATGCTATATTTACATGTGAACGCGATTGAGATCTCTATTTAACTATATATTATAATTATAATTAGACAATGAGAGAGAGGGGGATAAAGGAATGAGTTGTCCTTTGACCGGTTCGACTAACTTGGAAAACTTCTTGTAAGATCAATAAACTAGCATATAGCATCCTTAAAAAACTAGAATATAGCATATTTATTACTACTATACTAGTGCAGTGACTCGTGCTAAGCACGTGACGGTTGGTCGTGACTCAGATAATGACTTCCATATTTCAAAAAATATATAACTAACATGTAGTTTGGTGAATAATAGTTTATATGAATAGTGAGATTTGTAACCATTTTCAAGTTGATTTTTCTAAAGTGCAAACAACCTATAAAAAAAATAGTACAATGTACCAAGATATGTTTACCATTTTTTATAAATAAAATAAATTTTGAATGGATGTTTTAGCCGAAATTTGTTAGATTTTAGTCCAATTAATATTTATATTTAAATGGTTATTTTGTATAGGTCCAATTTAAACCTTTATTGTTGAAAGGAAGATAATGATAAAAATTGAAAATTTCTTCGCACTGTATCAAGTGATATATATATATATATATATATATATATATATATATATATATATATATATATATATATATATATATATCACAGAGAGAGAGAGAGTACATATAAGCAGGAGATGTTAGACAACCTGAGGTTGATGCTCGATGAGTGTAGTGTCTCTATGAGGGGATTTTTGTTTCATTGAAGTATGACACAAATGGGGTCTACTCAGTTAGTTCGAGGTACACAATTCTATTGGTTGCTTTCGACATGGAGAGAGTGCGACATGAGGAGGTATAAGCTCTTGCTAAGTTTTGGAAAAGTTGGACCCCCTCCAAAGTAATTATCTTCTCCTGGTAGATGCTTCAAGATAGTGTTCCTACCTATCAAAATCTTTTAAGTAGTAGAATAATCATTGATCTTAGTGGTACACTGTGTGTGTTTTGTGGGGATCTGGTCAAATTTAATAGTCATATATTTGTCACATGTGTCTTCGTTTATCATATGTGGTATACTATTTGTAGGCTGTTAGGTTGAGAGTTGGTTAGGAGGAAAATGGAGACGAGGATGGTGAGCATGTTAGTCGACTGGGAAAAGGAGCAGAAAGTACTGCTCGCTCCCGCCTCGTTCCGTTGGCATTTTAAAGTGGGAGTTGAGATGAATATGAGCATGCCATTTGAAAATTGTCTTTTGAATTGTGTGTGTGTGTGTGTGTGTGTGTGTGTGTGTGTGAGAGAGAGAGAGAGAGAGAGAGAGAGAGAGAGAGAGAGAGAGAGAGAGAGAGAGAGAGAGAGAGATACGGGGACATATCAAGTGAGATTGATATCTTTATGTGAGAACAATATAAATATTTGGTAGCCCTCATATTAAAAGAAATGATTGAGATTAAAACATGACTTAAGGGAGTCATGTGCCAATTCTCACTACATCCCTTATACACCAATGCGTTAACGCTTCTTTTCCTTTAGCATCTCTTTCGTCCTTGAATAATAATTACAAATAAAGTATCCAAATTCATTCTTAACCTTATTTATGTATTTATCCATACTGCAATTTTTAAATTTGTTTTGTAGAGTTCTTTTGTATTATCTTCTCTAAATAAAGATGTTGCTCTTGAGAATACCAAAGATGAAAACTTGGATTCTTAATTGAATTTCATTTTTAATCATATTGGTGAAAATGAAGAGATTGATTTAGCTTTTTAATGGAGATGAATAATTTGAGGGGAAGAAGACATGTTAAAGCGGAAAAAGGAAGCATGGTTTAAACGCGCGAAGAAGAAGGAACTGAAGTGTTAACGCGCTTGTTCATAGAAGTGAAAATTGATACATGACTCACTTAAGTCATGTTTTAATCTCAGTGATTCATTTTAATACGAGGGCTACCATTTATTCCTATTGTTCTCTCATAAAGATAACATTCTTACTTGTCATTTGTAGAATGTATAAATTGACTAATTAAACAAAAAAAAACTATAAAATTGGATGCTTGGAAAATTGGTATTATTAAAAAATATTAAAATTATAGAAAATAAAGAATAAATTGGAGTGAAATTGAATGCATATGAGAATGACACTTGTGAATTGTTGTAATAAGAATAACTTTACTTATATATATAGTGGATAAAATAAAAGTAATATATGTTTTCTACTCACAATATATAATAATCGAAGTCCAGCAAAATTTTATAATTGCCCTTATTAAAACTCATGATCTCCTTAATTTTATGTGCATAATGGTCATTTTGCAAAATTTAATTTATTTGTTTTTTAAAAAACTAACTACGGATAATACTCACCACAAGTGTAACCAATTTCCACGGATATAAACATTTAAAATCTGTAATGGAAACGGTGCAAACATTGAACGGTGTTTTTCATATAAAATAAAAATTTAATTAATAGAAACACTGCATTAATGTTGATAGTTTGAAAATCTACTAACAATCGAAGTCCAGCAAAATTTCATAATCGTCTTTATTAAAACTCACGATCTCCTTAATTTTAAGTGCATAACGGTCATTTTGCAAAATTTAATTTATTTTTTTTTGAAAAAATTAATTACGGATAATGTTCAACACAAGTGTAACTAATTTCCACAAATAACTATGAAACTAATTTATTTGTTTTTGAAAAAATTAATTACGGAATATGGTCATATCTAATAACACCTACTAACAATATATATCTACTAACAATATCTAATAATCGAAGTCCTGCTAAATTTCATAATTGCCCTTATTAAAACTCATGATCTCCTTAATTCGATGTACATAATGGTCATTTTGCAAAATTTAATTTATTTGTTTTTTAAAAAATTAATTACCAATAATACTCACCACGAGTGTAATCAATTTTCACGGATATAAATTGTGCGCTCTCGTTAAAAACGTGCAAGCCTCGAGCGTACGCAAACGCTAGCAAGGCTGTCGTGAAGTCGCCACCAAAGTTTTTGTTTAAAGGGAACAGTTGATAAACCCTTAAGTTTTTTTTATTTTGAAGGGAAACGATAATAAAACCCTTGACGATGAGGAAAGGATGGTCATCGCAACCATTGTTGGGTTCGGGAGTCGATTACGCAATGGGAAGGTATTAGCACCCCTCACGTCCGTTGTACTCAACGGGAACCTCCTAGTTAGCTAAGGCTAGAATGTTTTTAAAGTTTTGCTTGCATGCTTGAATATGTAAAAAGGGAAAAAGAAAATATGATGAAGGGAAAAAAAGTTGTTTTTATTATTGTGCTTGACAAGATGATGATCTTGCTCCTACGTATCTCCTGGTGCGATGGAGAATTCAAAGCTACGTAGTTCTTTGGTAGAAAAACGTATTTGTTGGTTTTTTTTAAAGAACGATGTTTTAACCGTATTCTTGCGATCAAACGTAGCTTGTATGCTCACGCGTGGAGGCTTAAGCGTTTGTTTAAAATCGCGCTAGAAATGTTAAAAGCATGTCCGTTGGGGAAAAGGGTTCGAATTGGCCGCGAGGGGACCAAAAAGATTAAAATGACTCAACCGAGTCGAGAAAGGTTCGATTGATCCGATGGGATCAAGAAAAGGTGCAATGGACTCAACCGAGACGAGCATTGACCAAAGTGACTCAAACGAGTCCAAAAAGGTTCGATTGATCCAACGGGATCAAGAAAAGGTGCAATGGACTCAACCGAGTCGAACATTGACCAAAGTGACTCAAACGAGTCGAGAAAGGTTCGATTGATCCAACGGGATCAATAAAAGGTACAATGGACTCAACCGAGTCGAACATTGACCAAAGTGACTCAACCGAGTCGAAAAAGGTTCGATTGATCCAACGGGATCAAGAAAAGGTACAATGGACTCAACCGAGTCGAACATTGACCAAAGTGACTCAAACGAGTCGAGAAAGCGTTCGATTGATCCGATGGGATCAAGAAAAGGTGCAATGGACTCAACCGATTCGAACATTGACCAAAGTGGCTCAACCGAGTCGAGAATTGAATCAAATGGTCACGGGGGACCAAAGGGTTCAAATTGACCACAAAGGGCCAAGAATTGGTTTGGTGTGGTTGGATGTGTTGAAAATAGAATGACGATTGTCCGAACATCGAGACATACGTCACGCATTCGTTCAATCGGGGCAATGGAGAGACATACGTCAAACCATCCCTTTTTCATTCAAGTTTTGTTTGAATTTTAAGAAATCCCAAAGTTATCAAAACATTTGGTTTAAAACTCAAATGAAAAGGTTTTAATGTTCAAATTAGTTGTTGCAACCTAATGAACAAGTTTGCCTTGTTTATGTGCATGAAAATGAGCAAGTTTATGAAATGAACAAATTTTGCACAAATTTGGAAAAGCGCACAAGTTCGGCTCAAGTTTGAAAAAGGTTTTGAAAAGTGAACAAGTTTGGCTTAAGTTCACGTTTGATTGAAAATCATGAACAAGGTTTTTGTTCAAGTTTAGTTTTGAAAATGATGAACTTAGCTTATTGCTCAAGTTTGGTTTTGAAAGTTTAATGAACATAACTTGTTTCGCAAGTTATTCAAAAAGTGTTGCTCAAACTTGTGAATCTTCCAATATCATGCAAAACTCTTGATATGGTTTAAATAAAATGAGTTTCAATCCTCTTAGGTTCTGAGTTTTTGGGTTAGAACCTCAAAAATTGGCTTTTAGAAGCCTAAACTCAGATTCAGAGTTCTGTCATGGTCGCACTGCGACCAGAGCTTCGCACTGCGAACTCTGCGAAATTTTGAGTTCAGAAGCTGCTTCTGAACTGTTGTTCAGAAGCAACTTCTGAACAATCTCAGAACTTTTGGAGGAGTGAAAAGCTTTTGAAATTAGCAATAAAAGGAGTGCAACAACTCAGTTTAAATGTTTTGCAAAGTTTGGGATTCCTTTGAAATTCAAAAGGGGTTTTTTAGAGCAAAATGAATTTAAACAAAACAAGTGATGCAAGCAACAATTCTAAATGAAAGATAAGGATTTTAGAGTACTTACAGAACTCCTAGCAATGCTCTTGTTGCAAGGAAATGGAAAGGACTTGAATGGTTGAGGTTTTGCAAAGTTGGGATGTTGGAGGTTTGGAGGATAATAACACTAGTGTTTGGCTACTATCTCTCACTCTTTGTATGGTGCTTTGAAGGTTTGAATGCTGGGTATTTTAGTGTTGTTTCAAGTGTTTTCAATTGTGTTTAATTGCTAGTAAGTCTCTCTTGAATCCTTATGCAAGGCATTGCTTTTATAGGCAAAAACCAAATCCAATGTCATGATGAAGATCTCTAGAATCCAGCTGATTTGTGGGCTAGAAACCAGGCTATCTTGCTTTGCATTTAATGCAAAAGTGAAGAGATGACCTTGCCTTGCTGCAATGGTCAAGACTTTGGCAAATCCAGCCATTAATGCAACTGATTTTGGATAGAAATGATGATGAAAAAGGAGAAAAACAGGGCTGGTTTGCAATTGGTTGTCCCTTGGGATTGGTCCTTGCAATCTTGAGGGTTAAACAAGAAAAACGTGCAGTGTGATGTGCAGAGGTTGGGGGAAACAAAAGGGAACATGTGGGCTGGTGTGAGGAGGAAGAAAAGCTGCTGAAAATAGGGCAGCAATCATGGCTTTTAGGCAAGCAAAACCAGCTGGGTTTGACTGGTTTTGGGGGAGAAAGCAGGAAGAAAATGAGTAAGCTGCTGGCTGGCAAGCTTAGGGTGATTAACAGGTCAATTGGGAGGGACAAGAGCTGCCCAAGGGCAAGCCAACTTGCTTGGCACATGCTTGGTTGGAAGAAAAAGCTTCTCACCTTGGGTTTAATGGCACATGCTCCAATTCTTGCTTTGTTGAGCCCAAACAGCCACCATTGATGATAATAACAATAATGATAATGATAGGTAATAATAAAAATAACTATAGTGAAAATAAATCAAAGAGATTAAAAATCTGCAAAAAATTCGCAGACTTCGCAGAGCGAAGGGGACTTTGCTCTGCGAAGTCATCATTTCTGAAATGTTGACTTTTTTGTTGACTTTTGTTAACTTTGACTTTTCTCTTCTTTTTTTGAATTTTTTTTAAAATTTGTTTGAAAAGCTTGGGACAAAATTAGGGTACAACAGCTGCCCCTACTTAATTGTGTCTTTGCATAGAGAATGTGAGTGCCAAGGGCATCTCATAAATTCCTTGCGAAGAGCAATTAAGTAAAAGAAGGATCTGAATTTTGTCCTTCGAGATGAGAAAAAGATTGTAGTTAATGATATGTAGTTGGTATGAAAAAAAAGTAAATGCAGGGTCACCTGGTTTGGCTACTGATGCATAAACTAAGGATGAAAATAGACAAGTCGTCGCCTGAATAGGTGCTTAGACTGGCTTGGGGAATTAAGAATAGATCGTCACCTGAACAGGTGATTAGATCTGAAAAAGTAAAAGATTGTCACCTCAACAGGTGATTAGATCTGGAAAGATAAAAAGATCGTCGCCTGAATAGGTGCTTAGATCTGACAAGTCGTCGCCTCGGTGGGTGCTTAGACTGAAAAGGTAAAAGATTGTCGCCTGGGTGGGTGCTTAGATCTGACAAGTCGTCGCCTCGGTGGGTGCTTAGACTGAAAAGGTAAAAGATCGTCGCCTCGGTGGGTGCTTAGACTGAAAAGGTAAAAGATCGTCGCCTCGGTGGGTGCTTAGATCTGACAAGTCGTCGCCTCGGTGGGTGCTTAGACTGAAAAGGTAAAAGATCGTCGCCTCGGTGGGTGCTTAGATCTGACAAGTCGTCGCCTGAAAAGGTGCTTAGACTGGGGAAATAGAATATACCGCTGTGGGGATAATGTAATCGTCACTAGGCGGGGCTAGTACTTAGATTGTTGAAAAGGAAAACATGATTGTATGATGCATGATATGCTTCATGTTGTCTTATGCAATATGTTATGCAATATGGTATGATACGAGGTAGACTCGATCCGAATTTTTGTTTGGGAAAACTCAGCCGGGGCATCTTAATGGTCGTGAGCAGGTTCATTTGGGAATGTGATAAATTGGGAAGAAAACCGCTGGGATTATTCTAGAAGAACTTACTGGGGAAGCTCTTGAATGTGGTTCACTGGGGAACACTAGAGATGATTGATAGATGTTGGTGAATATGTGATATTCACTAGAGAATCCTGGTTGAGGATGCATGATATGAATATGAGATGCATGTATATGAATGATTTGGTATAATGCATGCATGAATGAGTTTGATATGATGCATATATTATGTTGACACGGTATAATGACAGACGTCATGTTGGACGTTGGGGGTTATGATTGGATGCCGAGCAAGGTCGGGCTTTGGTTGTGGTTGCGCCAATGATGATTGGGCTTTTAATTGAATGCCGAGCAAGGTCGGGCTTTGGGGTTGTGACTCCACTGGGAAATGCCAATAAAAATTGGGCTTTATTTGGATTGCTGGGGATATAAGGATCATTTTGGAAGCATGATCGATATCCAGCCTTGGTGGATGAAAGAGATATTTGGGGTGCTTTGACTGGGGAAAAAGATCGACTTGTATGACCGATAAACTTGATGAGACAAAATTAGACCGGTAAGATAAAAAGTGGACCGGTATTGCATTATAAACACTCGGTAATCTTCAAAGGGGACGATGTCACAGGGGATACATCCGAATATTGACGGGGCAAAGCCGCGATAACTGATGAAGAATAAATACCTTGTGGGGGATTGTTAATCCGCTGGGGAAATCGTGCTAATCTGCTGGGGAGAAGAACTGATGAATCCGCCGGGGATGCTTGTGCTTTGGTTGGCTAATCCTGTCTGAATCGTCCTTTCGGGCTCTCGATTCGTCGGGGATATTCCCTTTTGATTCACTGATGACCCTGCTGGGGAAATCCTTTTAGCAATCGACCATGCTCGGCCTGCGAAATTTATTCGTTCTATGGACAGATATTGATGCACATTTTAAATACTCACAATTCAGAAAAAATGTATTTGTTATTTATGTTGTTCAAAAACATAAAAGATTCACAACAATTTTTGAAAATGTTTTGTTTTAAGTACTACCAAAAAATAGAAGAAATAAATGAATAAACTGAAATGGGAGTTTTTTAAGCAAAAGACTTCGCTGGGAAGAAAATTTATTAGCGGGGTGGTGGCCTGTCAAGGGCGTGGTTCTTTGTGACCGTGCTTGGGAGTGCCAATGACAATTGGGCTTTTTGTAGGAAATTGTAGTTGTGATTGCCAATGCAAATTGGGCTTTTGGTTTGCCAATGAATATTGGGCTTTTGGTTTGCCAATGAATATTGGGCTTTTGTTGGATTGGTATAATTCACATGAGATTTGCACAGGCAATTTTGATGCTCCCATTAATCCCAGATTGCACTAAAATTTGAAACAATACCAAACACAAAATTTATATCGTACAGCTCAAGTTAAAAAGGTTTACCAATGAACCAACCTAACACACATTTAAGTAAATGAATAAATTGAATATTAATTGTGGGGGGTATTGAACACTCACCTGGCAAATTTGCCAACATTCCGATCAAGTTATGTGTCTATCTAATCATCGTTTCTAAAAGAACAAAAGCATTGATCACAAGGTCTTTGAGGGTTGTAATTTGGCTTGGTTACAAAAGAAATGTCATATGTGGGGAAATTGAATTCAAAAGGCCAAGCAAAGGGGAACATTCTTTCTAATTTAACCCTTTCCTCTTATTCAATCACAACTTTTGGTGATTTACAAATATTTGTCCTTGATTTTGACAACTTTTTGATTTATTGATTTTTCTATTTCTTTTCTCTTTTTTTTTCTTGGTTTGCTTTTCTTTCTTTCTTTTCTTCTTTCTTCTTCTTCTTTTTTTTTCGTTGTCAAGACCAATTAAGAAATTCACCATTACTTGACTTTCACAACCTCCCTTTTCTCCCCAACTCATTTCAAGATGATACCCTAATTGAATGTTCCTTTTTCTTTTGGCAAGGGACAATAATCATGATGGTTAAGGGTTCAAAAATGAAAGAAAAATATCATAATTTCAAAAAATGATTTAACTATGAACTGAATTTTTTACAAACTCCGGCAATTTCATTAAGCAATTGAGCTTATGAAAGTTGGCAGTTCATAGTTAATGATTCTGATTCATTAGGCTCAAAAGGGGTTAACAAAAACTCACTTCTCACAGGGTGGGCTATTTGTGGTCAATTTTTTTTACTCATATTCAAAAACTGCCTTGATCATGACAACACTTTCGTACAATCTAAAACCACGTTCAGATTTAACATAAAAAGATCGAGTTAAACAAAAATGCCGGTCTCCTGCATATGTATAATGATTTTGAGGATTCCTCACATTTTGGCTGGTTCTAAATGATTCACAGAATAAACATATTAACAACGCAAACTGTATAGTATAACTTTTGTACTAAGTACACATTCTCATTTCGAGTTTAATCACCGAAAAACAGGAAACATGTATTTAGCTTTGCGAAAATTAATCGAATTACCATACATCTGTGGCTGAATGCTTTGGATCAATCCATATGATGATTTGTCATTTTATTTTACTAACGATCCATAGCAAAAAAAAAATTTTGACATTTTAAGCATATTCAGAAAAATTAAAAATTAACAGGCATTAATTACGATTCGAAAGCCAACTAATAAAAGTGTACTGAACGTAAATAATATAAACATAGTATGAGTACAAAACATTAAACACATAAAGTTCTGAAGAGTGCATAATAAAATAGAATGCACAACAAAAGCATAAAAAAAAAACAACAAAAAGGAGCCACTCAAGGAGTGAGAGCCTCGTCGTCCTCGGTATCCTCATCCTTATCCTCCTTATCCTCATCATCATCATCTCCTCCATGGTCTCCGGCAGCTGTTCCGCTACCACCACCCTCTGAGTACTCAGGCCTATCCCTCGGCCAAGCTGCATGAGCTGCAAACATCTCCGATGTCGGTATCTGGAGTGCAGGATCTGCTGGCCTGCCCATCTGTATCTGGAGCCGGTACATGGAGTCATGCATCATGGTCATGCATCTATGGTTGGAAGCATTCTGCTCCCATGAGAAAGTACAGGTGTGGTGGCCCTGTGATGCAGGTGGGGGTCTGGGTCGTGGCTGTTGGGCTCTCGCTGCTCTCCTCCCCGTGCAATGTCTCGCAATGTAATCATCCGTGATAGGATTCTTAATCGTCTCCGAAACGTGTGGGGGGATCACTACACGCGCATCCCGGCAGAGACCCATAATTAGGCGCGGGAATGCGAGGGGGCACATCTTCTTGGCTGGAGGTTTTATGCCACTTTCTACCACAATTTTGAGCTCCTGAGCAATCACCCTAGCTACATCCACTTGTTTGTGAGTGAGGATGTAGTAAATCAGGGGTGTGACATCTAAAGTGGTGGAGGATGTGTGGCTTTTTGGTTTGATGTTATGGACAATGAGGTGAAAGATAACCTGGGCATATGTGGTGAGGTTATTTTTAATGGCCTTGGTAGGCTGCCCCGATGCATTAAGCTCATAACCTCTCCCGGATTGGAATATGGTTTGGGCATAAAGGTCATGGTTCCAATTCCCCCGGTTTTGGTGTTTGTGGAAGGCACATAACTCCTCATTATCAAGCTGGAGGGGGTTATGGAGATAGGTGTTTATGGCTTCGTGGTCGAATCTAATGACGCGACCACGAACCATAGTCCGGTAAGTGAATTCCCCCTCGGGATCAGCGGGAATAGCATTCGCATAGAATTCCCGGATGATGTCGTAGTTCAGGTTCAATGGAGGATTCACTAAAATTCCCCAATTGCGGGAATTTAACAACTGTGCTAGCTCCCGATATGTGCCCCGCTCACTTATTATAAATTGCCTTTCGGCCCAAAATGTCCTTCTAAGCAACTCCTCATATCTTTCTTGATTGCGAAGGCTAAGGAACCGAGAAGCATCATATGCCCCTTGTGGTCTCGACCCGGATGATTCGGCCCTCGGTCGCTTGCCGGTTTGTTTTGGCGCCATCTACGAGAAAAGAAACAAAATCAGCAAACAGCAAACATAATCATAAGCAATACGAGATGAAACCAATTGAATTGGAAAGGAAATATGACAGATGATGATGTTCTGTTCTGTCATTTTCGCACTGCGAAGGAATGGTCGCAGAGCAAAGTTGATCGTGCAGTTCTGGGTTGCCTAGAACGATGGTCGCAGTGCGAAGTTGAACTTTGCTCTGCGACCATGACAGAAAAATGCAATCCCCCCATATTCTAACCTTAAACCCTGGGTTTAGTTTCACTCTAAAATGCAATGCGTGTAGATAAATGATTTCAGAATCATGACTGGGTATATAAAAAACCTCTTAACAGAACCCTTTCTTTCAATTTTTACAAATGAGTAAAACTAAATTTGTACAAAATCTCTTGAAAGTTGAAAGGAAAAGGTTTGCTTCATCTACCCATAGTGCATGCTTACACTGGATTGCAACTTAACACAACAAACTAGAAGTAAAATGAAACCTAACATAACCCTAAAATTGAAATTTCAAAAATTAAACCCTAGGCCACATGTTTATCCTACTATGAATCAGAAACAAGAGAAGAGAAGGATGAGGAAATTCATACCTTGCTTGCTTGTACTGAATAGAAGGAAAAAAGACACGAATTTAATGAAGATTTGTGAAAAGGGTAAGTTAAGAATTAGGGTTATACTTTTTTTTCTGAAAAGTTAGTGAAAATGGAGTTTTTTATGTTTTAGTGTTAATGAAAAGAAATGGGTAACGGTTGGATAAGGGAAAGAGAGTGGAATGGGTGGTTGGGGAGAGTAATGGAGGGTTAGTGATCTTGGAAACTGGGCTGACAGTTTTCGCAGACTTTGCACTGCGAAGTGCTTTTGCTCCTGCGAACTTCAGAGTTAACTTCGCAGTGCGATGTAAACCTTTGCTCTGCGAAGTACTCAGATTCTGAAGTATTCGTAGTGCGGAGATACTTTGCTTTGCGAAGTCATCAGACTCTGTAATTTTCAAAATTGCTGCTTTTCAACAAATTGGCATTTTTATTTTCAACTCTGATTAATAAAAAGCAGTAACAAAACAGAAATTATTGATTGCCTCTTCTATAAAGTAGAATGGTATGCAAAAATTATGAATGAATGCAAATGGTGTTGAGACAAAATCCTTATTTGATGTTTTAAAGATTACAAACATATTAAATTTATTTCATCTTGTTATCTACTAATCTATTTTGTGAGAATTGTTTCATGAGAACATTACGAGAACGTTCTGGTCACTGTTCCATGAACCGTCTGGACACAATGAAATATTTACATCAAAAGGCAAGAAAGCAAAAAGGAATGCATGGCATTAAAACATGAGAAGTTATCTTTGGGTCTTGAAAGTTTCAATCCATTTGGAGAAAAGCCCATCAAAAGTTAAATATCTCATGAAAAGTATTAAGTCACATGTGAAATGGAATGGCATCATCATGGTGACATAAACATGAGTGACTTGCAAGTTTTTACAACTCATTACAGCAAGTAACAACTCACAACAGCAAGCAAACAGCTCATTACAGCTGTAAAATTCACACGTTGAAACAACAAAAGAAAGCTGAACAACCAGATCGATCTGAGAACAATCTGGCTGAATTGAAGAAGAAAGTATGAAATCAAATGTAGCTGTAGACAGCTGTAAAAAACGTGTCTAACAGCTCTATTTTCATCCTTGGTCACCAAGACACTCCTCACCTATAAATACAAGAGGCTTTGGAAGTTAAATGCAAGAGTTTTGAAAGCAAACATTCTCTCAAGTGAAAAATCATCACTACATACAAAAACTCTTCACAAACAAGTCTCAAAGCTCTCTCTTTCTTTTTGGATCATACTCTTTCGAGTTTTTTAGTAAAATCTCAAACATGTATTGAAGATTTTATTCGATCCAAAATTCATCTCTTTTCATACAAAAGTGTATTGTAATTCTCAAGTCTATTCGTAACAATAGTTTGGGAAAGAAGTGTAACAACCTTTCTTGTGCGAAAGCAAAGAATTGTAGAAGCCTGCCGAGGTTGATAATACGTGTTTGTAACGGACTGATCTGGTGTGATCAAGAATCTATGGTGCTAGTCAGAAGTTTCTGTTAGCAGGATACTATAGTGGATAATCTCACACGAGGTGTGGGGACTGGAAGTAGCCGGGTTTGGTGAACCAGGATAAATCTCCTGTGTTTTTCTCTCTTCCTTTCTCTCTATTATTTTCGTTACACAAAGATCACACACTATCACTATTATAATATTATTAATCTTTCCAGAACATTCTGGTCCTAATTAAATTAATCCAGAGTTCTCTGGTCCTAAATTAAATCACTTATATTATTTTATTAACTGCCTCCAGAACATTCTGGTCCAAGATAAAACAACCTGCCTAAAATAACTCTCATTTAAAATCAACTTATAATATTGTTTTATCATTCTCCAGAACATTCTGGTCATTACTATTTTATCATTCTGCTTATTAAACTTTCTCCAGATCATTCTGGTCCATGCTTTACATTTAAATATCATTTTTCTCATTCTGCTTATATGAATTAATCATTCTCCAGAACATTCTGGTGCTCACTAAAAGCAACTTCAATATTTTATATTTAATCCAGAACATTCTGGTCAGGCTAAAAAAACAAGCTTAAAACCCATAATCTTTTTAAACTAACACTTACCAAGAACTTTCTTGAGTATACAATCTTGTTTAATTATTTCAGGAATAATTTTAAAAGGGTCACAATTCAAACCCCCCCTTTCTTGTGACGTTTATTGCTACTTCAAATGGGTGGTATGCAATGGTATGATATGTGAAGGTTCAAGACTTCCCCCCATCCTCACTTGTAGGCTCTAGAGATGAGATTTTCTAAAAAGGTCCCTAGAGTCATGGATCCCACATGGAATTAAGGTCGTCGATTGCGAACTTTGCAAGACTTCAATACCTTCCAAGTGAAATCTCCTCTAGGCGGGGTTTGGCATCCTACCTCACGGACATACGTCAACGCGGGCTTCCGCTACACAACCACCATCCTAACTTAATTTTCTCTCAAGCTCGGGTAGAGAGCCTCACAATTCCGGCATTAACCCGAACAATGTGGAGTAACATCGCTCATGTAACAACCCCGCAGTTGATATAATAATATGAATATAAAGTGATATGAAGCAATTATAAATATAAAGCAAGAGAAGGATATAGACAATAAAATAAGAGCATGTAAGCAAAACGAAAATACTTAGCCTAAAAGCTAACGAGGATAGGCTTGACTCGCTAGTGAGGAAATATCGTCCCCAGTGAAGTCGCCAGCTGTGCGCTCTCGTTAAAAACGCGCAAGCCTCGAGCGTACGCAAACGCTAGCAAGGCTGTTGTGAAGTCGCCACCAAAGTTTTTGTTTAAAGGGAACGTTGATAAACCCTTAAGTTTTTTGTTTTGAAGGGAAACGATAATAAAACCCTTGACGATGAGGAAAGGATGGGCATCGCAACCATTGTCGGGTTCGGGAGTCGATTACGCAAGGGAAGGTATTAGCACCCATCACGTCCGTTGTACTCAACGAGAACCTCCTAATTAGCTAAGGCTAGAATGTTTTTAAATGTTTTGCTTGCATGCTTGAATATAAATAAAGATAATAAAGATGAAAGGGGAAAAAGTTTATTTTTTATTATTGTGCTTGACAAGATGATGATCTTGCTCCTACGTATCTCCCGGTGCGATGGAGAATTCAAAGCTACGTAGTTCTTTGGTAGAAAAACGTATTTGTTGGTTGTTTTTAATGAACGATGTTTTGATCGTATTCTTACGATTAAACGTAACTTGTATGCTCATGCGTGGGAGGCTTAAGCGTTTGTTTGAAATCGCGCTAGAATAGATAAAACATGTCCGTTGGGGAAAAAGGGTTCGAATTGGCCGCGAGGGGACCAAAAGGATTAAAATGACTCAACCGAGTCGAAAAAGGTTCGATTGATCGGACGGGATCAAGAAAAGGTGCAATGGACTCAACCGAGTCGAACATTGACCAAAGTGACTCAACTGAGTCGAAAAAGGGTTCGATTGATCCAACGGGATCAAGAAAGGGTGCAATGGACTCAACCGAGTCGAACATTGACCAAAGTGACTCAAACGAGTCGAGAAATTGAATCAAATGGTCACGGGGGACCAAAGGGTTCAAATTGACCATAAAGGGCCAAGAATTGGTTTGGTGTGGTTGGATGCGTTGAAAAATAGAATGACGATTGACCGAACGACGAGACATACGTCACGCATTCGTTCAACCAGGGAAATGGAGAGACATACGTCAAACCACCCCTTTTTCATTCAAGTTTTGTTCGAATTTTAAGAAATCCCAAAGTTTATCAAAACACTTGGTTTAAAACTCAAATGAAAAGGTTTTAATGTTCAATTTAGTTGTTGCAACCTAATGAACAAGTTTGCCTTGTTTATGTGCATGAAAATGAGCAAGCTTATGAAATGAACAAGTTTTGCGCAAATTTGGAAAAGCACACAAGTTCGGCTCAAGTTTGAAAAAGGTTTTGAAAAGTGAACAAGTTCGGCTTAAGTTCACGTTTGATTGAAAATCATGAACAAGGCTTTTGTTCAAGTTTAGTTTTGAAAATGATGAACTTAGCTTATCGCTCAAGTTTGATTTTGAAAGTTTATGAACGTAACTTGTTTCGTAAGTTATTCAAAAAGTGTTGCTCGAACTTGTGAATCTTCCAATATCATGCAAAACTCTTGATATGGTTTGAATAAAATGAGTTTCAATCCTCTTAGGTTCTGAGTTTTTGGGTTAGAACCTCAAAATTTGGCTTTTTATGAGCCTGAACTCAGATTCTGAGTTCTGTCATGGTCGCACTGCGAACACTGCGAAATTTTGAGTTCAGAAGCTGCTTCTGAACTGCTGTTCAGAAGCAACTTCTGAACAATCTCAGAACTTTTGGAGGAGTGAAAAGCTTTTGAAATTAGTGATAAAAGGAGTGCAACAATTTAGTTTAAATGTTTTGCAAACTTTGGGATTCCTTTGAAATTCAAAAGGGGTTTTTTAGAGCAAAATGAATTTAAACAAAACAAGTGATGCAAGCAACAATTCTAAATGAAAGATAAGGATTTTAGAGTACTTACAGAACTCCTAGCAATGCTCTTGTTGCAAGGAAATGGAAAGGACTTGAATGGTTGAAGTTTTGCAAAGTTGGGATGTTGGAGGTTTGGAGGATAATAACACTAGTGTTTGGCTACTATCTTTCACTCTTTGTATGGTGTTTTGAAGGTTTGAATGTTGTGTATTTAGTGCTGTTTCAAGTGTTTTCAATTGTGTTCAATTGTTGGTAAGTCTCTTCAATTGCTGTTCTTTCAATCTCTCTTTAATCCTCTTGCCTTGCATCCCTTTTATAGGCAAAAACCAAATCCAAAGTCATGATGGAAAATCCCTAGAATCCAGCTGATTTGTGGGCTAAATCTAGCCATTAATGCAACTGATTTTGGATAGAAATGATGATGAAAAAGTAGAAAAATGGGGCTGGTTTGCAATTGGCTGTCCCTTGGGATTGGTCCTTGCAATCTTGAGGGTTAAACAAGAAAAACGTGCATTGTGATGTGCAGAGGTTGGGGGAAACAAAAGGGAACATGTGGGCTGGTGTGAGGAGGAAGAAAAGCTGCTGAAAACAGGGCAGCAATCATGGCTTTTGGGCAAGCAAAACCAGCTGGGTTTGACTGGTTTTGGGGGAGAAAGCAGGAAGAAAATGAGTAAGCTGCTGGCTGGCAAGCTTAGGGTGATTAACAGGTCAATTGGGAGGGACAAGAGCTGCCCAAGGGCAAGCCAACTTGCTTGGCACATGCTTGGTTGGAAGAAAAAGCTTCCCACCTTGGCTTTAATGGCACATGCTCCAATTCTTGTTTTGTTGAGCCCAAACAGCCACCATTGATGATAATAACAATAATAATAATGATAGGTAATAATAATAATAACATAATGAAAATAAATCAAAGAGATTAAAAATCTGCAAAAAATTCGCAGACTTCGCAGAGCGAAGGGGACTTTGCTCTGCGAAGTCATCATTTCTGAAATGTTGACTTTTTTGTTGACTTTTGTTGACTTTGACTTTTCTCTTTTTTTTTTGTTTTTGAAATTTGTTTTGAAAAAGCTTGGGACAAAATTAGGGTACAACATAAACATTTAAAATCTGTAACAGAAACGGTGCAAACATTAAACTAATGGTGTTTTGCATATAAATTAAAAATTTAATTTATAGAAACACTGCATTAATGTTGATAATTTGAAAATGGTAACGAGTTTTCAAAATTTTATTATATCGACTATCACATATCGGTACATAAAATTTTTCTTATGCTTATATAAGCATATAAAATCCTCAACGTGTGTGATTTAAATATTTAACGTTGTTTTAAATATGAAATAAATATTTATTCAAAAGACACACTACATTAATGTTGATATTTTGAAAATAGCCATGAGTTTCCAAATTTTCATCTATCGACTTTCTTATATATGTATATAAAAATTTGTTTCTAAAGATATAAACATTTAAAATCTGCAACGGGAGCAGTGCAAACATTGAACGGTGTTTTGCATCTAAAATAAAAATTTAATGAATAGAAATACAACATTAACGTTGATATTTTGAAAATAGTCACGAGTTTTCAAAATTTTATTATATCGACTATCACATATCGATACATAAAATTTTTCTTTTGCATACATAAGCATATAAAATCCTCAACGAGTGCAGTTTGAATATTTAACGGTGTTTTAAATACAAAATAAAAATTTATTTAATAGACACTACATTAATGTTGATATTTTGAAAATAGTCATGAGTTTTCAAAATCTTATCATATCGACTTTCTCATATATGTATATAAAAAGTTGTTTATGCAGATATAAGTACATAAAATCTACAATGGGTGCAGTGCAGACATTGAACAATATTTTTCATATAAAATAAAAAGTTATTCAATAGAAACACTACATTAATTTTGATTTTGAAATATGAGTTTTTAAAATTTTATCATATGTACTTTCTCATGTATGCATATAGAAATTTGTTTATGGAGATATAAGTACATAAAATCTGCAACGGATGCGGTGCAAACATTGAACAGTCTTTAACATATAAAATAAAAAGTTGTTTAATATAAACACTACATTAATTTTGATTTTGAAAATAGTCATTGTAACATCCCGCTTAAACATTACTTTTATCAGTATCAGAGGAATTACGAGCGAGTAAGGGCAAAATTGTAATTATGAGCTGGAAGGGCTTTATATTGGGGGAAATTAAGATTTTCTTCATTTCCTCATTTCCCTTCTCTCTCTAGAATTCAGATTTTTCCTTCTCTCTCTAGGATTTCGGCCATCATCATCAAACAGCCTTTAATCCATCACTTTTCTTCCCAAGTCAAGAGGAGGAATTCCAAAGCTAGGGTTTTGGTAAAAGGAAGATTGGAAAGATTTGCAAGTATTAGGTGAGTTCTGTAGTTTAGCTTATCCCTTTTGGGTCATATTGTGTGAGAATCACAACTTAATTTCTAAGGCTTAAGGAAAAAGGATAGTTTTTCCCCTTTTGATACATATGCTTAATTCATGCTTAATCCTTGAACCCAGTACGTTTTTATAGTTTAAAATGAGTCCCTGGAATGTTTCAAAGATCACTTGGCAGTTGGGTACTGTAACACCCATATAGAGATTGCCTAGGATCTCTTACGAGTATTAAAATTTCGTACTGGATACATTAAATACAATACAGTAAATTGGCTTATTAATTATACAATACATGAGTTTCTGATACAATATGAAAATCTGATACATAACATCCTCAATAATACACATCATAATACATTATCTATACACAACATCCATATATAACTAAAGCAGCACGATCAATCCAAAGCTTTCTCTTTACCTTTACGTCGTGCTTCCTGCTGAGAACCTGCACCAGAAGGAAAGGGATGAGACATAACGTCTCAGTGAGCTCCTACCCTACCTACTGTTGGCAACCACAGGGAACCTAGGGTCGCCGTGCCTACCTTGGCAATCTTGGGGATACCTATGATCGCCAAGTCTTAACCTTACCCATAGAGGGCTACCTGACTGTTCCTGCTAAACTGGTGATCAAGGGGTAATCTAGGATCACTGTCTGGTAACTGCTACCTGATATCTGATAACTGTCTGATAATGTAATGGAATATTAACTGATACATTTTATGTTAGCTGTTAGCGTTGAACAAGCAATATTATCTGAGTTCATTTTACGGAATGCCCCCGGGTGGAGTAACCCCGAAGCACATCCCCTTGATAACCGGTGAAAATTCCTATCATATCAGGCTAACACCGGACTCCTCTTGTCTAAGTGTGTGGTTATCCTCGCGGAAAGTTCCTGGCCCGTTCCAGCTGTATCCGGAACCCCCCGTCCTCTCTAACTGATCGAGAGCACAGGAGACACACTATAACTTTGTGTGGTTATCCTCACGGAAAGTTCCTGGCCCATTTCAGCAATGCTGAAACCCCCTGTCCTCTCTAACTGGTCGAGAGCACAGAAGACACAAAGTTTATCCTGATTATTAATTATTATTCCTGGTATATTTATAAATATATGTATCCTAATAAATAACATAACTGGTATGTGTATATCTGATACACCATCTGAAACTATGCATATCTGATGCATTCCTATTCTCATCATTTCTTATCTTATGTACTTGTAAGTACGTCTATAACTTACTAAAAGCTTTTGCATAATAATGCATTTCTAGGGATTACAGCCTCCCAATACTTAGCATGTGAATCTATGATCATAGGCTTATCGTTCTCATAAGCCACTGCTTGGTTATTGGAAACAATCCCATAACCGTCTAAACTTTGCCCTTACAATTCTAACTATTCTAAGTCATTGCTCAATCCTTGTTCCTAACATTTTCATCCTTTTTGGGAGCCTCTTGGATGAGTTAGAATGGTAGTCATTGTTTCTAAAATGTTTATGGAGAAAACGGATGCGAAAAACCATGCCTACGCGCTCCAGAACCCCCAAAACAGCTAAGCTGTCATGGCTGTTCTGGGGCTGGTCGCTTGAAGCGACAGCCTGGTCGCTTGTAGCGAGCTCCAGCTCGCTGTAGCGACCATGACAGGTCCAGAAATCTCAAAAATGTCATTTTTCATCATTCCAAACCATCCCAACACACCCAAGCTTCCCCAAAGGTATAAAAAGGATTTTCTTAGGCATATAAACCACTTAAACATAGCTGGAACAAGGAATTAGCAAATAACATAATCTAGGGCACTTTTCATTAAATTTGCTCTAAGTTAAATTAACTCTCAAACTTACTCAAAACGGGTTCTAAAACCCTAGGGAGCTCACCTAAGCCTTGATTGGTGCTTGTTAGTTTCTGAACTTCAAACCCTAACTTCTCCTTGATTCTTCCTTGTTTCTTCTTTTTCTTTTCTTGTTCTAACTTTCCACACAAACAAACTTGCTAGCAAAACTTCACAAGAATTGGATGAAAGCTTGATGGGTGATGGCAAGGTGAGGGGGCGTGAGCTAGAGGAAGGGGAAGGAGAAAATCTGATTTTGTGGAAGTGAAGGGAGAGTAGAAATATAACAAGAAAATATCTTGTTCCTTTTTCAAATAATCCTCCCCTTTCAAATAATTACCATAATGCCATTCCCACAAATTACAAAATTGCCATGCTTCTTAATAGCTTCTAATAATGATAACTGATACTTATAAGCGGGATATTACAATCTACCCCCCTTAAAGAAATTTCGTCCTCGAAATTTAGAATTTACCTGAATATAGATGCGGATAGTTCTCTTGCATCTCTGATTCTAGCTCCCACGTTGCTTCACCGTCGGGAGAACCTTTCCACACAACCTTAACAATTGGAATCTCTTTGTTCCTCAAGGACCTAACATCACGATCAACTATCTGATCTGGTTCAGGTTGAAAGGTTAAATCTGATCTCAAGTCAATACTGTCCAATTCTACTGGTTGAAAAGGATCGGGAATGAATTTCCTTAGTTGAGAGACATGGAAAACATCATGTAAACCTGACATGGCCGGTGGCAGCGCTAACTGATAAGCTGCTGGACCGACACGCTTGAGTATCTGAAATGGTCCAATATACCTTGGACAAAGTTTCTTGGTTCTGAATGCTCCTCTTAGGCCCAACTTAGGTGTGACTTTGAGGAATACATGATCTCCCACTTCAAACTCTAGAGGCCTTCGCCTTTTGTCTGCATAGCTTTTCTGGCGACTTTGGGTTATTCTCATCTTATCCTGAATGGATTTAATCTTTAGGGTAGTCTCCTGAATGATTTCTGGTCCCAAAATGCTTTTATCTCCGACCTCATCCCAACAAAGTGGGGTTCTACACTTCCGACCATACAAGGCTTCATAAGGTGTCATTCCAATACTAGAATGGTAACTGTTGTTGTAAGAAAATTCAATCAAAGGCAAGTGATCATTCCAACTTCCTCCATCTTCTAGGATACACGCACGTAGCATATCCTCTAATGTCTGAATAGTTCTCTCGGATTGTCCGTCTGTTTGAGGATGATGGGACGTGCTCATCTTTAATCTTGTTCCTAACGCTTTTTGAAAAGCCTTCCAAAAATGGGATGTAAAGATCAAATCCCTATCAGATACAATACTAACAGGAACACCATGGAGTTTCACAATCTCTGAGATAAACAATTCAGCATACTGAGAGGCTCGGTAAGTAGTCTTAACCGGCAAGAAATGAGCTGACTTGGTAAATCGGTCCACTATTACCCAAATGGAGTCATGTCCTCGCTGTGTTCGAGGTAATCCACTTACAAAATCCATGGTTATCTCTTCCCATTTCCATTGAGGAATTTCCAAGGGTACTAACATTCCTGCAGGCCTTTGATGTTCAATCTTTACCTGCTGACATACAATGCATTGCGACACAAATTCCACAATATCCCTCTTCATGCTAGGCCACCAATAATCTCTCTTCAAGTCTTGATACATCTTGGTGGTACCTGGATGAATGCTGAAACTGCTCTTGTGCGCTTCTTCTAAAATCAACCTTTTCAATTCTGCATCATTCGGGACATAAATTCTTCCTTCAAACAGTAGCGTACCATCTGGTGCCAAAGAAAACTCTGACTGGCCAACTCTTCTTTGAAGATCCATATCCATAGACTGCGCTTGTGCAATCCTAGACCGTAGGTCGCACGAAATCTCTAATTTGTTCAACAGGATGCCACCTTCCAACTCGGTAACATGGAGATTAAGATCTCTAAACTTTTCATATAACCCACATGTATGCATCATCACTTCAGCCTTAACTAAAGCCTTTCGACTCAAAGCATCTGCTACCACATTTGCCTTCCCTGGGTGGTATTTCAAATCATAATCAAAATCTTTCAGGTATTCCATCCATCGCCTTTGCCTCATGTTAAGGTCTCGTTGATCAAACAAGTATTTCAAACTTTTGTGATCACTGAACAAATCAAACTGAGCACCATACAAATGATGCCTCCACACTTTCAATGCAAAAACTATAGCTGCCAACTCGAGATCATGGGTGGGATAATTCTCTTCATGAGTCTTGAGTTGTCTAGACGCATATGCTATCACATTTTCCCCTTGCATAAGAACACTACCCAGTCCTTTAAAGGATGCATCGCAGAAAACGGTGTATCTCTTATCGGGATCTGGTATTGCTAACACTGGCGCTTTAGTCAATTTCCTCTTTAACACTGAAGCTTTCTTCACATTCTTCGTCCCAAGTAAAAGGCACATCTTTTCTGGTGAGGCGTGACAGAGGCAAGGCAATCTGAGAAAACTTCATGATAAACCTTCGATAATAACCTGCCAAGCCTAAGAAGCTCCTGACTTCAGCCACGTTCTTGGGTCTTTCCCAACTGAGAACGGCTTCAACTTTAGACGGATCAACGACTACTCCTCCTTGAGAAATAACGTGACCCAAAAACTTAATCTCAGATAACCAGAACTCACACTTGCTGAATTTAGCATACAACTGTTTGTCTCTGGGGACATTCAAAACGGTTCTCAAGTGCTGAGCATGTTCCTGAGGATCCTTGGAATAGATCAATATGTCATCTATGAAAATCACCACAAATTGGTCCATATAAGGTTGAAATATCCGGTTCATATAATCCATAAATACCGCTGGAGCATTAGTTACACCGAAAGGCATAACCAGAAATTCATAGTGCCCGTAACGCGTTCAAAACGCCGTTTTAGACACATCTGACGACTTGATACGGATCTGATGATAGCCCGACCGAAGATCAATTTTAGAAAATATTGTCGCTCCTTTAAGCTGGTCTAGGAGATCATCAATCCTTGGAAGAGGATACCTATTCTTAATGGTCACTTTATTCAGTTGACGGTAGTCTATACACAGCCTCATGCTTCCATCTTTCTTCTTGACTAACAAAACTGGAGCACCCCAAGGTGACACACTGGGTCTGATAAAATGCTTCTGAATTAATTCTTCTAGCTGAGATTTCAGCTCTTTAAGCTCTGTAGGTGACATTCTATACGGTGCCACAGATACTGGCTCCGCTCTTGGAATTAAATCAATAGAGAATTCCACCTCACGCTCTGGAGGCAAACTAGTTACTTCCGAAGGGAAAACATCTAAGTACTCATTCACAATGGGAATATCACTGGGACTCAACTTTGGTTCTGAAGCCACAGTGAGCATGACATAAAATCCTCTATCTTGAGCACAAATAAATTGAATTTGAAATTCCTGACAACCTGACTGAAATATGCTGTGCACAATGATGGCACAACTGTCCGAGCGCGTGTCTACTCAGAACAATAATTAAAATAGCACAACGTAACAAAGCACAAATTAAAAGGAACACAGCGGAAAAATAAAGTACACAGTGAGTTTGTTAACCCAGTTCGGAGCAACTCTCCTACTCTGGGGGATACCAATCCAGGAATGATTCCACTATTATAGTTCTAGTGAAAAGACCAACGCAGACCCACTACTTGACTTTGCACCTAGACCCTACCAGTGGCAACTCTATCTAGGAACTCCTAGATATGAGACCCCGTCTCAATTCCTACGAACAACACACACAGTATTGTTATCAAACACACAAAACATAAAACACAACCAAGAGAAACACACGCTAATGACACATACTCACTCCGTACTTAAAAGCTTAGGAGCAGCTTACAAATTACAACTCAAAACAAACTCAGTCCTTAGCTTGAATCAGGGAGATACAAGCAAGGCTCACAATAAACAAACAAAACCCTAAAAACCTTAAAACACACGCTTTACTAACACACACGGTTTTTAGTTACCCAACCAGGGTTTGCCTTCATGAATATATAGTACTGAGATACCACGGGTCTGGGCTTCGAAATAGAGCATGGACATTGACCGGTCCAGCTGAAACAATCTTCTAGAAATAATAAAAAGCTTCCAAATATAGAACAATATCTTGTGGAACAAATAGCAAGGCAAATAAAACTTCAATCAAATCTTCAACCAGATACACACGCCTTGATCAGCAAGCTAGAAGAAAATAAATCTTCAGGCAAATCTTTGGAAGATTGCGTACACAAATATAGAGCGCTAGCAGGCGCGAAAATCACAAGACTTAATGTTGTTCCATATGCTACCGCATTTGTCCCAGCATCTGGCTAGTAGATGTTTTTGCAAAATGTAGCCAATCTACAAAAACCCAACAATCTCCCCCTTTGGCACAATTTTGGCTAAAACACTCTAGAGCCAGTTCTTTGGGAGATACACAAATAAGATTCCTTCACGTCAACATAGGCACACAACAAGGAAAGAAAAAATCGTAGCATAGAGTGAGATTACTTCAAAGCGAGAAATAGTCAAAGATGGCTTGCAAGAAGAATCAGAGGCATGCACCAGATAACACAAACATCTAGCCTCACAGGAACAACCAGAGAGAAATAAACTCTCATATAGTGGAATCACATAGATAAGGAAAAAATAAATTTCCACACACCAAGAATAAAAAACACAAGAGCTCAGCTCCCCCTCAAAACATGCATGTACCAATACTCCCCCTCAACATACTACACTCCCCCTCAACATACTACACTCCCCCTCAACACATGTAACCATACATAATATAAGCTTCAAACTTCAAGTCATGCACACAAGCAACAGATAGGACATACATAAATCAATGACATAAATCAATTCTACTCCCCCTTTTTAGCCAAAAATTCTGACAACCAACAGAGTGCATAGTAACCACATAGAGTGCATATTACAGACCAGAGGCACACAAGGTGCATAAGAATTCAGGGCATAGCCCAGTCACCAAAAAAAATAAAAGAGTACATCAAAAGAGATCAGAACAAGACAAGAAAATCAGAAATCCTCAGAATCATCAGAGGCATCTTCAGAGTCACCAGCAGAAGTAGCAACCTTATCTCCTCCTTCTTCCTCATCCTGCTCACCCTCAGCATCAGCTTCAGCCTTCAAAGCTGCAATTATCTTATCAATCTTCACCTTCCTAGCTCCAAGGGCCACACTTGTCTCAGTAAGATCAGCAATCATTTGCTTTCTGGAGAGCACACCAGATGTACGGACAGAAGTCCCAGCTACATCAGCATCATGTGTCTCAGACAGCAGACTGCAGTCCAAAGCCATAGGACCAGGCCTCTTGCAGGGCTCATCACTACTGATCAAAATATCAGGGTGTTGCTGAAGAATAATCCCACACAGGAGGGTAGGAAAAGCAATTGGAAACTTAATAGCAAAAGACTTGGCATGTTCCAAAACTTGATAATAGATGTAGGCACCATAATCAAAGGGAGACTTGGTCCCCACAGCATATATGAACTTAGCCAACCCAGATGCTGTTGGAACAAAATGTGTTTAACAAGTCTCTCATATAATAAGGGGGAGATTGTTGAAACATTTATGTGTAAACATATCTCTCTCTCTATGGTTTTGATGATAACAAGGTATTAAAGAGAAAATTGGTTATATGCTAATGCTTTGTTCAAGTGTTTCAGAACCACATGCTTATCAAGTATTGATTAATAATGGTTATGAAGAACAAGCTAAAGAGCAAGAAGGAAAGCCAAGAAGCAAGGTTGCAAGGCCAAGAAGAAACTGGTCCTGAAGAAGTGCTCCTGAAGAAAGAGCTTCTGAAGAGGTCCTGAAGAAGTGCAGCTTCTGAAGTCTGGGTGCCTCTGAAGAAGTCAACGCAAGTCAACTCCTGAAGCCAGCTTCTGATCCGTACAACTAAGTCAGCTTCTGATCCGTACAAAGAGAGCTTCTGATCACTGTTCTCTGAGTAGCTTCTGAAGCTGATATGGCATGGAAAAACAACCAGTACTGTGCGCATTTAATGCCTGGAAGTGTCAGAACAACTCAATGGAACAGTTGTTCCCCTGACCCAAACATTCTCCAGGATTAAAGGTGGGCCAATTCAAAAATGGCACCTGCCCTGTTCTGACAGAAAAAGTGCAGCACACATTTGCAGCAACCTAGTCCAATTGCAACGGCTAATTTCCTGATTTCCAGCAAATCCTCAACAGCTCTATTTTTATCTATAAAAGAAGGAGGATTTGAAGAAGTAAAATGTTGAAGACTCTTTGAAACGCATTGCTGAAACTCTGCCCTATTTTCTGTGTAAAATCTGTCATAGTTCAAATCTCTTAGAAATTCTTCAGTCTTTGTAACTTAAAATTTCTGAAGGTTAAGAGTCTTAACCTGTGTTGTATTAATAGAACACCTCTGATATTTGATCAAGTGTTCATCCCAAACTTCTTTACTTGTAAACCAGTTTGGTCCCTCAAAGTCTTAGTCTGAATACTAAGCAATTGTAACCTCATTCCTTTGTGGTCTGAGTCAGAAGCCTCTTGTCTTTGTGACTTGAGCATTGAGAAGTCTCTTGTCTTAGTGACTTGAGCATTGGAAGCCTCTTCCTTGGTGGTTGAGCATAGAAGTCTCTTTCTTTGTGATTGAGCAGCTGGAAGTCTCTTTCTTAGTGATTGAGCAATTGTAATCAGAATTTGATTATAGTGAAACTCTCTTGTTGGATACAAGGGGACAGGACTACTTCTCACATTGAGAAGGAACCTGTATAATTCTGTGTGTCTTCTCTTTCCCTTATCTCTTAACTTGTTTTAATCCGCTGCATTCAACTTCTGATATCTGTTCAGAACTGATCACATCAGCTTCTGAACTGTACCTTAAGCTTTAATAAGAAAAGGAACAAGTTTTTAGAGTCACACAATTCAACCCCCCCCTTCTTGTGTGTTTGTTTTTCTCACCTTCAGTTGGTATCAGAGCTCCGGTTCTGATATTAACACTTAACAGTGTGTCAGTAGGATCCTGAGAAAAACATGGCCTCAACAAGTGAGTCACCTCCACCATCTCCCAGAAATCAAAGAAATGTCCATTATGACTACAGTACTGAAGAAAAGAAGTCTAGGTCACACAATAAACCTCCTATGTTTACTGGTGACCCAGAAAAATTCTCTTGGTGGAAGAGCAAAATGTATAGTCACATTATTGGGATTGATGATACTCTATGGGATATTATTGAAGATGGAATCTCAATACCTGTAGATGAAGAAGGTGTTGCTGTCAACAGGAGAACTCTGAGTGATGCTGAAAGAAAGATCTATAGGAAGCATCATCATGTCAGAGGTATCATTGTGGACTCCTTGCCTCACACTGAGTATCAGAAGCTGAGTGACAAGTCCACTGCAAAGGCAATATTCACATCCCTCTGCTCTAACTATGAAGGTAATCAGAAGGTTAGAGAAGCTAAGGCAAACATACTTGTTCAGCAATATGAATTGTTCAGAATGAAAGAGGATGAAAATATTGAGACTATGTTCTCAAGATTTCAGACTCTGGTTTCTGGACTTCAGATTCTGAAGAAGAGTTATACCACAGCTGATCATGTGAATAAAATCCTTAGAAGTCTGCCATCCAAGTGGAGACCTAAAGTGACTGCCATTGAGGAAGCTAAAGATCTAAATACTTTAAGTATTGAAGATCTTATAAGCTCACTCAAGGTGCATGAACTGGGACTCAATGAGGATGAGCCTGTTAGAGAACCAAAAACATTAGCTCTGAAGTCTAAAAGAAAACCTGCTAAAGCTTTGAAAGCAATTGAATCTGAAGAAGAGTTTCCTGAGGGAAATTCTGATGAAGATTCAGATGCTGATGAGCTTGCAATGATTTCTAAAAGACTTCAGTATCTGATGAACAGAAAGAAAAAGTTCTCTAACAGAAGCAGTAACTTCAGAGGATCTGGCTCTAGTTCTAAAAGGGATATCCAGAAGGAAAGCTGCTACAACTGCAAAAAGCCTGGCCACTTCATTGCTGATTGTCCTGATCTTCAGAAGGAAAAATCAAAAGAAAAAGCAAAGAAGTCCAGCTCAAAGTCCAGCAACTTCAGAAATAAGCTCAAAAAGAGTCTCATGGCAACATGGGATGATCTGGATAATGAGTCAGAATCTGATGAGGAAGAAGCAAACCTGGCCCTGATGGCAATTGCATCTTCTGATGCAGAATCATATTCAGATTCTGATGAAGAAGATGAGGTATATTCTGAACTCTCTAGATCTGATTTAATTGAAACAGTTAATGATCTTATGAGCCATCTTAAAAGCAAGTTAAAAGAAATTAAATCTTTGAAAAATCAAACTAACTTGCTATCTAAAGAAAATCTTCAACTACAGAGTCAATTATTTGAATATGATGAAGTAGTTGAAGAACTTAAGAAAGAGGCTCATAAGAAATCTGAAGAGGTTCCTAATGATCAGGAAATAGCTCTTCAGGATTTCATGTTAACTGGATTCAATAGAACTAAAATTGCCTCCATGATGTATAATATGATCAGAAATAAAGGTGAAGGCATTGGCTATGAATTATTCAAACCTTCAAATGATTTAAACACACCTTCATGTTCTGATGATATTTTAAAAGGCAATGGTATATGCTTTGTGTCTGCTTCTGATAATTCTGAGAAGCTAAAAGTATCAGAATCTGAGGCTAAGTCTAAAGCTCTGAACAACTTAGACTCTGAAGCTTCTGAACCTAAGGGTAAGATGAAGGCAGATGTTAAAACCCTGCCCAAATCTAAGCCAAAAGGTCCTAAGTCTAAGAGTAAGAGAAAATCAGACTCTGAACCTAAACCTGTTCAGAATCTGAAGTGTTCAGAACCTGAAACTAGCAAGTCTCAGAATCTGAATAAATCTGATTCAAATTTTTCTAAGACTGGGTTTATTAAAACTTCAAAATCTGTTAAACCAGTCAATGTAAAACATTTTCAATCTCAGAATGTTAGGCAAAGCAAGCCAAAGCAAACCAATCAGTTTTCTGTTTCAAACTGTTTTAAGAAAGGCAAAACTGAAGCTTGCCTTGTGCCTGAAGTAAGCAAGGTTAGAATTCTGAAGAGATCAGAATCAAAGTACTCAAAAGGTCAGACTCTGAACAAATCAGAACCAAAGACCTTCAAGTCTCAGGTTCTGAAGAAGTCTGAGTCCAAACCTTTGAGAACTCAGGTTCTGAAGCACTCAGGTTCTGAAACTCAGACTTATTCTAAATACAAGGATTCCTATCCAAAGTATCAGAACAAGTCTGAATACCATAACTTCAGACACAAGAAGCCAAAACCTTTCAAGACTAACCCCAAAGGACCCATGAAAATATGGGTACCTAAGTCTGAAATTATTTCAATTGCAGATATGCTTGTCATCCAAAGAAAAGGAAAGGTCCTGGTACCTGGACAGTGGATGCTCGCATCATATGACAGGGGACAAGTCTATGTTCCAAACCCTGACTCTGAAAGAGGGAGGAACTGTGGGATTTGGAGGAAGTCAGAAAGGAAAGATCATTGGTACTGGTAAGATAGGTAATTCTTCCCTGTACATTGATAATGTTTGGCTGGTAGATGGACTTAGACATAATTTACTTAGCATAAGTCAATTATGTGATAGTAATTATGAAGTCCTGTTTAATAAGAACACTTGTACTGTAATCAGTAGCAAAGACAAATCTGTAGTGTTCAGAGGCAGCAGGAAAAACAATGTTTATAAAATTAATTTTTCTGAAATGGTTCAGCAGAAGGTAGTTTGCCTTCTGTCTGTGAGTGATGAGAAATGGGTCTGGCACAAAAGGCTGGGACATGCTAACTGGAGACTCATCTCCAAGCTTAGCAAGTTACAGCTGGTCAGAGGCTTGCCCCAAATTGATTATCACTCAGATGCACTGTGTAGTGCATGCCAAATTGGAAAGTTTTCTAAAACTTCTTTTAAACCAAAGAACATTGTTTCCACCTCTAAACCTCTTGAACTACTTCACATTGATTTGTTTGGTCCTGTTGGAACTGCCTCAATCAATGGGAAGAAGTATGGACTTGTTATTGTTGATGATTATAGTAGGTGGACTTGGGTTAAATTCCTCAGAACCAAAAATGAAACATATGATGTGTTTTTCAAATTCTGCAAACAAGTACAAACAGAAACTGATTTGAAAATTTTAAAAATCAGAAGTGATCATGGTGGTGAATTTGAAAATGAACCTTTTGAAAACTTTTGTGAAGACCATGGAATTTTCCATGAGTTCTCATCTCCTAGAACTCCACAACAAAATGGAGTTGTAGAGAGAAAGAACAGGTCTTTACAAGAGATGGCCAGAACCATGATCCATGAATCAAAAATTGCTAAGTACTTTTGGGCAGAAGCTGTAAACACAGCATGTTATATTCAGAACAGGATCTATATCAGACCAATTCTGAATAAAACTTCATATGAACTGTTTAAAGGAAGAAAACCAAGTATTTCTTATTTTCATCAGTTTGGTTGTACATGTTACATACTGAACAATAAGGTCTACCTAAAGAAATTTGATGCCAAGGCTCAAAAGGGTACCTTCTTAGGATACTCAGAGAGATCTAAGGCATACAGAGTGTATAATTCTGAAACACATGTTGTTGAAGAAGCTATACACATTAGGTTTGATGATAAGAAGCCTGGTAGTGAGATACCAGAGCTGGTTGAGAGTTTTGCAGATGTCAGAATCTCAGAGGAACCTTCAGAAGCTGAACCCAGTTCAGGTTCTGATGAAGGTTCAGAAGCTGAAAACAATGAAGACTCTGAGAAACTCTCCAGCAATGACACTACTCCTGATGCTAATCAAGATCAGCATGGGTCTGAACAAATACCTGGTGGCCCTTCAGAAGCTAATCCACCCAGAACCTCATTCAAATACAAGTCTTCACATCCTGAGGAGTTAATCATTGGAAACAAGAACAGTCCAAGGAAGACAAGATCAGCATTCACTCAGAATGAGTCCATGCTTGGCCTGCTATCCATGAGTGAACCCACAACTACTGATGAAGCACTTGCTGATGATGGTTGGATTGTAGCAATGCAAGAAGAGCTGAACCAGTTCCAAAGGAATGATGTATGGGATCTTGTGGCAAGACCTGATCAGAAGAACATCATTGGAACAAAATGGGTGTTCAGGAACAAGCTCAATGAACAAGGAGAAGTGATCAGAAACAAGGCTAGATTAGTAGCTCAAGGGTACAGCCAGCAAGAAGGAATTGACTACACTGAGACTTTTGCTCCAGTAGCAAGACTGGAAGCAATCAGGTTACTTCTTTCTTATGCTATTAATCATGATATCATCTTATATCAAATGGATGTTAAGAGTGCTTTCTTAAATGGTGTGATTTCTGAAGAAGTATATGTCAAACAACCTCCTGGTTTTGAAGATGTAAAATATCCAAACCATGTTTTTAAACTTAAGAAGTCCTTGTATGGTCTGAAACAAGCTCCCAGAGCTTGGTATGAAAGACTAAGCAACTTCTTAACTCAAAATGGTTTTGTAAGAGGTCAAGTTGACAATACACTCTTTAGAAAAACTGTTAAGAAAGAAATCTTAATTGTACAAATCTATGTTGATGATATCATATTTGGTTCTACTAATGCCTCCCTTTGCAAGGAATTTTCTAAGTTAATGCAGGATGAATTTGAAATGAGCATGATGGGTGAGCTGAAATTCTTCTTGGGAATTCAAATCAACCAATGCAAAGAAGGTGTTTATGTTCATCAGTCCAAATACACCAAGGAGCTTCTGAAGAAGTTCCAGTTGGATGATTGCAAGCTGATGTACAACACCAATGCATCCCACCTGCACCTTTAAGCAAAGAGGACAATGGCACTAAGGTAGATCAGAAGCTGTACAGAGGTATGATAGGTTCTCTCCTATACTTAACTGCTTCTAGGCCAGATATTTTATTTAGTGTATGTCTGTGTGCTAGATTCCAATCAGATCCTAGAGAATCTCATATGACTGCTGTCAAGAGAATCTTCAGGTATCTGAAAGGAACAACTAATTTGGGACTTCTGTATAAGAAATCTCTAAATTATAAGCTAGTTGGATTCTGTGATGCTGACTATGCTGGGGACAGGATTGAAAGAAAATCCACCAGTGGAAACTGTCAGTTTCTTGGTGAGAATCTGATATCCTGGGCCAGCAAGAGACAAGCAACCATTGCTTTGTCAACAGCAGAAGCAGAATACATCTCAGCTGCAAGTTGTAGCACACAACTGCTCTGGATGAAACATCAATTAGAGGATTATCAGATTCATGCAGATAATATTCCTATTTATTGTGATAATACTGCTGCTATATGTCTGTCTAAAAATCCAATTCTGCACTCTAGAGCCAAGCACATAGAAATAAAACATCATTTTAT
This sequence comes from Medicago ruthenica, assembly GCA_018208015.1. NCBI lineage: Eukaryota > Viridiplantae > Streptophyta > Magnoliopsida > Fabales > Fabaceae > Medicago > Medicago ruthenica. The sequence continues at coordinate 9,260,237 of CM031375.1, read as the reverse complement.
AAGAGATTATGTTCAGAAGGGTGTTTTAGATATTCAGTTCATTGATACTGATCATCAATGGGCTGACATATTCACAAAACCCTAACAGAAGATAGATTCAATTTTATTAAAAAGAATCTGAACATGCATTTTATCTCTTGAAAATGTGCTTGAATCTGAATGTATTCCTTGATCCTGAGTTTATCATAAGCTAAGACTTATCAAACACTCACCTTCTGAGAGTTTGACTAAAGTTAAGCCTGAAAAACTTCAGAGTCTGAAGGATCAGAACCTGGATTTTTCTGACTTCTGAATCTGATAAAATTCTAATGTTGGTCAGAATCTGGTAAGTATAACTATGGGCAATGATGATTAAAGCTTTGAAAGTTTATACTATAATCCTCCCAAAGTCATCAAGTAAAAAATGTGTTTTTATGCTCTGATACTTATTGTTAAAATTTGCCTAACAAACAATTTTCAAGTTGGTATCAGTTTGTTTTCAAAATGTTTAGCACAGACACATTTTAAAAGCCCAAAGTGTTTCAGACATGTTCAGTTTCTAGAACCCTTTTCATCTTGGTATCAGTCTTTAGAAATGTTTTCATTTGGTATCAGACTCTGAATTAAAACCTTTTAGCTGGTATCAGACTCTGAGATAAATCCTTAATTGGTATCAGATTCTGATATATTTCTTTAAAGCAAACTCAGAATTGCTCTGATAATGAACACCTCTTGAAAAGCTCTTGCTCTGATACTGAACACAACTGGTTGTTTTGCTCTGATGCTGAACCAGTTTGTACTGAACAAAGTAATGTCTGAACACAGAATGACTTGATCAGAAGCTCCTAAACTTTTTCTGCTTCTGAACAGCATTCTATTGTATTGCAAGTCATATACTCATTGTAAATCAAGTAGGCTCTGATGATTATCATTGCTACTTGGTTATCCATATGATTGCACAAATATCTCACAATCTTGGTCAGTTCCACCCTCCCAAAGTCTGCATCCTTTTGAACTTATTTTAAACTTGATGTCAGAACTGCTTTCAAACACTCTTAAAAAGGGGGAAACTGAACTGCTTTGATAACTGTTTTCAAACTCTTTTCAATTCCATTTCTGCTCTGGTACAGATACTTTCCAACTCTCTTGACAGAGGGGGAGAAATTTTTCTGTCTTCAGAGGAGAAAGTGCTACTTTTTGTTGATGACAAAAGGGGGAGAAAAGTAAAACAAGTATTAAGCACCTGAGCTCAAATAAGTTAAAATTGTCAGAAGCTAAGCCTATTAAAGCTCTGGTACAATTGTTAGGATTAAGTTCTGATACAATTGTTAAGCCAGTTCTGATACTGATCAGATAAGCTAAGTTAAGCTCTGATACATTTCTGACTAGCTCTGATACATTTAACTTATGAGAACTGCTTTGAAGTAAAATTCTAGCTCTGATATATTCTGTGAGATATATAACTCTTAGTGAGTTAAGATGAATTTAAAATAACTTGGATAAGACTCAGGGAGCTTACAAAACTCATCCTGTGGATTATCAGACTTAGGGGGAGAGCTTACAAACCTCAGAACCTGAAGTCAACAAGTCATTTTGAATTCTGAGTGTAAATTTTCACCATATTGTCTTAAGTTAAGCTTAATTAACATGGATAAGAATCAAGGGGAGCTTACAAACCTAACCTTGAGGACTGTCAGACCCAGGGGGAGCTTACAAACCTCTCCTGGAGTCAGATTGTTAATTACACTTAACAACAATTCTGAAATTTTCACATTTGTGTTTTTAACTGAACTTAATTAACTTGGATCAGACTCAGGGGGAGCTTACAAACCTCACCCTGCAGTTAACTTGTTAATTAAGTTAACAACAATTTTCTGTTTTAATACTTATGTTTGTCATCATCAAAAAGGGGGAGATTGTTGGAACAAAATGTGTTTAACAAGTCTCTCATATAATAAGGGGGAGATTGTTGAAACATTTATGTGTAAACATATCTCTCTCTCTATGGTTTTGATGATAACAAGGTATTAAAGAGAAAATTGGTTATATGCTAATGCTTTGTTCAAGTGTTTCAGAACCACATGCTTATCAAGTATTGATTAATAATGGTTATGAAGAACAAGCTAAAGAGCAAGAAGGAAAGCCAAGAAGCAAGGTTGCAAGGCCAAGAAGAAACTGGTCCTGAAGAAGTGCTCCTGAAGAAAGAGCTTCTGAAGAGGTCCTGAAGAAGTGCAGCTTCTGAAGTTTGGGTGCCTCTGAAGAAGTCAACGCAAGTCAACTCCTGAAGCCAGCTTCTGATCCGTACAGAGAGAGAGCTTCTGATCACTGTTCACTCAGAAGCTTCTGAAGTTGATGTGGCATGGATTCTGATCAGTACTGTGCGCATTTAATGCCTGGAAGTGTCAGAACAACTCAATGGAACAGTTGTTCCCCTGAACCAAACATTCTCCAGTTTTTATGGTGGGCCAATTCAAAAATGGCACCTGCCCTGTTCTGACAGAAAAAGTGCAGCACACATTTGCAGCAACCTAGTCCAATTGCAACGGCTAAATTCCTGATTTCCAGCAAATCTCCAACAGCTCTATTTTCATCTATAAAAGGAGGGAGATTTGAAGAAGAAAACGTTGAAGACTCTTTGAAACGCATAAGCTGAAACTCTGCTCTGTTTTCTGTGTAAAACTGTCATAGTTCAAAACTCTTAGAAATTCTTCAGTCTTTGTAGCTTAGGAATTTCTTAAGGTTAAGAGTCTTAACCTGTGTTGTATTTAGAGAACACCTCTGATATTTGATCAAGTGTTCATCCCAAACTTCTTTACGTGTAAACCAGTTTGGTCCCTCAAAGTCTTAGTCTGAATACTAAGCAATTGTAACCTCATTCCTTTGTGGTCTGAGTCAGAAGCCTCTTGTCTTTGTGACTTGAGCATTGAGAAGTCTCTTGTCTTAGTGACTTGAGCATTGGAAGCCTCTTCCTTGGTGGTTGAGCATAGAAGTCTCTTTCTTTGTGATTGAGCAGCTGGAAGTCTCTTTCTTAGTGATTGAGCAATTGTAATCAGAATTTGATTATAGTGAAACTCTCTTGTTGGATACAAGGGGACAGGACTACTTCTCACATTGAGAAGGAACCTGTATAATTCTGTGTGTCTTCTCTTTCCCTTATCTCTTAACTTGTTTTAATCCGCTGCATTCAACTTCTGATATCTGTTCAGAACTGATCACATCAGCTTCTGAACTGTACCTTAAGCTTTAATAAGAAAAGGAACAAGTTTTTAGAGTCACACAATTCAACCCCCCCCTTCTTGTGTGTTTGTTTTTCTCACCTTCAGATGCAACAGAATTTGAGTGAGTGGTGGGAGTCCAATTTTGAGCACAGATCCTATTCAAAGCAGCATACATAGGAGACAATTGAGCAGAAGACAAATGCTTTGGCCAATGTCTAATCTTGTTATCAGTGATTGTCTTGCAAATAGTGTCCTCAGTGACCTCAAGCTCAGGGGTCTCCTCAGTAGACCTCTCAAGGTATGCATTGATCACCATAGGGGAAAAATTCACACACTTACCACGAACAAAAACCTTCCTATACTCAGGGTTTCTTGTGTCATCACACTCATCAGAAACATTCACCAAAAACTCCCTGACCAGCTTATCATAACAAGGACCCAAGTTTCTCACAGTCTTCATAAGACCAGCAAACTCTAACAAATCAACCAGCTTTTGACACTTGAAAACATCTTCTTTAAGATTTCTTTCAAGACCCAGTCTTCTGTGGTATATGAACTTCCACCTAGAGGAACCATTTTCCAAATGAAAGGAAACATTATCAAGAGGGGCAGGAGGAATAGTCAGAGGTATCTTCATACCCTTCATTGTTTTTCTGGAAGCCCCACCAGATGTGGCAGCTTCAGGCTCAGCAACCTCAAACTCAGAGTCACTAGAGGGAGGGTCTTTTCTTTTTAAGCTCTTCTTCTTGTGACCACTTTGAGCCACCTTCTTGCTTCCAGCTTTGGGGGGACCATACACAGGTCTCTTCCCAGCCTTTACAGTTTTCTTCTTCCTATCCTTTTCTCCTTCACTGACCACTGCAACAGTCTTGTCTGATTTGCTCCTTGTCCTGCGAGCAACACCAGTAGCACCAGTTTCTGCCTGAGGTCTTTCTTCAGGCACAGCTTCCTCAACAACAATAGTGTCAGCACAGTCTAAAATAGCAGTCTCAGTATCACCTACAACATCTTGAGTCTCAGTCCCTTCATCTTCAGACTCTGAGGACTCACTCTCAGGTACACTCACAGAACCAGAAATATTAGGAACCACCACATCAGGCTCTTCTCGAGCTTGTGACAAAGATGCGGGAGCATCTGTCACAGCATTCTTTGTTGTGGCAGGGGAATCAGCAGGTGTCTCAGACACGGCCGTATCAACATCATCCTTTTCACCAGAACCAGCAGTAACATCTTTCTCGATAGGAGAATTCGAAGAATCACCAACTAATTTTTCATCTACCTTAGGATTATCAGAACCTAGGGTTTCGGTCATGGCTACAGTACTCGCAACAGCGACATTTTCAGATTCAGTGACAGAAGGTTCAGCATGTGGTTCAACAACAGTCGATACAAAAGGGTTGTCCTTAAGGTACAGATCATCCATACTAAGACCTACTCTTGGAACAGCAGGAGTGGTAGAAGATTTACCTTTTGATTTTGATCTTGTGTTCACAGCGGTGGAGGAGGCAGCTTTGCTAGATTTGGCAGGTGTCTTCCTTCGTGGTGCAGATGCCCTAGTTCGACGTTTCTTTGTAGGAGCGCTAGGGATAGTGGTGAGGGGTTGCGCATCAGTGATGACGGCTTCAGCAGCTTGATCATGTGTAGTTGGATGAGAGGACGAATCAGCCATGGCGATGATTTTGAAAGAGAAGGTATGAGAAGTGGACGATTTTTGAATGAAGATGTGCGCGGTAAGAGAGGCAATGAGAGGTTGAGAGAAGTTAAGACAAAGATAATGATGATAACGTGCAAGAGTTTTGAAAAAGGCAAGTGTGCAATAACCTCCTTGAGTGACGTGCAATAAGCGGTTGACGAGGGAAAAAATAATAGCTGCACACCCCTTGCACATTAATTGCTACAATTCTTCAACTAAGCATATCCCCAACTTCCGTCTTAATTTTTCAAATTGATTAGCATCAAGGGCTTTGGTAAAAATATCTGCTAATTGCTCTTCAGTTGAAACATGTTCAAGAGTAACAATTTTGTCTTCAACAAGATCCCTTATAAAATGATGTCTAATGTCAATGTGTTTGGTCCTGCTATGTTGAATAGGATTCTTGGAGATATTAATTGCACTCAGATTGTCACAATATAATGTCATAGCATCTGTCTTGACATTGTACTCACTCAGCATCTGTCTCATCCACAACAATTGAGAACAACTACTACCAGCTGCTATGTACTCAGCTTCAGCTGTAGACAAAGAAATGCAATTTTGCTTCTTACTGAACCAGGATATAAGGTTGTTGCCTAGAAAGAAACATCCACCAGAGGTACTCTTTCTATCATCTGCACTTCCAGCCCAGTCAGCATCACAATATCCAAACAACACAGTGCTTTCCCCATGAGAGTACAACATACCATAATCACTAGTACCATTCACATACTTCAGAATTCTCTTTACCTGAGTCAGATGACTTATTTTTGGTTCAGCTTGGTACCTGGCACACACTCCAACTGCAAATGTGATATCTGGCCTACTTGCTGTAAGATATAGAAGACTTCCTATCATACTCCCATACATGCTTTGGTCAACATCCACACCTTTCTCATCCTTTGATAATTTTACATGTGTGGGAGCAGGAGTTCTTTTATGAGCAGCATTTTCCATCCCAAATTTCTTGACTATATTTTTAGCATACTTACTTTGAGAGATAAATATAGTATCTTCCATTTGTTTCACTTGAAGACCAAGAAAGAACTTTAGCTCACCTACAAGACTCATTTCAAATTCAGATTGCATTTGCTGAACAAAATGCTCTATCATCTGGTCAGACATTCCTCCAAAGACTATGTCATCTACATATATTTGAGCAATCATCAACTGTCCATTTTCATCTTTCACAAACAGGGTCTTGTCATTTCCTCCCTTCCTATAGCCATGGTTGATTAGAAACTCAGCAAGTCTCTCATACCAAGCTCTAGGAGCTTGCTTCAGGCCATATAGAGCTTTCTTCAATTTGTACACATGGTTTGGAAAACTAGGATCAATGAAGCCTTTAGGCTGTTCCACATAAACCTCTTCATTTAAGTACCCATTGAGAAAGGCACTCTTGACATCCATCTGATACAACTTGAATTTTAATATGCATGCAATCCCAAGTAACAATCTAATAGATTCCAACCTAGCTACAGGAGCAAAAGTCTCATCAAAGTCTACACCTTCAATTTGAGAATATCCTTGTGCAACCAGTCTAGCTTTGTTTCTAGTGATAGTACCATTTTCATCAGACTTGTTTTTATAAACCCACTTGGTACCTATAACATTCACATTATCTGGTCTAGGAACTAGGTCCCACACATTACTTCTCTTGAACTGAGTTAACTCCTCTTGCATAGCATTTATCCAGAACTCATCAGTTAGAGCTTCCTTAACATTCTTTGGTTCAAGTTTAGATATAAAGCAAGAATTTGATACCTCATCATAGTTCCTTCTAGTTGTGATCCCTTGGTTAGGATCGCCAATGACTTGATCTATGGGATGATTTTTCTGAACTCTGATAGATGGTCCTTTGTTGGGAGCAGTCTTCTCTGGGCCAGTTACTTCAGAATCTTGCTTATCACTTGCTTCATCTGCTTTCTTTGCTTCCTGTAGGTCAGAAGCTGCGTCAAATGTAGCATCATCTGGCATAGCATTATTTCCTTCATCATCTACAACAACATTTATGGATTCCATCACTGTCTTGGTTCTGGAGTTGTATACTCTATAGGCTCTGCTGTTTGTAGAATAGCCTAGAAAGATTCCCTCTTCACTTTTAGCATCCATCTTTCTTCTTGGTTCCCTGTCAGCTAGAATATAACACTTACTACCAAACACATGAAAGTGCTTCACTGTTGGCTTCCTGTCCTTCCATAGCTCGTACAAGGTTGTAGATGTACCTTTTCTCAAAGTCACTCTATTATGAATATAGCAGGCTGTGTTCATGGCTTCAGCCCAAAAGAAAAATGGCAGCTTCTTTGCATGTAGCATAACCCTGGCAGATTCTTGCAAGGTCCTGTTCTTCCTCTCTACTATCCCATTTTGTTGAGGAGTAATGGGTGCAGAGAACTCATGAAATATTCCTTCAGAAATACAGAAATCAGAGAACTTACCATTCTCAAACTCCTTCCCATGATCACTTCTGATTCTAACAATTCCACAATCCTTTTCTCTCTGAAGTTGTAAGCAAAGATCCTTGAATTTTTCAAAAGTGTCTGATTTCTCCTTAATGAAATTTATCCAAGTATATCTGGAAAAATCATCAACAACAACAAAAGCATACTTCTTACCACCTAAGCTTTCGACTTGCATGGGTCCCATTAAGTCCATGTGCAATAGCTCAAGAACTCTGGATGTGGACAGATGTTGCAGCTTCTGGTGAGGCATCTTGGTCTGTTTTCCTATCTGGCATTCTCCACATATACTTCCTTCCTGAATTTGGAGTTTTGGTAAACCTCTGATGGCTCCTTCAGCAATAGCTTTCTTCATGCTTCTGAGATTCAGATGTTCAAGCTTTTGGTGCCATAGCTTAACTTCATCTTCTTTGGTTATTAGACAATTAGATAACTTTGCTTTATCTTGAGAGACCCACAAGTAGCAATTGTCCTTTGATCTAACACCTTTCATCAGGATGTTCCCTTCACTATTTGCCACTAAGCATTCACTCTTAGTAAAGTTGACCTTCATTCCTTGATCACATAGTTGACTAATACTAATTAAGTTTGCAGTTAATCCTTTCACAAGAAGCACCTTATCAAGTTTGGGTAAACCCTCTTCCACAAGATTTCCTACACCCTTTATTTCTCCTTTGGCTCCATCCCCAAAAGTCACAAAGCTTGTAGCATAGGGCTTAACATCAGTCAAGTAATTTTTATCACCGGTCATATGCCTGGAACATCCACTGTCAAAGTACCAATCGTTTCTGGATGACACTCTCAGAGAAGTATGAGCAATTTGAGCAATCTCATCAGCTTCTGGTTCTATTTTTCTAGGATTCATAGTGTTGCTTGTGAAATTACCATTTTTCTGCTTCCACTGCTTCTTGGTGATCTTTACTATGGGATCAGGTCTTGGTGAATGGGTCCTGTCTGGGTAACCATGTAATTTGAAACAGAAAGGTCTAATATGTCCTTTTCTTCCACAGTAGTGACATACCCAACTATAATTCCTTCCTTTTGATCTGGGCCTATATCCTGATGCCTGTTGTCTCACCTGATGCTGGGGCATCTGTCTTGACATAGTATGATCAGGAGTATTAACAGGTGGCACAAATTGTCTTGCTGGTAATTGTTTCTGCTGAGGCATGGAACTGTAGTCAAACCCAATACCTTTAGAATCTCCAGGTTTCTGTCCTATTTCCAAAATTTCGTCTAAAGCATCAGTACCTTTGTTCATCATCCGCAGTTGCTTGTTCATATTGCCAATCTTGGAAGTAAGTAAGATAACCTCATCATTGAGGTCTGAGTTTATTTTCAGAAGTTTGTCTTTCTCAGCTTGCAAGAGAGTAATGGTCCTCTTTTGTTTTTCTAAAGTTCTACAAACTTCCTCACTTTTGAGATATAGCTCCTTATAAGAATCAGCCAATTCATCATACGTTACCTCTTCATCACTAGATTCATGGTCAGATGTGCACACTCCAGTCAAGGCATTCACATGTTTTGCAGTTTCAGATTCTTCTTCTGATTCATCCTCATCCGTCCAAGACACATTCATCACCTTCTTTTGTTTCTTCAGATACGTTGCACACTCAGTTCTGATGTGACCAAAACCTTCGCATTCATGGCATTGCACCCCTTTGCTTTGATTAATTTTGTCATCAGTTCTAGGTTTCCTCTGATTGTTGACATTTTTAAAGATGCTGCGACTGTTGTCCGGAGCATTTGTCCTAGGGCGTCTGTCCATCCTCTTCACAACTTTATTAAATTGTTTGCCCAACATCACAATATCTTCAGAGATGCTCTCATCAGTGTCTAAATTACTCTCCACATCATCTTCATCAGTGTTGGAGATGAAAGCAATGTTCTTGTCTTTCTTTTCAGATCTTTCATTAACCTTTAATTCAAAAGTTTGAAGAGATCCAATCAACTCATCAACTTTCATATCTCCAATATCTTGGGCCTCCTCGATAGCACATACTTTCATATCGAATTTCTTAGGCAGGGACCTGAGAATTTTGCTAACCAGTTTTTCATCGGATATCTTTTCCCCCAAGGATTCAAAAGTGTTAGCATATTCTAGCACATTCATGTGAAAGTCATGAACACTCTCTCCTTCTTTCATTCTCAAATTCTCAAACTGTGTTGTTAGCAGTTGTAGCCTTGACTTCTTGACCTTTTGAGTACCTTCATGAGCTGTTCTTAGGATATCCCAAGCTTCCTTGGCAATAGTACATTGTTTAATCAACCTGAACATGTTCTTGTCAACACCATTAAACAAAGCATTCAGGGCTTTAGAGTTTCCAATAGCTGCAGTGTCTTCTTCTGTAGACCACTCCTCTTCTGGTTTTAACTCATCAGTATCAACATTATTCGCATCTTTTATTTTAGGAGGGACCCATGCCTTGATCACAGCCTTCCAAGCTCTGCTGTCTAGAGATTTCAAGAAAGCTGTCATGCGTGATTTCCAAATGTCATAGTTTGACCCATCCAACAAGGGTGGTCTGTTCACCAGTCCTCCTTCTTTATCCATTGAGCCAGAAACTTCTTTCCCTGGAGCTCACCCACACAGAACAGGGTGCCTGCTCTGATGCCAATTGAAATTCCTGACAACCTGACTGAAATATGCTGTGCACAATGATGGCACAACTGTCCGAGCGCGTGTCTACTCAGAACAATAATTAAAATAGCACAACGTAACAAAGCACAAATTAAAAGGAACACAGCGGAAAAATAAAGTACACAGTGAGTTTGTTAACCCAGTTCGGAGCAACTCTCCTACTCTGGGGGATACCAATCCAGGAATGATTCCACTATTATAGTTCTAGTGAAAAGACCAACGCAGACCCACTACTTGACTTTGCACCTAGACCCTACCAGTGGCAACTCTATCTAGGAACTCCTAGATATGAGACCCCGTCTCAATTCCTACGAACAACACACACAGTATTGTTATCAAACACACAAAACATAAAACACAACCAAGAGAAACACACGCTAATGACACATACTCACTCCGTACTTAAAAGCTTAGGAGCAGCTTACAAATTACAACTCAAAACAAACTCAGTCCTTAGCTTGAATCAGGGAGATACAAGCAAGGCTCACAATAAACAAACAAAACCCTAAAAACCTTAAAACACACGCTTTACTAACACACACGGTTTTTAGTTACCCAACCAGGGTTTGCCTTCATGAATATATAGTACTGAGATACCACGGGTCTGGGCTTCGAAATAGAGCATGGACATTGACCGGTCCAGCTGAAACAATCTTCTAGAAATAATAAAAAGCTTCCAAATATAGAACAATATCTTGTGGAACAAATAGCAAGGCAAATAAAACTTCAATCAAATCTTCAACCAGATACACACGCCTTGATCAGCAAGCTAGAAGAAAATAAATCTTCAGGCAAATCTTTGGAAGATTGCGTACACAAATATAGAGCGCTAGCAGGCGCGAAAATCACAAGACTTAATGTTGTTCCATATGCTACCGCATCTGTCCCAGCATCTGGCTAGTAGATGTTTTTGCAAAATGTAGCCAATCTACAAAAACCCAACAGAATTAACTGATGGGTGCGGTTAATCAATTCAGACAGAGCCACACCTTCCGTCGTATCACTTGTCGGCATATAAATACTCTTCTCGGAACATCCGATGTACACATGGTTAGCGGAAAGCCAATCCATGCCTAAGATCACGTCAAGTTGCTCCATTGGGAGACACACTAAATCAACATAATAAGTCTTACTAGACACAGTGATAGGATAGTTTTCACAAACATAGCTTGCTTCAATTCCGCCTTCAGTAGCGGTAGATACTAACATTGGAGGATTCAACGGAGACAAAGGCAATTGCAGCGTCTCTACACACTTATATGAAATAAAAGAACAAGTAGCGCCGCAATCAAAAAGAACTTTTACTGGATTTGAACCAAGATAACACATACCGGCAATCAAATCTTCATTAGCCAGAGCCTTAGCGCCGTCAAGAGAGTACACTCTGCCTTTACTAGTTGTAGTTCCTTCAGCTACTCCCTTTCCCCGCTTATAGGGGCATTCTCGCAAGAAATGTCCGGGTTGCTTGCATCCATAGCATACACTAGCACCTTCCATACATTCTCCTTGATGCAATCTCCCACACGTCTTACAAGTAGGATTAGTCCGCTCTTTCTCTGAAGACTCACTGCAGTGTCGATTTCACCTCTTAAACCTCGTTTGTACTGATTCATCTTCCAGACTTCATTCTCAGCATACTCATTGTGTGTGGAATAATAGGACAGCTCTTCAAACTTCTTGGTAAATTCAGCGACCGACATACTACCCTGCTTCAATTCCAAGAACTCTTGTTCCTTCTTTACCTTGTAGGACAAAGGTAAGTATTTTTCCAACATCACCTCTTTAAAGTTTACCCAGTTCACTTCTATATAGTTCGCTTCCATCCTGCGCTGAGCAGATTCCCACCAATCTTCTGCTGCGCCTCTGAGTTGATTTGTGGCATAGACCACTTTATCCTCTTCTGAACACTCGGCCATTCGAAAAATCTTTTCCATCTGTTTAATCCATTTCCTAGCTTCCTGAGGTTCACCTTCTCCATTAAACTCCGGAGGGTGATGTCTATTATATTCCCAGAACACGGGATTACCAATAGCGAGAGGAGGTGGTGGCTGTGGATGGAAACCCTGCCCTTGCTGCATCATTTCCATCCATTTCTGTTGGGCTTCAGCCTGTTGCTGAGCTTGTTGTTGCATCATCAGCATCATCTGCTGATACTGTAATGCATTTTGAGCTTGCTGCTCTTGATACTGCTGCTGCCAGGCTTGCTGCTGCTGTATCATTTGTTCCCACGAATTCATACTTGGTCCTCCACTTTCATCACTGGCTTGATTAGCACGAGGTCTACCGGGTCCTCTTCTTCTCCCAGACATCTTATCCTAGCTGTCATATACAAGTCAAAGTGATCAGTTTTAACTGAATATAACATTTAGAATAATGTCCTGGATCCAAGAGGTCCACAAACATGGATTGTGCTTTAATGACCCAAGGCATGGTCTGAATCGACCTGCTCTGATACCAAATTGTAACACCCATATAGAGATTGCCTAGGATCTCTTACGAGTATTAAAATTTCGTACTGGATACATTAAATACAATACAGAAAATTGGCTTATTAATTATACAATACATGAGTTTCTGATACAATCTGAAAATCTGATACATAACATCCTCAATAATACACATCATAATACATTATCTATACACAACATCCATATATAACTAAAGTAGCACGATCAATCCAAAGCTTTCTATTTACCTTTACGTCGTGCTTCCTGCTGAGAACCTGCACCAGAAGGAAAGGGATGAGACATAACGTCTCAGTGAGCTCCTACCCTACCTACTGTTGGCAACCACAGGGAACCTAGGGTTGCCGTGCCTACCTTGGCAATCTTGGGGATACCTATGATCGCCAAGTCTTAACCTTACCCATAGAGGGCTACCTGACTGTTCTTGCTAAACTGGTGATCAAGGGGTAATCTAGGATCACTGTCTGGTAACTGCTACCTGATATCTGATAACTGTCTGATAATGTAGTGGAATATTAACTGATACATTTTATGTTAGCTGTTAGGGTTGAACAAGCAATATTATCTGAGTTCATTTTACGGAATGCCCCCGGGTGGAGTAACCCCGAAGCACATCCCCTTGATAACCGGTGAAAATTCCTATCATATCAGGCTAACACCGGACTCCTCTTGTCTAAGTGTGTGGTTATCCTCGCAGAAAGTTCCTGGCCCGTTCCAGCTGTATCCGGAACCCCCCGTCCTCTCTAACTGATCGAGAGCACAGGAGACACACTACAACTTTGTGTGGTTACTCACGGAAAGTTCCTGGCCCATTTCAGCAATGTTGAAACCCCCTGTCCTCTCTAACTGGTCGAGAGCACAGAAGACACAAAGTTTATCCTGATTATTAATTATTATTCCTGGTATATTTATAAATATACGTATCCTGATAAATAACATAACTGGTATGTGTATATCTGATACACCATCTGAAACTATGCATATCTGATGCATTCCTATTCTCATCATTTCTTATCTTATGTACTTGTAAGTACGTCTATAACTTACTAAAAGCTTTTGCATAATAATGCATTTATAGGGATTACATCCTCCCAATACTTAGCATGTGAATCTATGATCATAGGCTTACCGTTCTCATAAGCCACTGCTTGGTTATTGGAAACAATCCCATAACCGTCTAAACTTTGCCCTTACAATTCTAACTATTCTAAGTCATTGCTCAATCCTTGTTCCTAACATTTTCATCCTTTTTGGGAGCCTCTTGGATGAGTTAGAATGGTAGTCATTGTTTCTAAAATGTTTATGGAGAAAACGGATGCGAAAAACCATGCCTACGCGCTCCAGAACCCCCAAAACAGCTAAGCTGTCATGGCTGTTCTGGGGCTGGTCGCTTGAAGCGACAGCCTGGTCGCTTGTAGCGACCGTAGGCAGAACAAATCCTGCCTGGTCGCTTGTAGCGAGCTCCAGCTCGCTGTAGCGACCATGACAGGTCCAGAAATCTCAAAAATGTCATTTTTCATCATTCCAAACCATCCCAACACACCCAAGCTTCCCCAAAGGTATAAAAAGGATTTTCTTAGGCATATAAACCACTTAAACATAGCTGGAACAAGGAATTAGCAAATAACATAATCTAGGGCACTTTTCATTAAATTTGCTCTAAGTTAAATTAACTCTCAAACTTACTCAAAACGGGTTCTAAAACCCTAGGGAGCTCACCTAAGCCTTGATTGGTGCTTGTTAGTTTCTGAACTTCAAACCCTAACTTCTCCTTGATTCTTCCTTGTTTCTTCTTTTTCTTTTCTTGTTCTAACTTTCCACACAAACAAACTTGCTAGCAAAACTTCACAAGAATTGGATGAAAGCTTGATGGGTGATGGCAAGGTGAGAGGGCGTGAGCTAGAGGAAGGGGGAGGAGAAAATCTGATTTTGTGGAAGTGAAGGGAGAGTAGAAATATAACAAGAAAATATCTTGTTCCTTTTTCAAATAATCCTCCCCTTTCAAATAATTACCATAATGCCATTGCCACAAATTACAAAATTGCCATGCTTCTTAATAGCTTCTAATAATGATAACTGATACTTATAAGCGGGATATTACAGGTACCAAGATTTTGAGGTTAAAACACAAGTTTCAGAATTTTGAGTTCTGCTACGATCGCAGAGCGACCAGGACTTTGCTCTGCGAAGCTTCAGACGCAGAATTACTGTTCAGACGCAGAATGAAGCTTCAGATGCAGAATTACCCTTCAGACGCAGAATTACTGTTCAGACTCAGAATGAAGCTTCAGACTCAGACTCACCCTTCAGACTCTGAATGATCAGACGCAGGTACTCGTAGAGCGAAGCTAAGGGTCGCAAAGCGAAGTGGTCCAGAATGACTTTTTATTAACAAACAGTTGTATCAAGCTCATGATCTTTGAGATTCCTTGGAACAGAGATACTTATGAGCCTTCATGGATTAGCCTAGGATAAACATATGTATCATACAGAGTGATGGGTAGTTTCCCACAGGATTTCAGGTAAGAGGAACAGGTATATTACAGATGGGATAGTAAGCCCATAAGTATGACATATGATAACGATATGTCTAGAACCTATAATAGGTTAGCAGGAATATAGAGGTATTCAGATTAAAGTACAAGAGTACTAGGAATGTTTCTCAACATTCAAGGATTCAGATAAGAATAGTATCAGGTATGTTAAGGGTTAGATTTTCAAGATACCCTTAACCAGGCAGATTATAGTGTACCTTAGTCAGTGGCACTAAGTTTTCCCCAGGTTCAGGTACATTTATATGTACATCAGGGCGTGTCTCAGTTGTTCACGTCAAAGTGACACTGAGGATGTACGCAACAGTTCAGGACAGGATGTACCTTAGGTAGTGGTACAAGGCTAGTATCAGGAATTATACAGATTATATGTATGTATATATGTTGACAAGTCGTGGCACAGGTACACTTTAGATTTATTCTGGATAGGCCAGCCCGTTAGGGAGCCTACATGACGACTCATATATATATATATATATAGGGGTCATATCAAGTGAGAATGAGTATTTTATGTGAGAATGGTAGGAATAATTAATAGCCTTAGGATTAAAAATGAGTGGTCAAGATTAAAAGACTCAATTTAAGTGTTATTGTGTCCCTTCAATTTCTAACTCGTCTCTTTGTTGTCAATGGGTTTTTCAAATCCCAGATTAATTGTCATTCACCTTCATGATTTGTTTCTTTGCCACTTCAATTGATAGAAAGATTGTTCCTTTGCCTCTTGGAGTTTCAAAAATCTTAAAAATATTTTGGAAAAAGAAAGGAAAGAATCACGGGAACAGATCTGGTGGAGAACGAGAACAGATATGGTGGTTCCCTTGTATTGCTGCCTAACCTTGCCGGCGGCATCTCCACCTGTCACGGTTCCCGTCGGCGCCGCCAGCGAGTGTAAGGGAAAGAGAGAGAGAGAGAGAGAGAGAGAGAGAGAGAGAGAGACGACAAGTGAGTGAAGACGGTCGGAGAGAGACAACAAAGGAGAGAGTGAACGAGATGCCAGTTCACCTTCGTCGTCGGCAGAGAACGAGAACGGCGCGGGAGAGAAGGAAATGAACAAGTGAATTATGCAGTAGTTTTAATGGTGTGGTTAAACATGAGGTAAGAGGCACTGTAGATTGGTAGGTTGAAGAAGATGAAATGTAAATGGGTTTAACGAAAACTATTAGCTAAGAGAGGGAGCATGTGAGTTCTTTTAATCTTGACCACTCATTTTTAATCCTAAGGCTATTAATTATTCCTACCATTCTCACATAAAATACTCATTCTCACTTGATATGGCCCCTATATATATATATATATATATATATATATATATATATATATATATATATATATATATGGGTATGAATAAATGGGTAGCCCTCATATTAAAAGGAATAGTTGAGATTAAAACATGACTTAAGTGAGATATGTGCAAATAATGTGTCAATTCTCACTCCATCGCTTATGCACCAATGTGTTAACTCTTCTTCGCATCTTCTAGTTCTGCTTTCTCCATGCATTTTTTTCACAACATCTCTCTCGCCCTTGAATGATAATAACAAATAGAGGATAAAAATTCATTTGTAACCTTATTTATTTATCTATTTGTTCATATTGCAATTTTTTTTTAATTTGTTTTGCAAAGTTTTTTGGTATTTTCTTCTCTAAATAAATATAAATAAAGATATTGGCTAAACTTGTTGTTCTTGAGAGTACCAAATATGAAATCTAGCATTCTTGCTTGAATTTTGTTTTTAATCTATTGGAGAAGATGATGAGACTAATTTAGCTTCTACATGAGATTAATAGATTGATTTATCTTTTAATTGAGATGAATAATTGGAGGGGAAGAAGAAATGTTGAAGCAAGGAAAACGAAGTAGGGTTTGAATGCGCAATGTAACACCCATACTAATTTTATCTAGAATATTAGCATACGCATTATACTGATACCCATACTAATTATGTTGAACTGATACGTGTACCCTCAGTGTCACTCTGACGTGAACAGCTGAGGCACGTCCTGACATACATATGAATGTACTTGAAACTGGGGAAAACCTGGTACCACTGCCTAAGGTACACTATACTCTGCCTGGTTAAGGGTATCCTGAAAATCTAACCCTTAACATACCTGATACTATTCTTATCTGAATCCTTGAATGTTGAGAAACATTCCTAGTACTCTTATGCCTTTAATCTGAATACCTCGCTGTTCCTGTTAACCTATTATAGGTTCTAGACATATCATTGTCATATGTCATACTTATGGGCTTACTATCCCATCTGTAATAATTTTCTGTTCCTCTTACCTGAAATCTTGTGGGAAAACTACCCATCACTCTGTATGATACATATGTTTATCCTAGGTTAATCCTTGAAAGATCATGAGTTCCTCTATCCCAAAGCATATCAAAGATCATTGGCATGGTACACTATTTGTTAATAAAATGCCATTCTGGACCACTTCGCTTTGCGACCCCTTAACTTCGCTCTACGAGCATCTGCGTCTGATCATTCAGAGTCTAAACATTCAGAGTCTGATATTCCTGAGTCTGAAGCTTCGCAGAGCGTCCAAGAACTTTGCTCTGCGAACTCAGCTTCTGATTACTTTGCAAAGCGAAGTCTGGGCGATGGCTAGGCGAAGATAGGCAGTAGCAAAACTATGCTACTTCGCAGAGCAAAGTCATGGTCGCTCTGGGACCGTAGCAGAACTCAGAGTTTTGAAAAACAAGTTTTAACTTCAAAGAATCCTGGTACCTAACCGCCTAGTGATCTTTGAAACATGCCAGGGACTCATTTAAAACTATAAAAACATACTGGAATCAAGGATTAAGCATGAATTAAGCATATGTATCAAAAGGGGAAAAACTATCCTTTTTCCTTAAGCCTTAGAAATTAAGTTGTGATTCTCACACAATATGACCCAAAAGGGATAAGCTACTCTACGGAACTCACCTAATAATTGCAGATCTTGCCAAGCTTCCTTTTACCAAAACCCTAGCTTTGGAATTCCTCCTCTTGACTTGGTTTCCTTAGCTTTCTCTTGCTCCAAGCTTCCCAAAGTTTAGCTTGCATGTGATCCAAAAGGTTTGGGAAGAAGAGTGATGGATTAAAGGCTGTTTGATGATGATGGCCGAAATCCTAGAGAGAGAGAAAAATCTGAATTCTAGAGAGAGAAGGGAAATGAGGAAATGAAGAAAATCTTAGCTTTCCCCTATATAAAGCCCTTCCAGCTCATAATTACAATTTTTGCCCTTACTCGCTCGTAATTCCTCTGATACTGATAAAAATTACATTTAAGCGGGATGTTACACGCAAAGAAGAGGAAGCTGAAGTCTTAACGCATTGGTGCATAAAGAATGAAGTGAGAACTGACACATGACTCACTTAAGTTATATTTTAATCTCACATTCTTTTTAATCTGAGGGCTACCAATTATTCATATCGTTCTCAAATAAAGATAACATTCTTACTTGATATGTCTCATATATAATAGATAGACAAATAAATAAACATATAGGCAAAAAGACAGTTAGATAGAGAGTCGAAAAGACAAACAGATAGAACATTTTTGAGGTGTGTGTCCTTAAAAAAATAAACTGGACTTTGAAATAGAACAATTAGTTCAAATATATAAAATTAGGAAAGACGTAATTGCTTATTCTCTCTAGAACTTGAATAAAAACACTATAGTTTTGAGGATATATTTTCTAGGGTTGTCTAATATCTACCCCGTACAACGATGGACCCTCCTATTTTTAGTAAGTTTTAATAAAATATAATTTTGATTCTTGTTAGAAATGAATTAAAAAAATAAATTATATATTTATGATAAAATCAAAGTAATATATGTTGTTTGTTGAGATTTTTATGCAAAACAAAATCAGATATTGTTTGTTTAGATATTTATGTTAAATATATAAAAGGGAAATTGAAGAGAATTTAAATATATAAAAGGGAAATCTGAGAGAATTTGAAAGAATATGGAGATGCTAAAAGTGATTTTTTTTGGTCAAGTAACCAATTGGCTTATAAATTCACCTTTTCTAAGGTGAATAAATGGGGTGTCCGGGGCTCGAACTCCAGCCCCTGCATAAATTATGCATTGTCCATACTAACTAAACTAAGCTCACGGGGACAAAAATGAATTTCTTTAAATTGAATAATCTTACTTTTGTTATGAATAATATTATTATGGTATGAATGTCCATATTCCCTAAGGCTTTCTATGTTCTTTAACTCCTAGGAGTGAATGCCTATATTCATTGTTATTGGCACTTAGTCTTATGACTCTTCATGTACTTGTAACTTACCACATTTGTGTCCTATAAATAGGACTTATATGTCAATGTAAAGAACACACTTGTGAAGAGAATAATACAAAAAAACTTTCATCTTCATCTTTGATCTTGTGCTTTTACTTTGTTTTATAACACGTTATCAGCACGATGCTCTGACCATTTGAGATTCGATTATTTGGAACATGTAGTTTTGTTTGAAAGAAGAACTAGGGCATATAATCTGGTAACACACAGAGTTGTTCTTATGGTAAGCCTTTTGAACCATTTTCTTTCTTTAGTTATATAATTATAATATCAACATTTACATCTCTTTTAGAAAATAACATTTAGATAACCACGACTATGAAGGTTCTAATCTCATTCATATCTATAGTTATATAATTTTTGTTTTGCACATAAATTTTGTTGGAAAAATTTACTTGACTTGTATAATTATCATATTTTTTTTTGTTCTTGTTAAATTTTAGAAGAATTTAACACCGAAGTTCTTTAACATATAATTATCATATCTTTTTTTTTTTAAATTCCAGAAGAATTCAACAACGAATCATCCTTGAAGGATAGTTCAAACATTAAAGATATTTTGTTATATAGTTCTTGAAGAACTATTTTTCCTTTTAATATTAAAGCATCCATGAAGGATTGCTCAAAGAACGAATATATATTTTTTCATTGATTTGAGATATAGTTCTAAAAGAACGAATAATTTAATATCAAGCATTCGTAAAAGATTGCAAAATAAAAATATTGTGATTTTCCTTTGTTATTCTCGATAGAGGTTTGTGGTGAGTTCTTGAAGAACTAGATCTTTGTTAACATCTATTGAATTTATATTTTTATCATGCTAATTTTTTATATTTTTAATAATTTTTTTGGCTTATTTGGTCATTTGGTCCTCTAAATAATTTCCAGTTTTCATTTTGGTCTCATATCTCGAAAAATCAACATTTTGGTCCCCTTGCTTTTTCTCCGTTATTCAAAAAGGTCACTAGCTGTTAACTTTAACCCCAAATGTCTATGGTGGACCAACCTTAAGAGTGGTCCACCATAGATCCTATTAATTATTTTAATTTAAACCATTTGATCTTTTTTTTTAAAGGAAGACCATTGAATTACGCAAGTCTATTTTATCTTACGGTGAGTCAACAACAACCAATTAAATTTCCATTTCTTCATCTTCTTTCTCACTCTTGTTTATAATATTCAACATTTTCTTCATACATATTCATCAATCATGCCCAGAAAAAAAATCATAATCATCTAAAAATCCATTACACAACTTTTCATCATCCCATCATCTTTATGAATTGATAAAATAAAAAACAAACAAAATCATAAAAAAAAAAACCACCAAACCCAGAAATTGATATTTCACCAACCAGCAAAGATCTCTCCTTTTCCCACTCCTCCTTGCTCGTTCGAAACTGATCTTTAAGATGTTGATAAGCTTCTTCAAGATGCTTAAACTGTTCATTTCTCCATTTAATTTTATCTTGCACAGTAACATTTTCTTCCTCCAATTGCATTATCACATCCTCTCTCAATTTCATCGTCTTCGCTTGCTTAGCTCTCTCCTCGGCCTCAATACACTTCTTCTCAGCAGCCAATAACGACGACTTAAGGCATCAACAACAACAATTTATGCAACAACAACAACAATTTCGGCATCAACATCATCCTCTCATAGAAAACCCATAAACAATTTTTCCACTAAAAAAACATCACTTTTATTTCAGACATTAAACCAAATCAAGCAAAATCTTCAAACCCATTTTTTAATTTTTGTTCTTCTTCTTCAGATTTACTAACACAAGGCAAATCAACAATAATCTTCAAACCCAAATAAAAAAAAAACAAATCAAAACACAAGGGTTCGAATGGATTGAGCTCTAATGATTTCTAAAAGTACAGGATTTGGATGAAGCAACGAGAGGCTAAGAATGAAGAGGAAACTTGAAATTGAAATTAAAACGTGTTGAATGAGATGGAGAAAACTGAAATTAAGAAGAAAATAAGAAGATTAATGAAGATTTGATTTTTTTTTCTTCTGGGTTGATGATTTTTTTTCTGGGTATTTTTTTTTATAAACATGATCTTGAAGAAGAGAAAAGAAGAAGATGAATAAAGAGAAAATGAATCAGATCTGGAATGGTGTTTTTTTTTATGATTTTGTTTGTTTTTTATTTTATCTATTCATAAAGATGTTGTTGACTCACCGTAAGATAAAATAGACTTGCGTAATCTAATGGTCTTCCTTTAAAAAAAGATCAAACGGTTTAAATTAAAATAATTAATAGGATATATGGTGGACCACTCTTAAGGTTGGTCCACCATAGACATTTGGGGTTAAAGTTAACAGCCAGGGACCCTTTTGAATAACGGAGAAAAAGCAAGGGGACCAAAATGTTGATTTTTCGAGATATGGAACCAAAATGAAAACTGGAAATTATTTAGAGGACCAAATAAGCCTAATTTTTTTTATTGAATTTTATTCAGTTAACACATTAGCATGTTTGATATTCTTGATAAATTTTTGAATAATTTAACATCGAGTATCCCTGAAGGGTTGCGCAAAAGAATTGTTCTTGATCATTGTGAAGATCATGTATAATTCCTGAGGAACTAAATATATATGAAGATCAAAAGAATTTTCCCAGAAGGATTGCAAACAATCGAATTTTTATCATTGTTTATGAAGGTTTGAGATATATATAGTTCTTGAAGAACTAAATATTTAATATCAAGCATCCTCGAAGAATAGAAAAATCATGACATTCCTTGGTGTTGATAGATTTATGGTTGAAAATCAGATCTATTTTATCTTTGTATTATTATTATTATTTTTTTTAAAAAAAGAGTATTGAAGAGTTATACGTTGAGAATGTAATGTAGTTCTCGAATAATTAAATTTTTTTTAGGATCCCTGAAGGATCGCTCAAATGAAGAATTTTCTTGTTCATTGTTTATGAAGATTTGGAATATAGCTCCTGAAGAACTAAAATTTAATATTAAATCATCCTTGAAGGATTGCAAAATTGTGATTTTACTTGCTTATTGTTCATAGAGGTTTGTGGAGTTCTTGACCACAATTCAAATACATAAGATCTATTTGATCGTAGTATAAATTCTATGAAAGAATTAAAGAAAAAAAATAAATTATTTATGCCTCTTGAATGTGCTCCTGAAGTAGCAGAATTGAGAAAATAATATAAAGAAAACTTTGAAAGATAAATCACATTTGTGGTTGAACATAAGAGTAGTCATTGATTGAAAAGATGAAGTCTCACATGATAAATTAAACTTTATTAGATTGAATCATCTATACTCGTTGTTTCGTATAATTTGTGCTCCGCATATTTATTTATTTATTTATTTATTTATTTTGGTAGAATGCTCCACATAATTGCTTTTCAAATGAAATAGTAGGTATTGTGTTTATGAATTTGATATTATTGCTACTTTTGAAACGATTAAGATTTACAAACTATATTGTTTTGAAATGAGGATCTTGTTAGTTTACTGAATAACTATAAATCATATTTGTATTATGGACTCCTTCTAAAAAGTATGTCTATGCTATTTCAAGGTTTCGTTCAAGTATTGCTCCTAGAACTTGGACTCACTAAGGAGTACAATAATTTTATGTATATTTTGTTGGATATTGTTTGTAAATGAATAATTTCTTATGTAAAAGACTATAAAAAATTGGATGAGTGATAGAAAGAAACTAATTTTATTATTATATTTGGCATTGCAAAAATTATTAAAGACTCCAGAAGAGTCAATATATTGTTACATGGAGGAATAGAATTACACATTGAGAATGCATTATATTCCTCTAGGTCTCATAGAAATTTATTATCCTTCTAAATGGATATCATATTGAAATAAGAAATAAAGGAGATGTTGAATAGCTCTATATTACGAGACATGTTTTGGATAGAAATAAGTGTAGATAAAAAAATTACATGTCTTCATATGGATTGACTACACTTATATTAGTGTAATTGAAGCACGGATAATTGTAAAACTGAAATTTACATATCATGTTAAATTTATTGTTGGCAAGACCGGTTGGGTTATCCCGGATCTATTATGATGCGAAAATAGTTAAAAATTTATACGGACATGTATTAAAGAATCAGACGATTCTTCAAACCATTAATGTTTGTGTGTTATTACTTTCCAAAGTAAGTTGACAATATGAGAAAATAAGTCTCTTATATATATTAGGTGATATTTGTGGATGAATACACCGATGAAGTGAATCATTTTGATACCTTATAGCTTGATTTAATACATCGACTAAATGATCACATATATGTTTATTGTCAACTCACAACCAGAAGTTTGTTAGATTGTTTTCTCAACAAATTTGACTAAGAGCTCAATTTTATGGAGTTTTCAAGAAGCATTTAATGAGTATCATTTCTCAATTTAAATTGATATTGAACATCGTGTAGTATATGTTCATAAAAAAATGGTCTTGAAGGTCCATTCTTTAGACGTCTAAAGTTAATTGTATGAATGATACTTATGAGAACATAACTTCTAAATTCTACTTTGGGAACATGTAATCTAGTATGTTGAGATATTGATTCGCATCAAGTCAACACATTATTATGTGTAAGTCCTCCCCTTAATTTATAATTTATTTTAGGTTAACAACCAAATATTTTTCATCTAAGTGAATTTTTGGATGTGTTGTGTATATTGTGCGCACCTCGTTTAAAAAACGCGCAATCCTCCGAGGACGTCCGCGAACGCTCGGAGGGCCTTTGTGAAGTCGCCACCAAAGTTTTTGTGTAAAGGGAACGTTGATAAACCCTTAAGTTTTTTATTTGAAAGGGAAACGATAATAAAACCCTTTGACGATGAGGAAAAGGACTGGTCATCGCAACCATTGTCGGGTTCGGGAGTCGGTTACGCAAGGGGAAGGTATTAGCACCCCTCACATCCGTTGTACTCAACGGGAACCTTCTATTTGGCTAAAGCTTAAATTGTTTTTAAATGTTTTGCGCGCATGCTTATCTATGTCAAAAGAAAATATACTAAAAGGGGGAAAAGGGATAAAAACAAACGAAAGAAAAGAAAAAAAGTTTTTTATTATTGCGCTTGACAAGATGTCGATCTTGCTCCTACGTATCTCCCGGTAGTCGGAGAATTCAAAGCGTACGTAGTTCTTTGGTAGAAAAACGTACATATGTTGGTTGATTTTAAATGGACGATGTTTTAACCGAATTCTTGCGATTGAACGTAGCTTGTATGCTCGCGCTGGGGAGACTTATTAAGCGTATAACTTGTATGCTCGCGCTTGGGAGACTTATTAAGCGTTTGTTCACGAATCGCGCTAGAATAGGTAAAACATGTCCGTTGGGTAAGAGGGTTCAATTTGGTCGCGTTGGGACCTAAAGAGGTACAATGGACTCAATCGAGTCGATCATTGACCGAGGTGACTCTAAACGAGTTGGGGGATTGAATCTAATGGCCACGGTGGACCAAAAGGTTCGGATTGACCACAAGGGGCCAAGATTTGGTTTGGTATGGTCGGATACGTTGAAAAAAAAGGGAATGACGATTGTCCGAACGACGAGACATACGTCACGCATTCGTACAATCGGGGCAATGGAGAGACATACGTCACACCATCCCTTTTTCATTCAAGTTTTTGGTAGAATTTCTTAGAAATCCCAAAGTTTATCAAAACATTTGGTTTGAAAACCCAAAATGAAAAGATTTTAGCTTTTTGTTAGAAAACGCACAAGTTCGGCTCGTTTTGCGAACGGTTTTGAGAAAGCGAACAAATTCGGTGTATGTTCACGCTTGGTTTTGAAAATCATGAACAATGTTTATTGTTCAAGTTTTAATTTGAAATGATGAACATAGCTGGTTTGTTCAAGTTGTTTTGAGTGTTTGGGGACATAACTTGTTTTGCAAGTTACCCACAAAAGTGTTACCCGAACTTGCGAGTTTTCCAATATTATGCAAAATCCTTGACATGGTTTGGATAAAATGAGTTTTAAACCTCTTAGGTTCTGAGCTCTTGGGCTAGAACCTCAAAAATTGGCCATTTGGGCACCTAAACTCAGATTCTGAGTTCTGTCATGGTCGCTCTGCGACCATGACTTCGCACTGCGAACAATGCGAATTTTTGAGTTCAGAAGCTGTTTCTGAACTTTTGTTCAAAAACAACTTCTGAACACACTCAGGACCTTTCAGGTGAGTGAAAAGCTTTGAGTTTTTGCAATGAAAAGAGCTGGACAAACCAGTTTTGATGTTTTTAAAACCTTGGGATTTCTTTTGAAATTCAAAAGGGGTTTTTTAGAACAAAGGGTTTTGGACCAAAATGGCTATGCAAGCACAAATGTAAATGCAAAACAAAGGCTCAAAAACTTACAGAGATCCTTAGCAAAGCTCCAGCTGCAATGGATTTGAATTGGTTGAAGATTCTTGCAAAGGTTTTGAATATTGGATGAACTTTGAACTTAGCAAGGCTTTGTGTTTGATTGGTTTTTTCTGGTTGTTTGAGTAGTGTTTCTTTGTGTGTAAATGCTCTTTGAATGCTGTATTTTCTGCTTAATTTATGCTCTCACAATGCTACATTTCCCCTTGCCTTGCATCTCTATTTATAGGCCAAAATGCAATCTCAAGTAATGATGGAAAATCCCTAGGTCCTAGCTGATTTGTGGGCTAAATTCAGGCTATTTGGCTTTGCATTTAATGCTAATGGATAGAGGCAACTCTGCCTTGTGCCAAGGGTTAAGTCTTTGACTGATTTAAGCCACAAAATCAAAGGTTTTTAGGATAGTAATGATGATGAACATGGCTGAATTGCAATTGGCCAAGCTTGGGGATCAATCCTTGCAATCTCAATGGTTGATCAATAAAAACGTGCACTGTGATGTGCAGAGATTGGGGGATGCAAAAGGCTACATATGGCTGGTGTGAGGGGTGAAAAGTTGCTGCCAAAACAGGGTAGGCACTCATGACTTTTTCAAGTGAAAAATCCAGCTGGGTTTGACTGGTTTTGGGGAGCAAGCAGGAAGAAAGACTTCAAGCAGGTGGCTGGCAACCTTGGGGTGGTTAACAGGTCACTTGGGAGGGACAAGAGCTGCCCAAGGGCAAGCCCACTTGCTTGTCACATGCTAGGTTGGAAGAAAAAGCTTCCAACCTTGGCATTAATGGCAAGTCTCTCATTTCTGGTTTTGATTGGCCCAATTAGCCATGAATGCTGATTAAAATAAATATGCAAATGATGTGCAACAAATTCTGGAATTAAATCAAAGAATCCAAAAATCTACAGAAAAATCGCAGACTTCGCAGTGCGAAGTCATCATTTTTGAAATGTTGACTTTTTTGTTGACTTTGACTTTTTTCCCCCTCTTTGATTTTTTTTTTATTTTTGTTTTAAAAGGCTTAGGACAAAATTGGGGTACTACATATATCACAATTGCTCCAAAATAATGCACTAAGATAAATATTGAAAGAATATTGGGAAAATATATTTGATATGAATCCCCTACTATTATAAATTGTATTGAGCCAACTTCAGTAGGCCGATTATCGATTGATGGATTAGTTTTCCCAATATTAGGGGGAGAGAATAAGCAGCTGAAAATGTGAACCTGAAGTTCAATTGAATGAAAATGTGAGCCCGAAGTTCAATTGAATTATTTGAAAAAAAATATTATTATCTCATCTTGATCCTCGAAATATCACTCATTTGCAAAGTTAAACAAATAAAATAGCAGCTGCTAATGCTCCAATCGGTTCCAAATATAAAAATCCTCAAATAAGAAAAGGAGCCAAAATGAAAGATAACCCAAATGAGGATATAGAAACTCTAAAAGAGTCTTCTAACATAATGGATTTTTCAGTTCTAGAAGAACTTATCAGGTACCTGAAATTTATGAAATATCGATAAATTATGTCATGAATGAAAGATCTCAATGAAATGAGATGGAACCGAAAAGTAAAAGTCAACGATGACGATGTTTTTACATAAAATATAGCGCTATATTTAAAAATGATAATGAGGATCATGAATCAAAGTCTATTGAGGATTATAGACAATAAAATGATTGACTAAATGGAAAGACAAATTTGAGGCAATATTAAACTAGCTTTGCAAAGCGAATGGTTTTTGAACCAGTAGTCCATACATCTGAAGAAGTGTAAATAAAAGAGAATCATGAAATATTGATATATGAAGTTTGCCTTATTTTCAAGAGTATTGGTGAAAACCTACTATTAATTTTGAAGAGGCGTATCCACCTGAAGTGAATTCAAGTACATTATCATACTTGATTAAGTATAGCACCACTTGAAAGCCTCAATCTATCTATATATGAAGTACATGTTACAATATATTTATATGACTCACTTGATATTTTTCTATAAAATTCCCTGAAGGAATCATTTTATCGAGGCATACAATTCATATTATTGAAGAGATTACTTAATCAACTTGAAATATAGAAACATGTTGTATAATATTCTTAGTGAATATTTTCTAAAAGAGAGATATAAAAATGATATCATTTGTCCATTTTGAAATAAACCTGAGAACTCTTGAAGAGTTTTTGAAAGTTGATTTATTAAAGAAAAATATTGAGATGAAATATGTAGAAAGGGTAAATATTTATTTGAGTTGAGTATTTGAAGAGTAACACTTTTGTTAATCAAGACGCTTATATAACAAGGTGGTAAAATGTTTATATATGGACAAATCTCATTTGTTGTATACTCAAATGGTTGAAAAGTCATTAGATGTAGACAAAGATCGTTTGAAAATTTGAGTAAATTATGAAGAATTAATTGATCCTGAAGTACCATATTGTAGCTCAATTAAAGGACAATAATGTACATACCTTGATGATTATTCATGTTATCATCTATTATTATTTTAGATATGCAGGTTATTTGTCGGATCCTCAATATTAATGTGCTTTATTGAGGTTTATGATTAAACACATAGAAGAAACTTGTGGTTTGTCTTTCAGAAGAACGAGCAACAATCCTTTATGAATATAATACCATATGCATTGTCAATTTGAAAGGATATGATATAAGCAGTCAACAAATTTATTCATGTGATAATATTGCAGACATTTTCACAAAGTCACTCTCAAGCATAATTTTTGAACAACTGATGTAAAAGATTGGTCTTCATCGTCTCAGAGATGATTGTTTGGATGAGGGGGGAGATATAAATATATCTTGCACTCTTTTTCCCTTCACCATGGTTTTGTCCCACTGGGTTTTCCTGGTAAGGTTTTTATCGAGGCAAATGTATTGGATATTGTGCTCTTTTTCCTTAACTAAAATTTTTTTTCCCATTGGGTTTTTTCTTAGTAAGGTTTTAATGAGGCATATCCTTCATGGACATCCAAGGGGGAGTGTTATGAATAATATTATTATGGTATGGATGTCCATATTCCCTAAGGCTTTCTATGTTCTTTAACTCCTATGAGTGAATGCCTATATTCATTGTTATTGGCACTTAGTCTTATGACTCTTCATGTACTTTTGTAACTTACCACATTTGTGTTCTATAAATAAGACTTATATGTCAATGTAAAGAACACACTTGTGAAGAGAATAATACAAAAAAACTTTCATCTTCATCTTTGATCTTGTGCTTTTACTTTGTTTTATAACAACTTTAATATATAATGTGATTATCTACTATTTTTTTGAGGCAATCTATATATTTTTCTCTTAGGAGTATTTTGTCTTTTACAAGTTACACATAAGAGCAAATGACACCTTATTTGACATCAAAATTTTTATATCAAAATATGAATTATCTTTTTCCAAATCTTTACAAATGCCTTCTTAAAAATCAACAGTACACGTGTCATCTTCATATTCTCCATCTCATTTAATGCTTTTTTATCAGCCAATCAACATGGATCTTGACACATTTATTTTTTATTAGCCAATCAAAATGGATCATGACTCATTTATTTTTCATCAGCCAATCAAAATTGATCATGATGACATGATTTTTTCCTATATATAGACAATTTTGTTTTTCATTATTTTCATCTATCTCTTCCTCCCATAAAATAATCACTGATTTCAACCCCATTCTCTTTTCTTTTATTTGTTTATTTCTTTTTTTAATGTTTTATTGTTTGTTTAACATTTCTTATTCTTAGCTTACTTTTTATTGTGATTTCTTATGTTGTTGTTTTCTTATTCATATTCGCTTTTAAATTTTCTTTTGGTGTTTATATGTTCTTTGTTTTTGACCAGATCTTTAGTTTGGACATGGAAGTCAATCAAGAGAAAAGAAGAAATGCATCACGTATCAATTAGAATATATATGAAGGATTTCTATTACCAAGTTCAAATATAACCATTTTCATCCCCCCTTTTATTTTATTTTAATCTCTCAATATTCACAACTTTTTCTATCTATTTATTCTTCTTTGGTTAACATTTCTTATGTTTCTTATGTTGCTATTTTACTTTTAATATTTTGATCTTTTATATTTTCTTTTGGTGATTATATTTTATTTTTCTTTATTTTTCCTACTTTATAATCGGTCGATAGACAAGGGAAAAAAAAGCATCACATTTTCACAAAATTGGTTGAATCGATGACTTTGGAGTGGAAATGATAAAAAAAAATACATGATAGACTTTCTATTATATTTTATAAATCATTCATGTCGTGAATCATTCTTCTTTTACCCATGTATGTTTAATGTTTTTTTAAAGTTGCGCAATTTGTGGGTATGAAATGGTGAATATACTTTTCAAAGTTTCAAATGCAATCCCTTCATTTAGATAATTCTTATTCTACTCCATACATTTAACAAAAATGATCAATTTTATCATTTGAAATCATACATAAAATTAAATTAGAAAGTGATGAAAAATAAATAAAATTAATATTCAAATTCAAACATCAGTTTTCAATATAAAAAAAAACACCATTTTTCTATCAATATTTCAATTTATCTATCAATTATTACCATTTTTCTATCAATATTTCAATTTATCTATAAAATTAAAATAGAGGTTTATGTTCCTTTCATTCATGAGAATAGAGAAAATAAATTTGAAAAAGAAAAAAGACGAAAAATGAATCTTGACAGGAGAGAAATGGTAAGGAAAAAAAGGAGTGTGTGCATTACACACGAGAGTTTGGAAAATAGAGTGAGTTGCCGGTAATTTTGTTAGTTTATTTAAGGATTTAAAAATTTTAAGGTAATTATTTTACCAAAAATTATACTTAATTAAAAAAACGCTACATCATTTTAAAATTTCTAATAAGCATATATTTTATCAACCGACACAACACATATGCATTTTTCCATTATCACTACTAGGAAAAGCAAAATTAGTGACGGAAAAAATAAAATCCTTCACAAATTCCTTGGTCGCAAAATTTAGTGACGGAATTTGAGAAGGATTTCATGTTTTCCCTTACTAATTTTTGTTTTTTAGTAGTGTGTACGATTCCACCAGAGACCAAAGTCAAAGAATTTGAAATAATGAAGGTTGAATTAAAAAAAATAGCATGAAAGCGAATGACATCCAATTAATAAAATTTAAGTTAAACAAATGACAACCAAACACTAAAAAAATAGTTCACCGCAATTTTGGGACTTCCGGAGGATCCTACACCAAGTTTGATCACTATATTAGGCTAAGAGAACCCACAAAAATGAGATTGATATCACATCTTCACCCAAATCCTTAAGACATCCTGTATTTGGGTCATCTCACTTATATATTGCTCAAAATTTACTCTTGCATTGAGCACAGAACTTTATCTCACACTTGACACATTAACATATATGAATCAAGTGTATAACTCTCGGTGTCTGTAATTACAAGACACAGTCAAATAAGGTCAAACAAAGGCATATCATGTTCAAAAATGTTGGTTGGTGGCAGTTTCATGAAGGTAAGTTTATGCTCATTTCTTTCATGAGAGGAATGAAAAAAAATTAGAAAAAAAAGGACATGAAAAAGGAATTTGAACATGAGCAAAGATAAGGGAAACAAAATAAGTATTGTGTGTTTTGTTGGTGAGAGTATAGGGAACAGTGTCAGTTGCCGGTAATTTTATGGGTTTGTTGAATGAGTTGGAGATTTTTAGGTAATTATTTTACCAAAAAAATTAGATTCAATTAAAAAAAATACCACATAATTTTAAATGTCTAATAAGAATGTATTTTGTCAACCCAGCATAACACATGCAATTTTCCATTGTCACTTGCCACCAAATGTCAAAAGGGAATGAGTTTGAAATAATAGAAGTTGAATAAAAAAATTTAGATAAAAGAGAATGACATCCAAAATTCACAAGAGTTTCACCCCACTTCTTCTCCCTAAACCTTAAGACATTAAGTATATATGTCATATCTCCTTATATGTTTCTCAATATCTACTCCTGCAACCAATGTAAAACTTTGACTCACACTTGACGCATTAACATCTCTCCCTCAAAGGAGACTCTCCGCATCCATGATCTACCACCAGGAACTTCTTATGATTCCCCGCAAACTCAAACCGGACTATGATATCAACATTGGGCCTTATGGGGAAGCCAAACGGGTGTGAATCGACCCATTAGACATGGAGCAATATAATGATACCACATCTTCACTCAATATTTTAAGTATTTTAAGTATGATGAAATTCTAGCCCGTGCTAGGCACGGGTATCCATACCAGTAATTAAGCGATACTACTAATTAAGCGATAAATCATACAACACGACTAATCAGAATCCAACAAATCACTAAATAACCCATACAATTTCTCATAATAAAAATCTCATCAATAATCATCACAGCACAGCGGAAATAAATCATCAACAACATATTAATCATCTCGGGTCTCAACATAAATATCTCAAATAAATACATCCTCATAAAATTCGACAAGAAAATAAATCCCAGACTCCTAGATCAGAGCACCTAATCTAGACATCCTCAGAAATAAAACGCAACAAAAGGAGAATAGGCGTGAAGCCATCCTCAGCACAACTCACCGAGCACTAATTCTCCACCTGCAAGTCTACATCCACAAGGGTTGAACTCACGGATGAGGCGACAATAAAGCCACTAGAGGGTAAGATATACATTCAACAAAAGGATAAAATAATCACATGTAAGTTTCAGGCAAGGACATCACTTAACATCTTAATATTCATCAATACAAAAAGTCTGGTTTATTGCCCATGCATAAATTATAAATCATAGCATACCCTCATCATTAAATAATTACCAACTTAATTATACACCGTCAACATTTAAATCATAATCCTAACGATAATTCATCAATAACACAATTATGAATCATTCATAGTTTCCACAATTCAACAATTAACATTTACCACATAAATGCACAAGTTCACACCAAAACATTACCAAACACGACTCATTTGAATGTAATGCGCCTAATATGACTCTACATGCATGTGGTACCATCGTGACCTTAAAGTCACACCCCCATAAATAGTGATCTTATATCACCCACCTATAAATCTTGATCTTAAATCAAACACCCTTGAATCTTGATCTTAAATCAAGCACTGATCGACTGACAATGAATGCATGGATGTTCACGTAAGGACTTGACAATGCACACAGCTATAAATCATGATCTTAAATCATGCGGCTATCACGACTATCACGGCTATCAATTGCATTATCAAATCAATATATCCACATATTCATTTTAACAGCACATCATCATTTAATTCACCACATCATCATTTAAATTATCACATCATCATTTAATCACAACTATAAGGCAATAAGCCACATCCAGCATCATTCACTTCATGATCAAAGCATTTCACCAAGTTAAATCATAAACACGTCATGCTTGCAATTATTCACCATAAATCATGTAATCCATATTTCATGAATAAATTAAGTAAGGTTACCT
Source organism: Medicago ruthenica (assembly GCA_018208015.1). Lineage (NCBI taxonomy): Eukaryota > Viridiplantae > Streptophyta > Magnoliopsida > Fabales > Fabaceae > Medicago > Medicago ruthenica. The sequence goes on along the minus strand of CM031375.1, from coordinate 9,227,032 downwards.
CAACCTATCACTACACTACATTATATTCATGATTCAACATCATTCATATTACTGTAGTTGATTATCAAGTTCATTTCGACAATTCCTAAGTTTTGCAAAATCACCAAGTTCGTCTCAAAATTAAACTTCATAATCAATTCATGGCAAGCAATCATTATCCATCAATGAATGATCAAAACAGCATCAAAACAACACAAAAGGAATGCTCAGGATGTCCGAAAACATCCCCCAAAGGCCAAAACACGCAGAACAACTGATGTTGTTTCTGCTATGGTCGCCACAACGAGGAAGAAGCTTGCCACAATGAGCTAAGGTAGGGAAGACAAGCAAAGCCTCGCCATAGCGAGGAATAGGCTCGCTACTGCGAGGTCCTGTTTTCTAGGCATACGGGAAGTCTCCAATTCTCACCCAAAAATCTCATTTTTCGTCCCAATTGAACCAAAATCATTTTACAAACAATACCCATGATCAATACACTTAAATTGAACAATGGATACACAAGGAAACATCAAATTGACATGAATTCTCAAAGTTTTTCGGTAAATTTCAAAGTTCATCTCTAAATTCCATTTTCACCAACAACTTAACAATTAAGTTTGTTTAACAACATCAACAGTATTTCATCAAGTTCAACATCACAATATACACTTATTCAAACTATTCCAACAACAACTTATTCATTTAAGCAACAACTTAGCCACACAACCAACATATATTATCATGTTTTTCATCATAAGACAGCAACATAATCAAAACAGTAACAACTTAAGCAAATTCACTCAATTAATCACTTTTCTCAAAATCACTTAAATCACAATTTATTCAACACAACTTCATGATTTCTCAAAATAAACAAATACTCATACTCATAATCAACTTTATAATCAACAAACATCATTCAATTATCATGTTAATCATCAAATTCTTCAACATTCACAAAGGTGTCAAGTAATCATAATAAAACATGAATTTTGACATGAAGAAAATGCAATTTCATCAAGGTTTAACATGCTTAATTTAATCAACAAAAAAGAGCACGAAATTCACCAAATCAGCAGAAATTAACATGCAATTAATGATAATCTAAAACACCCAAACCCCATAAGTGCTTATTTAACCCACTTGATGAAAGTAATCTCCCTTCTTACCTTAATTATTCACTTTTCTTGCTACTTCTAGTATAATCCACCTCTTCCCCTTAAGCTCTTCTAGTTTCCTCTTCTCCAAGCTTTTCTCCTCTCTATTCTCTCACTTGCCTCTCAAAATTTTGTGTTATAATGTTTAACCTAATTCATCACCACTCACTACTAGTGTATTTATAATATGGTCTTAGGGTTATTCCCACTAATGGGCTTAGTCGCAATTGACTCACAATTATTTTCTCTACACTTTTACTTCACTTAAACCCCTCATATTTATTATACACCACTATTCTCTAAAATCCAAATTACTAGTTCTAGCATGATTACAAAAATGTCACTCAAGCACTAATAATTCCACTAACTCACTAATCACACACAAATAATCAATTAACAAATATAATTAAATAAATAACACTAATTATATAATCTGAACTGTCTCAGCACAGAGACATAAACTTTGTTTTTGGCTGAGACATACATATGGTAAGAATTTGATATAAACATGCATTCGTGATCGTATAAAATAATTACTTTAATAGAAAAGATAAGAAGCAACACAATTTTCAAACATTAATTTTAAAACAGAACTCAAATGTTCAAACATAAAAATGTAGAAATGGGGGAAGTTACTGTCTTCGTTTTATATACATAAAGGCTTCGGATTTTAGAATCAAAACTAGTTTCAGATTCTAAAATCCGAAGGAAATTTTTGAAAAAAAAAAAGAAAAAGGGCGCGCGAGAACCTCATAGGGTGGGAAAAGTAATAGCCCTATATAAAATGGTTAACACTAAATTTGATCCCTCTAATATGGGCTTAATTTGCATACCATAAGGTGAGTAAGCATATGCTCATGAAAAAAATTCAACATCTAGGTCACTTTTATGGACTTTATATCTACAGGAAAAAAATAGGAGGTGAAAAATAAAAAGAATATCAAATTACTCAGTTAGAATCTGTGTTTCTTATTTTACAATGTCATTTTCAGACTTTGCGTATATTTGTGTTTCTTATTTTACAGTGTCATTTTTCAAACTTCGCGTATATTACAAGGTCAATTTGAACTATTAACCCTAAAATAATTTCCCACCTCGTTGTTTGTAATGTCGAGCAGCATGATCATTACACACTCATTTTTCAATTCATTCCTTTAACATAATTTAATCATAGAGGTATACTTTCTATGCTTAGCAACATGATCATTACACACTCATTTTTTAAACACTTCCAATAACCGAACTGATTCATCAAAGTCATTCGTGTTGACTGTATCGCTCAGTCCAAACAATATGTTGAGTGTGTCGGTGTTAGTGATTCTGTTTACATCGTCGTTGTTCTTGAATATCTCGCCGCTATCTTCATACAGTGAAATCTTTGTATTGAATTGGAAGTTCCATTGAAACCCAAAAGAACAATTTAAGAATATTAAATCCCACTAAACACAAGAACAATTAATTTATCTCAGCAAATACAATTTGCTACCAAATTAGAGTTACTTTCTTATAAAACCTCAAAGCACAAAATTTAGAGTCCGTTGTCAAAAAACACTTAAGAGGATGATGGCGGAATTCGACACGCATGTCGGAACATCGATTTCTCATGTACCATTACTTGTTGACAATTGCGGAATCCATAACTATATATAGGATCTTCAATGATAGACCATTACTAGAACGTAAAGTGTGCTCAAAAGTTGGTGTTGTGGCACAACAAACATTATGGGATCTTAGAGTTTGCCTCCTAAGTCAAATGTGTGTCTTTTAGCAAAAAACTATTGTTGAAGCAAAAAATTGTTTTTAAGCGATAAACAAATTAAACTCTCGTGTTAAAAAATTAAGATTATTATTTTATGTTGTTATTTAATGTGTGTTGTATTTCATTAAGGACAAGAATTCAAATCTCACAAGCATGTTAAAGTCATGTGTCCTTTAATAATATAATCAACAAGCTCTTCACATTTCAAAATGAGTACGATTATAACATCAATTCAAGGCATAATTAAGAAAGAATATTTATTAAGAAGTCTTAATGCAAAGAAAGGATTCTGAACAAAGGACAAATATGCGCCAATCACTTTAGGCCGTCACGTTTCACCTAACACATCAACCACTTCTAAAACAGTCATAAAAAAAATTACAGAAATTGAATGAAAGTGAAAATGGAGCATAATCTCACGTTGGCATACCTCAAAAAAATTATATATTTAGATGCGGAAAACACGTACGTCAACATTAATAACAATATCTCAACCCGATACAACTTATCAAAACCGAAAATCCCAAATATAAAGTTAACAAGTACATCAACATTAATAATAATATAAATGTCTTTGAAATAAAATAGCATTTCCTTCTTCCAAGATGTCTAATGTTACCTTCAATCTACGACACGCATTTTCATCACAAACGCCAAACAAAAACAAATGAGAGAATACACAAAACATAGAACAATATTGTATTAAATCATATCACAATCAATAAGTCACCAAATCAATTATCATAATGTTATATATCTCTCTGGACTATAAATTATCTTCTTTATTTGGTATCATTCTACTTCGAAGTCGAGTGGATTAACAATTCAAAATAGCATGGATAAGTCAGGAGAGGAATATCACGATAATCTTGTCATTGCTGATAAGCTGAAAGAGATAACATTTTTAAAAGGGTAAAAAGTAATCTTAGTACTGTATAAGCTACATGTTCATGTTCTTATACTCCGATCTCAATTTCCATTATCCAAAACGAATCTCAGTATTACATACATGTTTTTTTTAAGAGTTTGAAACATTGATGAAGAACACTATGTTGTGAAAATGCTACAATTAAAACATTATTAATAATAATATAAATGTCTTTGAAATAAAATAGCATTTTCTTCTTCCAAGATGTCTAACGTTACCTTCAATCTATAACACGCCTTTCCATCACAAACGCCAAGCAAAAACAAATTAAACATAAAACAAATGAGAGAAAACACAAAACATAGGTATTAAATCATATAACAATCAACAAGCCACCAAATCAATTATCATAATGGTATACATGTCTCTATAGACCATAAATTATCTTCTTTATTTGGTATCATTCTACTCTCAAGTCGGGTAGACTAACAATTCAAATTATTATGGTGTTTTTGGGAGGGGATATAATGATTGTTTAAGTGCGTGTTTGGTTCAACTTTGGATAGAATTGATTCTAACAGAACTGATTCTAATATAATTGATTCTGACAGAATTGATTTTGAGAGAATTGATTTATGTTCGGATATAATAATTTAGAATTGATTAAACATAATAGATGTTGTTTGGATAGTTTTGATCAAAATTGCTTTTAAATGTATAATTACTAAAATGGACATAGCTAAATACAAATAAATGTAGATCAATACTCAATACAAATAAATATAGTTGATTAAATCAATACTAAATGTAGATATATTATTTAATTTAAATAAATAATTTTTTTTACATATTAATTTAAAAAATAATAAATACGATCATTGAACCAAATTTTTTGACAAAATATTTGTTCTATGTGTTTTATATTTTTTGATAAAATATATTCAAGTTAAATAATAATAATAGAGTTGGTTGCCAAAACTAATAAAATATAGCGTAAAAGAAAAAATACAGTAAATCTAAACGGAAAAACCATAAAGAAAAATCCAAAACTTGATAACTCATGACCATAAATATTTTTCGAGGCTAATTTGGTTCGTTAATTTTTTTTATTAAATTTGGTTCATCAAATTGAATACAAACCAAAAAGAATGAGAATTGATAAAGGACAATAAAGGAAAATAATGAGTTGTAATAATTAAAATATAAAATTTAATGTAGAATTGATTCTAGTTAACTCAAAAGATAGGAATTGTAGCTTCAACCAAAATTGCTTTTGGAGAATAGAATTGTTTTTGTAAAACTGAACCAAACATGTGAGAATTTGCTTTTTTCAGGTCGTAGAAGTGATTCTGAACTAAAAAGAAGCTAAACCAAATATCGATAATCTTATCATTATTGATAAACTGAAAGGGGAAATATCCTGATTGTCTTATCAATAAAAAAACGAATCTTAGTACTACATGTTTTTTAAGAGTTTGAAACATCGATGAAGAACACTACGTTGCGAAAATGCTACAATTGAAGCATGTTATAACCAAACACAAACTGAAAACCCTTTTTCCTTACACAAGCATTTTCACAAACACTTGGAACGCATCTTCATATTCATCATCTTCTTCATCTCTTTCTCCATTACCCAAACCTTCATTCTCCATTACCCAAAACGACGTCGCTTCCACCTTCAAAACCTGGTTCCAAACCCATCACCATTACCACGATCCTGTCCTTCTCCGAATCTACCAAATCCTCTCTTCAAACGACAATTTCTCAACTTCCCTCACCTCCCTCAACCTCCCCATCACCACACCCTTCGTCCTCCGTGTCCTTCGTTACGGCGCCGACAACAACCATATTCTTCCATGTCTCAAATTCTTCGATTGGGTTGGTCATCAGCCTGGTTTCTATCACACACGTGCTACATTCACCGCGATTTTTCATATCCTCGCACGCGCGAAGCTAATGCCGATGGTTCTTGAGTTTCTTGAAACGTTTGAGAAACGTGTTTTTGATCATAAAGTTCGTTTTATTGATGTGCTTGTTGTTGGTTATGCAATTGCTGGTAAACCTGAAATTGCACTCAATATGTTTGGTAAAATGCGTTTTCAAGGTCTTGATTTGGATGTAGTTGGTTATCATATTTTACTTGATGCTCTTGCTAAGGATAATTATTTTAATTCTTTTGATGTGATTCTTAATCAGATTCGGAGTAAAGGGTATGCGGATCGTGTTACTGATACTATTGTTGTTAAGTTTCTGTGTAACCAGGGTAGGTTGGATGAGGCGGAAAATTATCTTAACGGTTTGTTGGATAGTGGGAAAAAGTTGCATGGTTCTGAGGTAGGTTTTCTTGTTGGTTCGTTGTGTGAGAGGAAAAAGTTTGGGCATGCTGCTGAGTTGGTTAAGGAGTTTGGGAACTCGGGGTTGAATCTGTTGGAACATGCTTATGGTGTTTGTATAAAGGGTCTTGTGAAGGATGGTAGGTTGGATGAGGCTTTGGAGTTTTTTAGGCAGAAGAGAGATTCTGAAGGGTATGTTCCTCGTTGGTATAGTTATAACATGTTAATCTGTAGGCTTTTGAAGGAGAGTAGGCTTCACGAGGTCTATGATTTGTTGATAGATATGCAGGAGTCTTGTATTCTACCTGATATGGTTACTATGAGTGCTGTCTTGTGCTTCTTTTGCAAAGCTGGGATGGTGGATGTCGCGCTCCAATTGTACGAATCCAGGTCTCAGTTTGGACTGATTCCAAATAATTTGGCTTACAAGTATTTGATACTTAACCTGTGTTGGGATGGGAGTGTTAAGGAGGCGTACAGTGTTTTCAAAAGTTTTATCGGACATGGTCTTTTTCCTGATAGACAAACCTTTACCACACTTGCCAATGCTTTGTGCAGAGAGTGCAAGTTTGATGAGATGAAGGAGCTGATGCATCTTGCCTGGGAGCGGAACTTTATGCCGAGCCATATCACATATGACAAGTTTACATCGGCTTTGTGCCAAGCTGGAAGAGTAGAAGATAGTTATTTGGTGCACGGGGAGCACAACAATGCAACTGCTAGACTGTCCTACGGTAGGATGATTAAGGGTTTTATTAAGTTAAAGAGAGGAGACATTGCTGCTCGCCTTCTGGTTGAAATGAAAGAGAAGAATTTTGAATTGAAGCGGATCTGGTGCACCGCTGTTATTGGAAGTTTACTTGATATGGAAAATCCAAAATCACGTGTTTTCAATTTTTTGGACATGCTGACTCATGGTAAACCTGATACTAAGATTTTCAACTTTTTCATTGACGGAGCTGGGCATGCCAATAATACAGAGTTGGCCAGGGAAGTATATGAGTTGATGCTAAGGAATAACATTGCGCCCAATAATTTATCTCAACTTCTTCTGTTGAATGGTTATTTGAAAAGTGGAAAGATATCTGATGCTTTGAATTTCTTTCACAGTCTTCGGCGCCAGGGCACAGTGAGCAGAAAAGTATATCAATCCATTATTTTGGCTCTCTGCAAGTCCAGTAAGGCTGACATTGCACACAATTTCTTGTTTCAAATGTTAAAAGCTGGATTAACTCCAAGCATTGAATGCTTTGAGATTCTTGTGCAGATGCTTTGCTCATTGGAAAGATACCATGAAGCGATAAATCTTGTTCAAGTGTATATAAAAATGGGACGTCGATTAACTAATTTTCTTGGCAACACACTTCTTTCTCATTCTTTGAGATCGCCGGATATCTATCATGCATGTGTTCGTTTAAGAGGAGCCAATGAGGAAGAATATTCTCCTATGTCTACACTGAGCTTTGTCATTGGCGCATTTTCTCGTTGTCTCAGAGTAAATCATTCTGTCGAGGAATTGGAGAAACTAATATCAATGTGCTTTCCGCTTGACTTTTACACCTACAATCAGCTGCTGAGAAGAGTAACCCAATATGATATGAACCAGGCTTGTGAGTTGTTTAATAGGATACGTCAGAGGGGTTATGAGCCTAATGATTGGACTTATAATATCATGGTAAGTGGTTTCTCAAATCATGGGAGAGATGATGAGGCTAAGCAGTGGGTTGAAGAAATGCACCAAAAAGGATTTTATCCAAGAGATAATACTAAAAGAAGTGTACAAAAAAGGATTTTATCCAACAGAGAATACTAGCACATTCATTTAAGGAGAATCAATTGACGTGTTAAAGATGCAGAAGGGTTCATACAATTTTGGTAAGGATCTTATGATTCTTGTCTGATTATTGAAAAATATAGTTACATTCGATACATTGTTTTTTTTTTCTTTTTTCGATCTAATTGTTATTTTAGAGCAATCCTTGTATCTCTTATTATCATTCTTTTTTTTTTTCTTCCTGGAAGCATTATGAATAAAATATGTGTCCACCTTGTATTATTTATCAAACTAGACCGACATTAGCGATGAAATTGGGTGTAGCATTTATACATCATTTTATCTGTCATACTGTACTTTCAAAATTTGAAGCATTACTTCTTATACTCTTTTCAAGCTAGTTGCCATTGCACAGAATGAAAAATAATATCAGTTGATTCACGTGTCATGAAACAAATTTGATAGATTTGAAATTTCAATACAGATGTCGCTCTTAGTGTCAGTCACTACTCATTTGTTGTGTTTGATTTATCTATTGATTGTCTATTTGAGTAGGATTGCAGAATAAGAGACAACAACTATGGGATTATTGTTCTCAATTATTAATTTTTTTTGGTACAATTGTTCTCACTTATTTTATATATGTTTCATATGACACTGAATTTTGCTATTTCACCATAAATACTTCGAACCTGCTCACTTGGTGGGTAATTCGCAAAGAAATTAATAGAAACCCTTTATCTCAGTGTTATCGATTGAAGATGGCGGAAAGCTGAGAATCCGCCATAAAATGCTATGGCAGCACCATCCTTCACAAATTTGCCACAATGGTTGTCGAAAAATCTGTCCCCACAATCCTCCATGGTGTCGCCATGGCCGATATTTGACAACACTGCTATGTTTCTATCTTTCTAATCATCTGCCGTGATAGAATATTCCATGTTGGATACACTTTATCTTGGTAAGTTGAGAATGTGCTCTCATTTCGTAAAGGGTTGGGAGTTTGATGCCAGTGCCATATTGGCCATTGGTATCTTTCAGTGCAACTAAAATATTATAGTTAAAAGATTTGTAAGGGTTTTACTTCATACATCAACCTTGCAGTTTGCCTCTGAGCTATATTCCTTGCATCCTTCTTGAAAGCATAATCTACAATGCCTTGTTATCATTCGGTGATAGAACCTGGAAAATTCAGGTAAACAACTGTGTATTATTCACTGCAAATGGATGAGCTAAAGCTCTTACCATGGTGGAAACAGAGAAACTGATAAACTAGAGTTACGGGAACTCCTAACCAGAGCTAAGCTCCTAATGAGAGAATACTTTCTCCTAACTGAATGCTAACAACTTTTCTGAATTCTTTACTCACTCCCCTATCCTCTCTTTTATAACAGAAAATGCCTTCCTGACAGAATATTGCCATGCCACTACTATCCCCATTCACCACATCAGTTGAGCTGGAGTCCAAATCCAGTATCCTATCATTCTGCAATAATTATTTGTTGTACTCTTAGAAGATATAAAAATATCTTGTAAATGTAATACTTTGGTATTATCTTGAGTATCTTAGATTATCTCATAGGATTAATTTCTTGTATTAGAATATTTTAGACTACTACATAACATAAGTGTAATTTTCGTATTACTTTGTTATTATCATATTTGTTTCCCTATTAAATTAGGATTTGGAGTATTGTATTCGTATAAATAGGAATAATTGTTTAGTCTTTTTATATAAAATCATAATCATCAATCATATAAAAAATCAGAGACTATATTGACACAATTCAAAGTATTTATTCTTTCTTTTGGGTCTGTAAAATAATCAGTTGGTGTTTTCGCTTTTGTTTCTTTAATGGGTAATGTGATTGACTCTTTCCTTGTTTTAAAACTTGCCCCAAAATTGTTATTTTGTATTACTTCCAATTGACATTTGATGATTTGATCAATGTCAAACTCAGTCTCATCGATTTATGTCCAAATCTTGAACCAAATCTTTTGATCTCAGGCTTTTTGTATGTTATTATTAATATTCTTTCTAGTTTCCTCGTGATGATAATTAGGAGAGCTTGGGAAACTATATTTTTCAGGGTATTATTATATACAAACGAACAAAATAGTATTCCTTTTCACTCTACCTAGACAGATGCTTTCTGATGACCCCATTTGTAGTTATTATGATTGTATGCCACATTTGAAGTCCTGATAAGGTTTGAACTCTTGTGATGACTCTTTTTCCAGGGATTCCATACTTGGGAAACTAGGTAGAACGAATGTATGTAATAATAGTAATTAGGATAGCACTTATAAATGTGTATAAAGTTGTTCGGAAAAAAAAGAGTCTAAAAAGTGCTGCAGGTAACAGAATCTAACTCACAACGATGAAAACCAGAAGATAACACTCAAACTCACAACGATGAAAACCAGAAGATTATTCTAGACAAAAAACTGAGAATACTTCCTTCGCAAAACAAAAAACTGAGAATACTTGAAAGGGAGAATCGTGGAAATGTAATCTACACCCTGTTGTTTGGTAAAGTTTAGCACTAGAACCTGTGTCATCTGTTTTGATCAGTGTTTTGTTGGAAGTAACCTATCTTGATATGTAGAACTATTATTTTTTCTATTTAACATTCTAGACAGTTGTTGATTTTCAAGGGCAGACAATGATTTTGGTAATGAAACCTCAAAAAACATATCTTTACTGGTTAACCTATTTTATCATAACCGCTGACTTTTAAGTGGTTGTCTTGTCTTGTATTGATTTGGAATAACAATGTCAACTGGGAAAATGTATATCTGATCTGTGTTATTTTTTGAACCATATCTTTTTTGTTGTTGTATGCTTGAATCTTTGAAAGCCTGAATACAATGAAAGGACCAGTGTTGTCGATGATGGACGACGGAGAGCCAAAACCCCATCATACTGGCTGACATGTGGCACTGGCGCCATATCCGAGTATGGCACCGTGGCGCCACTGCTCTTCAGAAATTGGCCATGGCGGAAAGCCGAAAACCCGTCACCAACATTTGCCATGCCGATATTTGACGACACTGGAAAGGACCTTCTTAAAGGTGGTAATTTGTTGCAAAGAGTATGAGCGGAAAATGTAATAAGTTGTCACCATTATATCTGTTGCATCAATATTGGTTATTCCAGTTCCTCAACAGAAGTGCTTACATGTATTAATAATGCAGGGGCAGCTTCAACTATGACTTAATCTGTAAGAAAGGCACAAGACAATACAGTACTTCAAGCATGATCTATAAGAGAAGATCATTGCTACTTTTTGGTGATTATTTCCACTATCTTCATTGATTTAATACAACATGTCAATGCATCACGGTCATCCACTAGTAACTAGAAAATGTAAAATAGTCGCAATTTGTATACAAGTTTTAGCTCAATTAATAAAAATATCAAAATTGTTAGATTGGGCACTGTGGTGACTGAGATTTGAACTTCGTCTCCTTTACTTGTGTGTGTGAGCTTCCAATAACTACTATAATTTTGTCTGTCTTAAAAAATTGTGTTATCTTTAAAATATGACTTTAATTCTTGTACAATATCATGTTACATAAATATCATGTCTTCCTTATTTAAATATCTAATTATAGTTGTCCACAGGTTCTAACTCAATTTTCTCTCATTAACTCATAATCAATCATCTCCTCTCTCTAACCTAACCTACTCTAATCCAAGTTCACCGCCGCCCACCACCATCATTTTCATCCAAGACCCAAGCTTTTTCGATGTGGCCATGCATCACGGTGCGTTATGCCCTCACGGCTGCACCACCGTCAAACCCTATGGTGGTCTTTTTCGACACGATTAGGGTATGCTCCGGTTAGCTGTCGCCTCCCTCCTCGACGGTGGTGGCTGGTTCTCTTTCTTAGCTTCGGCTGCTGGTGCCTTAGTGAGCAGCGTTGTTGTCTTACTGGCTGTCATCGTATCTCGTCTCATGGAATTGATGTGTGTTTCGGTTTTTGCAAACGTGGAATCAGATCTTCTCTGATATGAGATTCGCGTCCGGTTCTTCCAGACTTTTCTCGGTTCGTCTGACTGGTGTTCTCATCTTGCTTTGGTTTTCTGATTTTAACCCAGATCTGTTGAGATCTACAAAATTCAAAGCTAATAGGTTTGCTTCCGCCATGACGTAGTAATCAGGAATGGTTTTAAATTCGTCTCAATCCTTCGTGATTGAACTCGGACAGATTGGTTACTGCTTTAAATGTCCTGTTCAATGTGTGTTGTGGTTTGTGTATCGACGTCGTGTTCTACTGGATTTGTTTTAGATGGTTTGGCTTGAAAGGGGAATTATAGGTTGCTGTTGTTTTGCAGGAAGTTGATGGATCTTGAATCGCTTCTGTGCTGGCAGACGATTCATACGTCGGTTTAGTTTATCCATTTACTATGTTTGATTTGGACTGTGGGACTTGAAATGGTCGTTTCGCTTGCTGCCATTTGCTGGAGGGAGTTGATAGTACATGGACTCGCTTCCGTGTCGATAGACGGTCCAATCACCGCATTGAAGACCTTTGATTAGTTTTAGGATTAATTAGAGGATGATCCACTTGTGTTGTGTTTTTCCCGTTTAGGGTCGACCTACACTTTTGTGTGGATTTACTGGGTTAGGTTTATGTCTCCCTAGTTTTTATGTAATTTTTCCCTTTTTTTAATAATATATATGAGCAATTGGCAAAAGATTAGTGTAGGGTACCAAGTTACTTGGGCACCACCCTTTTTGATGTCATTTTGCTCTTGCCTAAGTGATAAGGGACTTAAGCCCCCTTAAGCAAGTTGTCATGTGTTCAATCTCAAACTCTTGCGTATGAAAAAAAATTCGGCTAGGAGAGGAGAACCTACCATGTGTGCCCTCATGTTCTCCGATGGAGATTGTCATTGATAAGCTACGGTGAAAACTTTGTATTGATAACTTCTATACCTATATATAAAAGAGATACATGATATAGGGATGATTTTTTTTTTTCACTCACAACTTTTATCCTTAATTTTAACTAGGCTTAAATATCTAAATCGTCCCTGTAAGTTCGCGTGTTTTTGGTTTTCGCCCCTGTATCTTTTTTTGTTGCGAAGCTACCCATTTAAGTTATAAACGTTTTGGTTTTGGTCCCTGCCGTCATCATCTGTTACAAAAACGTCTATGTGGCAAACGGAGGATGACGTGGCAACGTGTGACGTGGTAGACAACGCTAATGTGTTGTTCCATATGCTGAGTCACAAAGTTAGAGGGACCAAAATCAAAAAACAAAATTCGCAGAGGGACCATACCCAAAAATTCATAGAAAACTTCATCTTCTTCCTTCCTTTCCTCTTCTTCACCATCTTCAACACATCTTCATCAAACTTCATAGAAAACAAAAAAAAAAAAAACAAAAATTCATCAACAAACATTAAAATGCATGAAAATGGTGAATTTACCAGTTTTAATCCTCATATGAGGGACTCAATTTTAATTTACCTATCTGCTGGTGGATCTGTGATTCCCATGTATATTTTGGAGACGGATTCCATTGCTTCGGTGAAGCTGCGAATTCAAACCTTTAAAGGATTTTTTGTAAAGAAACTGAAACTGGTTCTTGAAGGGAAGGAATTGGCTCATAACAAATCTTGTGTCGGTGATTATGGTGTTGCTGATGGAAATGTGTTGCACCTAGTGTTAAGGCTTTCTGACGTTTTGATATTGATTACTTTTACATAAGGAATTTTTATATTGATTACCTTTAGTTCCACTACACCGCATACTATCTTATAGTTTTGATATTGATTACTTTTACATAAGGAATTTTTATTATTGCTCATGATCCCTGTTGAACCTCTCTAATACCTTCATAGCAAAAATATTGCAATCATTTCCAGCAATGCTCGTCATTCATACTTCAAAACCTGTTGAATACTCTAGAATTGATTTCTATCATCTTTGCACACTCTCTATACCCTTGGTTGAATTTTTCCTAGTCCTTCCTGATAATATGTACAAATATCTGCATAATTGAGTATGAATCATGTTGTTCTATCAAATATATAAGTTGCCATTATAAATGCCTTTCCAAGTTAGTATAAAATTAATCTATGTGGTGATTATTGTAACATGGAAGATGGAGCAGTAGTTATCATCAACTCTTCTTTCTTTGTTGTTGCTATTCTTAAAGGGGCTCATATTTTAAATTTCTAAAGGCTGGTTTGTCCCCCATTTTGCAGTTTGAAGACTGCACTTTTGACTGGTTATACTGGCCACAAGCTCAAGAGCCTTACTCCCTAGACACCACTGAGTACATAAAATCTCTGGATGCAGAAGAAGATATTAAGCTTTTGAAGTCTCATGGATGGGAACTTCCGCCGGAATGCTCCCGAATTCTTCGTATATCAACCATGCTTCTTCAGAAAGGTGCAGAGAAAGGACTCACTCCTTTCACCATTGGAAACATCATGTGTAGAGAAACATTTAAGAAAAAGTCTCTCATTGATGTTAATGTTTGTTGATGAATTTTTGGGTTTTTTTTTGTTTTCTATGAAGTTTGATGAAGATGTGTTGAAGATGGTGAAGAAGAGGAAAGGAAGGAAGAAGATGAAGTTTTCTATGAACTTTTGGGTATGGTCCCTCTGCGAATTTTGTTTTTTGATTTTGGTCCCTCTAACTTTGTGACCCAGCATATGGAACGACACATCAGCGTCGTCTGCCACGTCACACGTCGCCACATCATCCTCTGTTTGCCATATAAACGTTTTTGTAACAGATGATGACGGCAGGGACCAAAACTAAAACGATTATAACTTACAGGGGTAGGTTTCGCAACAAAAAAAGATACAGGGACGAAAACAAAAACACGCGAACTTACAGGGACGATTTACATATTTAAGCCTTTTAACTATTATATTTACAATGTTATCCCTTTTAATTTATTATTTAAATTATTAATTAAAAATATGTTAAATCTCTTTAAAATTAAAATATAAACAACATCATTAAAATATACTCCCTCCGTCCCCAAAACAAGTGACCTTGTTCAGCGTTGCTCATAGGTCAATACACATCTTTGATCTTTAATTATGCATCTGCAAAAATTATAAAAAATTGATATTTTAAAAATATTCGTCGAGACGAATGCAACAATATCTTACAATTTGTCTTTATATATTAGTAGAAAAATATGGTTAAAGTATGTTATGTGAGCTGTATGGTCTAACAATTTTATTTATTTTGGGACAGAGAGAGTAAATTTTAATTATTAATTAAAAAATAGCTAAATTTCATTTAAATAGTAACATTACATGGACAATATTTGACATTGTTCAAAAAGTTTATTTTAATTTAATTTTCTAAAAATATATTTGACCATATATATATATATATATATATATATATATATATATATATATATTAGTTACACCAAATCTCAACCATTATTATTAGTTGATCTAGTGGTTCATATTATGTCAATAATAAATGAAAAGAAATCACATCTGAAGGGATTTCAAGAGGGTTTTTCAAAATTTTAATCCTCTTAGCGGAACAAATCTCATTTAAATGGATCTTGATTAAATCATTAATCACAAATCAATTACAACACATACTTAAACACTTTAAGGATTTTGTGTTTACCTCTTTGAAGAGCAGAACCTTTGTGGCAGAATTGTTTCTGATCACGAGCAAAGCAATGTAGCGATGCCTCTATTCAGTCCACACGAACATAACTTCTCCGATGATCGGTGCTAGCCAATTCGAACAGAGACTCAGAGAGAATAAGATTTAGATAGCGGCGGCTAGGTTTCACAACTTTTGTGAATTAGGTTAAGCGTTTCAACAAAAGTCTGTAATGTTTCAACACAAGGGTTCTATTTATAGAACCACTTGTGTGGTCAACAAGCCAAGCACTCCATGTGAGATATTGCTTGATTCACCTTTAATTATTTTTTTCCTTTATAATATGAAACTATAATTCTTTGTGCTATTGTCATGTCATTTACATCTGCAATTGCAAGTTTTTCTGCCATGTTAGTTTGTTAAAAATAGTTTCATTCTTTGAGCAAAAAAATATTTGTTAAATAAAATTTCAACACGCAATTTTAGTCCATATTAAATTAAATTATGTTTAAACTTTTAAATTTTTGAATGATTTTTTACATATTTATTTAGAACATTATACAAAGTTTCTCCGCAAAAAAAATTAACTCAAAATTTGATTTTTAGGTCCAAATTTTTTTTGAAGGAAGGTCTAAATTTTTATTACTTTAATCTTGAAATTTTAATATTTATAAAAATTCATATATAATTCATTACATGTTAAAAAATATTATTTTTTTATAAAAAAAGTTTCTTATAATGATCTTAACCTGTCTATAAAAAATTATTCAAAAATTTAAAAGTTTAATCATAATTGAACAAATTTTATTTTAATAGGGACTAAAACCGTGTGCCGGATTTTTTTTATAGAGACCAAAACATATCACTTTTTTATATGATGACTAAAAACAATATTTATAGGGACTAAAATTTTAATTTAATCCTTTTTTATCTAATCCTTTAAATGATAACATTTTAGTGGGTCACATTATCTATAGATCACAGCCATTTAAAAGCTTTCATGTGTGGTTTATATTTATTTTGCAAAAAAAAAAAAGCTTTCATGTGTTATTTATATTCATTTTGCAAAAAATTTTTTTATCAAGTCTCCTAAGGTAGGTGACCTATTCAGGTCTCCCACCAGAGACGGGGCCTTTACTAAGAACAAAGTGCATTTTTTTGATACAATCATATTGTTTTCATCAAGAATAAGTCCAATTTTTTTTTTTTAATTTGCAGGTCAGCCACACAAAAAAATATTTGTGTCAAATTTTAATAAGAGAGAGTAAGAAAATAATTAAGTGCAAATCAAGCAATATCTCTCTGAGATAATTTCCTTTTCTGGTCATTATGCGATTTCTTTCCATTTATTATTGACATATTATGAGTCGTTAGATCAATCACTTACAACGGTTGAGATTTGATGTAAGTCTTTTAGACTTACACCTGGTGTCAACGGATCCTGATTAAACACGGTAGAAAAAGTATACAAATACATTAATGTCCACCTTTTCGTAAGTGATAATAAAAAAAAGTAATAGTTTTTTTGGTTCTGGAATGTCTAACGAGTACTCACAATAATATTTCAATGCATCAAAATTTTAAAATAGTCTCTGATTGTGTAGTATGTTAGTCATAATAGTCTTTTACATTAAAAATGATTCGTTAATATTGTCATATTAGTTCTACAACATACTTAGCTACTATCATATCTCACTTACTGACATATCAATTATGTTTGAAAAAATTAATGTCAACATTGAAGAACTATTTTAACATCAAAACTATGTTGGCTAAAAAATTGTACAATCAAAAACTATTTCAAAATTTCAATATATTAAAAAACTAGTGCAACGACCGGTCGTTACACATTCGGAACAACATGACTATTAAAACACAGAAAGAAAAAAAAAAACTAATTTCCATAAGTCGGTCCTACCGGAACACAGTCCTGTCCTGGGCAGCTCCGTTTCACCGTGCGCGCACAGCATCATCATCATACATGTGTTTCATAGATTTCAATCTCAAATTCGATTTCCTTTGTACTATTATTTAGCACTTATTTTTTGAATCAGATAGGGTCAATGTACCAACAAAACATACTTGAAGAAGACTATGTTTACTAAACTGTGACAAAACAAAAACAACACAACAATTTCACAAACCCTACGAGTTCAGTTCGTTCAGTTCAGCATGCTACCATTGAAACATGTAGTAACCAAACACAAACCCAAACCCAAATTCAAACACAGATTCCTCACTTCTTCTTCTATTGCTCATTCAAGCATTTTCACAAACACCTTACACTCGTCAAAACCCAAACCTTCATTCTCCATGACCGATAAACAAATCATCACCACCACCTTCAAAACCTGGTTTCAAACCAGTCACCATTCAAACGACCCTCTTCTTCTCCGAATCCACCAATTCCTCTCTTCCGACAACGATTTCTCGGCTTCATTCGCTTCCCTTAATATTCCCCTCACCACACCCTTAGTCCTCCGTGTACTCCATCATGTTGGATACAATAGAGACATTCTCTCATGTCTTAAATTCTTCGATTGGGCTGGTCGTCAGACGCGTTTCACTCACACACACGCTACTTTCACCGCCATTTTTCGTATACTAACACGTGCTAATCTTATGCCTTTGGTTCTTAAGTTTCTTGAAAAGTTTAAGAAACGTGGTTTTGATCATAATGTTCGTTTTAATGATACTCTTGTTGTTGGTTATGCAATTGCTGGTAAACCTGAAATTGCACTCCATGTGTTTGGTAGGATGCGTTATCAAGGTCTTGATTTGGATGCTTTTGCTTATCATATTTTACTCAATTCTCTTGTTGAGAATGATTATTTTAATAGTTTTGATGTCATTCTTAATCAGATTCGGATTAGGGGGTATGCGACGCGTGTTACTGATAACATTGTTGTTAAGAGGTTGTGTAAGAAGGGTAGGTTGGATGAGGCGGAGGAACATGTTAACGCAATGTTGGGTAGTGGGAAAGAGTTGCATGATTCTGAGGTGAGTATGCTTGTGGGTTTGTTATGTGAGAGGAAAAAGTTTGAGCATGCTGTTGAGTTGGTTAAGGAGTTTGGGAACACGGGGTTGGTTCCTTTGGAACATGCTTATGGGGTTTGTATAAAGGGTCTTGTGAAGGGTGGTAGGTTGGACGACGCTTTGGAGTTTTTTAGACAGACGAGAGATACTGAAGGGTCTGTTCCTCGTTTATATAGATATAACATGTTGATTTGTAGGCTTTTGAGGGAGAATCGGCTTCGCGAGGTCTATGATTTGTTGATGGATATGCACGAGTCTTCTATTCCACCTGATCGGGTTACTATGAATGTTGTCTTGTGTTTCTTTTGCAAAATTGGGATGGTGAATGTCGCGCTCCAATTGTACGAATCCAGGTCTCAGTTTGGACTGAATCCGAATACCATTGCTTACAAGTATTTGATACTTAGTCTGTGTTGGGATGGGAGTGTTAAGGAGGCGTACAGTGTTTTCAAAAGTTTTATCGGACATGGTCTTTTTCCGGATAGACAAACCTTTACCACACTTGCCAATGCTTTGTGCAGAGAGTGCAAGTTTGATGAGATGAAGGAGCTGATGTATCTTGCCTGGGAGCGGAACTTTACGCCGAGCGATATCACATATGACAAGTTTATATCGGCTTTGTGCCAAGCTGGAAGAGTAGAAGATAGTTATTTGGTGCACGGGGAGCACAACGATGCAACTGCTAGACTGTCCTACGGTAGGATGATTAAGAGTTTTATTAAGTTAAAGAGAGGAGACATTGCTGCTCGCCTTCTGGTTGAAATGAAAGAGAAGAATTTTGAATTGAAGCGGATCTGGTGCACCGCTGTTATTGGAAGTTTACTTGATATGGAAAATCCAAAATCACGTGTTTTCAATTTATTGCACATGCTGACTCATGGTAATAATACAGAGTTGGGCATGCCTGATACTGAGATTTTCAACTTTTTCATCGACGGAGCTGGGCATGCCAATAATACAGAGTTGGCCAGGGAAGTATATGAGTTGATGCTAAGGAATAACATTGTGCCCACTATTTTATCTCAAAGTCTTTTATTAAATAGTTATTTGAGAAATGGAAAGATTTTTGATGCTTTGAATTTCTTTAATTGTCTCCGGCACCAGGGTGTGGTGAGTAAAAAATTATATTGTACCATGGTTATTGGTCTCTGCAAGTCCAATAAGGTTGACATTGCACATGATTTCTTGTTTGAAATGTTAAACGCTGGTGTAAATCCGGACATTGAATGCTTTGAGAGTCTTGTGTGGAAGCTTTGCTCATTGCAGAGATATCATAAAGCGATAAATCTTGTTCTAGTGTATATGAAAGGGGGACGTCGATTAACTTCTTTTCTTGGCAACACAATTCTTTGGCATTCTTCATTATCGCCGGATGTCTATGGTATATTGGTTCATTTAAGAGGAGCCGAAGAGGGAGAAAATTCTCCCATCTCTACATTGAGCTTTGTCATTGGTGCATTTTCTGGTTGTCTCAGTGTAAAGCATTCTATTGAGGAATTGGAGAAATTAATAGCGATGTGCTTTCCGCTTGACACTCACACCTACACTCAGCTGCTGCGAAGAGTAGCCAGTTATGACATGAACCAAGCTTGTGAGCTGTTTAATAGGATGTGTCAAAGGGGTTGTAAGCCTAATGGTTGGACATATGATTTCATGGTACGTGGTTTCTTAACTCATGGGAGAAATGATGAGGCTAAACAGTGGGTTGAAGAAATGCACCAAAAAGGATTTGATCTAACAGATAGTACCAGAATAAATGTAAGAAAAATGATTTTATCAAATGAAGAATAATAGGTTATTCATTTAAAGGGAATCAATTGATGTGTAAAGGATGCAGCAGGGTTCATTCAATTTTGGTAAGGATCTTGTTATTCTTGTCTAATTATTGAAAAATATGGTTAGATTCGATACATTGGTTTTTTTTTATTCCATCTAATTGTTATTATAGAGCAATCCTGTATCTCTTATGTTCCTTCTTTTTTTTTCTTCGTGGAAACATTATGAATAAGATACGTTTCCACCTTGTATTATTTATCACACTAGACTGTCATTAACGATGAAATTGGGCATAGCTTTTATACATCATTTTATTTGTCATATTGTATTTTTAAAGTTTGAAGCATTGCTTTTTATCCTCTTTTCGAGCTAGTGGCCATCACAGAGAAAGAAAAATAATATCAGTTGATTCTTGTGTCATGAAACAAATTTGATAGATTTGATATTTCAATACAGAAGTCGCTCTTAATGTCAGTCACTACTAATTTGTTGTGTATGATTTATCTATTGATTGTCTGTTTGAGTAGGATTGCAGAATAAGAGACAACAACTATGGGATTATTGTTTTCATTAGTTTTATATATGTTTCGTATGACACTAGAATTTGCTATTTACCATAAATATTTTGAACCTGCCCACTAGGTGGGCAGTATTCACAAAGAAATTAGTATAAAGCCTCTGTATCAGTGTTATCGATTGCAGATGGCAGACCATGGCGGAAAGCCGAAAATCCGCCTTTTATGCTGCCATAAAATGCTGTGGTGCCACCATCCTTCACAAATTGGCCGCAGCGGTTGTCAAAAAATCCGTCACCACAATCCGCCATGGTGTCGCAACACTGCTCTGTCTTCTATCTTTCTTATCATCTGCCATGATAGAATATCCCATGTTTGATGCACTTTATCTCAGCAAGTTGAAAATGTGCTCAGATTCCTTTAGAAATTGACTTCTCATTTCATAAAGGGTGTGAGTTTCATGAAAGTGTTGTATTGGCCATTGGCATCTGTCATTGCAACCAAAATATTATAGTTAACTGATTTATAAGGGTTTTACTTCATATATTCCTTGGATCCTTTTCAAAAGCAATCTATGATGCTTTGTTATCATTCAGTGATAGAACCCGGAAAATTTGGGTCTGTGTATTATTCACTGCAAATGGATGAGCTTAAAGCTCTTACAAGAAATTACTTCCGATTGACATTTGATGATTTGATCGATGTCAACCTCAGTCTCATTGATTTATGTAAAAATCTGGCACCAAATCTATTGACCTCAGGCTTTTTGTATTGTTACTATTAATATACTTTCTAGTTTCCTCGTGATGATAATTAGGAGAGCTAGGGAAACTATATTTTTCAGGGTATTATATACATACAACACAATAGTATTCCTGTTCCCTCTACCTAGTCAGATGCTTTCTGATGTCCCCATTTTTAGTTATTATTATTGTATGCCACATTTGAAGTAATGGTAAGGTTTGAACTCTTATGATGACTCATTTTTCAAAGGACTCCATACTTGGGAAACTAGGCAGAAATAATCTATGTAATAACAGTAATTAGGATAGTATATATAACTGTCTATAAAGTTGTTAAAAAAAAAGGAGTCTAAAAAGTGCTATAGGTAACAGAATCTAATTAAAATTGAAACGAAAGAATCGGCTGTTTAGAAAAAAGTAGAGGAAAAAATGAAACAGGGAGGAACAAGAAAAAATATATAAGAGGGGAGAAAAAAAACAAAGAGCTGAAGGGTGTAGAGTGTTGTTAACTGAGAAGAGTTCTTAGAGAAATCAGGCTGAAAAAAGATCTTTTGCGAGAAGTCTCAAATCTGATAGAATGAAACTCTAAAGGAGCGCAGGCTCTACACATAGTGGAACATGTTAATGTTCAAATTGTACCATTGAGAATTTAAGAGTTGCATATTTTATGACACTGGTGTTAAGTCTCCTAGCATGGAAACTTCTCCTGGTTAGGAGTGTCCATAAATGGGCAACATCAAATTGAAGTACAGTTGAAGTCATTACTTTTTGGATGATGTGAAAATGAAGGATTGGAAAATAAATATTATGGGTAACTAGATATTTTATTAGAGGAAATATCTAATCGGGTTAAACCACAATTACAGATATAAGAATCAGGTTCAACACTCTCAAACTCACAACGATGGAAACCAAAAGATTATCTAGATATATAGATATGTATCGTCAAAAGCTGAGAATACTTCCTTCGAAAATAAAAAAGCTGAGAGTACTTGAAATTGGTAGTTTTAATTTGTAGCAGGCTAGATTGCATTATTGCAAGGGTGAACCGTGGAAATGTAATCTACACCCTATTGTTTGGTAAAGTTGAGAATTAGAGCCTTTGTCATTTGTTTTGATCTGTGTTTTTGTAGGAGGTAACCTATCTTGATATATAGAACATACTATTTTCTCTATATAACATTCTAGTCAGTTGTTGATTTTCAAGGGCAGACAATGAATTTGGTAATAGAAGCTCAAAAAACACATCTTTGCCGGTTAACCTAATTTATCACAACTTCTGTCTTCTAAGTAGTTGTCTTGTATTGATTTGGAATAACAATGTCAACTGGGAAAATGCACATATGATCTGTGCATTAATTTTTGTACCATTTCTATTTTCTTGTGGCATGCTTGAATCTTTGAAAGCTGCATACAATGAAAGGACCAGTGTTGTCGATGGTGGACTGCAAAGAGCCAAAAACCCGCGATAATGGCCAACACATTGCACCACCATATCCGAGTATGGCACCGTGGCGCCACTATTCTTCACAAAATTGGCCATGATGGAAAGACAAAAACCCACAACCGATATCTGCCATGGCCGATATTTGACAACACTGGAAATGACCTTCTTAAAGGTGGTAATTTGCTGCTAAGAATATGAGAGGAAAATGTAACAAGTTGTCACCATTATATTTGTTGCATCAATATAGGTTATTCCAGTTCTTCAACAGAAGTGCTTACATGTATTAATAATAGGGCGGCTTCAACTATGACTTAATCTATAAGAAAGGCAGAAACAAGACAGTAATTCAAGCATGATCTAGAGGAGAAGATCGTTGCTACTTTTTAGTGGTTATTTATATCATCTTCATTGATTTAATACCACATGTCAATGCATCATGGTCATCCACTAGTGCTGGACAATGTAAAAAACACGTCTTATGAAATCTTATATTTTAGACAACATACGATTATAATATATTTAAATGATGAGATCTGATTGGACATCTGTGCAAGTCATTTTAGATTGTCAATGTATTGAAAGTAAACTCATGTTATATTTCTAAACTCAATTATTGATTTGTTTATCGATAATAGTTATTACTCACTTTACTCTTTAAAGTGAGTTGTTCACATTAGAGGGAGCCAAATCCATCTTTTATAGTGAAGTTGTGATGGAATTGCTAACTAGCAACCAAGCTATTTTTATTCTCCTAATATCGTTCCGGTTAAGTGCGTAGCCATCGAGGAAGAGGAGCAACAATAGGGATCTTGGACACCTAAAATATCCTCTAGTTCATTGGAAGATCAAATTTGCTTGAGAAATGATACATTTGTACAATCATTTTATGACAATACTAAAAAAAAAAAATTATTTTATGACAATTTTATGATAATTTTCTCTTTCATACTCACATGATGTTCCTAACATCTCTCTTCCTTTTTCCCTCTATTATTTCTGATTAATAAGAAGAGAAAAAAAAGTTGTCACAACAATTGTCATCAAATAGTTGTACAAATATCATTACTTAATTTGCTTTAGTCTATGGGTAATTTGATAATCTATTGGGGTTTTATACACCCTAATAAAAAAAGAGATAGATTAATTAAAATGAAAGACAACATGTAACATCCCGCTTCAGACTCAAATATTTATCGATAATGAGACGATGTATCAGAGATATTTTTAAGAAGGGCAAATTGGTAATTACCGCATACGGGCTTTATATATATGGCCAAAGCCATTCTTCCTCCATATTTTCCTTCTCACTTCTCTCTCTAAAATTCACAAATCCTCTCCCTCTCTCTCTAGACTCTCTCTCTCTCTCTCTCTCTCTCTCTCTCTCCACACCTCCATCCATCAAATTTCTATCCCAATCTCTTGAATCCACTCCCAAGCTCACTTTGTGGGAATTTAAGACAAGAGAATGTTGGAGAAAGCAAGAAAAGAAGAAGAAGTAAGCTAGGGTTTTGATGTAGAAGCTTGGCAAGGAATCAAAGCAATGATTCAGGTGAATTCCTTTAGATTAGAACCCACCTTGGGGTAAGTTTGGGTGTAAATCCCTTTATTTTGAAAGTTTACAATTTTGTGCCCTAACCCTTAATGCTTTCCTAATCCTTGTTAATCCATGAATTAAGTTATCAATTGGTAGTTTAAATTCATTCCTAATGCCGTTGGGATGCCTGGGTAAGATAGGATAGGTCAAAATGGTGAAAAATCATGTTTTGAGCAATTTCTGCACTGTCAAACTCGCTACAACGCGCTTGGCAGAATCAACTTTTTCTGCTGAGCTGTGTCAAGTGTGTTGACGCGCTTGGGCGAGGCGTTTTGCAACCGTTTTCAACGAAAACCATAATCTCTAAGAAAACATCATTTTGGCATATCTGAAAGGCTTCCAACGCGGGGGGGGGGGGGGGGGGGGGGGGGGGGGGTTTAAAAGAACAAGGATTATGCGATGCACTAGAGGTACAACGGCAAAGGCTAGATGAACAGGAAATTATTGCAAGTGGGATAATAAGCCCTTAAGTATGACATATGACAACGATATGTCTAGAACCTATAATAGGTTAGCAAGAATAGAGATGTATTCAGTTAAGGGTACGAAAGTACTAGGAATGTATTTCAACATTCAAAGATTCAGATAAGACTAGATTAACCATGGGTTAGATTTCAGATAACTTATGATCAGAATAGATTTCAGATAAACAGATAACACCAGACTTATACAGACTATATATATATATATATATATATGCTGACGAGTCGTGGCTCATGTATGCTCCAGATTTATTCTGGATAGGTCAGCCCGTTAGGGAACCTACATGACGACTCACACACACACACACACACACACACACACACATATATATATATGTATATGTATATATATGTACAAATAAGATTATATGTACATCATAACGTGCCTTAGTCGTTCACGTCATAGTGACACTGAGGGTACAGTAGCATTTCATTTAACAGTTCAGGATAATTAATCAGAATTAATTAACTAAAAGGTTAACTTATGTGTCTTTTGTGTTCTCTCTAGTTAGAGCACAGGGGGTTCCGGATACAGTTGGAACGGGCAGGAATCTTCCGCGAGGATAACCACACATTAGATTTAATTAAAGTTAAGTGTGTCTTCTGTGTTCTCGTCAGGTAGAGAGCATAGAGGGTTCCAGATACAGCTGGAACGGGCAAGAACTTTCCGCGAGGATAACCACACACACAGCAGGAGGAGTCCGGTGATTAGCCTCAGATATGAATTTTCACCGATTATCAGGGGAATGTACTTCGGGGTTACTCCACTCGGAGGCATTCCATAAAATCAACTCAGATAATAATTGTTTATTACACGCTAACATACTAACAGTTTAATATCAGGAAAATACTTTAATATTATCAGGCAGATAAGTTATCAAAAAGTGATCATAGTTCCCCCCTCGATCACTAAATATTGAAATGTGAATAATATGAATACGAAATTATGAATATGATAAGGATATGATAGAGTTATATAGCGATCCTAGTTTTCCCTTGATCGCTAAGGTATGTAGAGACTGACGCCGATCCTAGGATCCCCGAGATCGCCTGAAGCTTAGGGTAGGTGGAACTCACTGAGACGCCCGTCTCACCCCAATCCCTTTAATTTAGCTTCAGGTAAGCAGGTGGTTCGCAAACAAGAGTTTCGTGATGAAGTTCATCAAGGAGACACTGAGTGGAGTGCAGCTGCTTGTCATGTACCAGTCCAGGATTTTCATTAGTATTTGTATTTATATACATACATTAATGGGACTTTACTAGGTGTATAAACGAGCAAACTTGTATTCATTCAGTTGTATATTATTGTTATTGAAAATTTTAATGTATTCAGTATCAAATTTAATACGCATGCTAAATGTTCTAGATAAATTTAGTATGAGTGTTACACAACATATAGAGAGAAGTGATAAGTGATCACTACCCCAACAATGCGAAGCAATAATGGCGTTTAAATAACACAAAGTATGCCACATTATTTGAAATAATATGAAGTCTTCAAATGACATTTTCTTAGGCAGATGTTATTTAAAGTAAACGTTACTAACATTCATTAGGGAAATATCATTTGAAAAAAATGTTTTTATTTAAAACCAAAAGCTAGAATATGCATAGTTTTTGGTTACAAAACCTAACCAAAAACTACACATATGCGTGGTTTTTCTGTTTTGTGTGCAATGCTAAAACAAAAACAGAGAAAGGAAAAGAGAAAACGAGAATAAAACAAGAGAGCTACTCTCTCAAATTAAAAATTTCAGCCACATCACTTTAGAACAGATTCACAAGGTTCGTCAGAGGAGTTTAAACACGCATATAATTTCTTTTGGTAATCTATAAAAAATAGCTTACAATTACTTAGACACTTTTTTATTATTAAACTATTGTTAACGTGAATAAAATTATTCATATCACCTATACTATATTCACATATTTATTCACTACAAACATGAGAACAAGTAAATTGTGCTACTTAGTAAAAAAAAATTGTGTTATGTATTTGTGCTTAAAATAAGGTGGCAGATGAGTCCACGTATGTTGATGATTATTCCCGGAATGTAATATTTATTATGCTTTGTCAAGACCATTTATTTTCTTTGATTTCTCGATCATTCAAACGTGTGACAATATGCATCACAAGTTCAAAATAAATTGCATTTTAAATGATATAAGTGGTGTTCAATATATGACTCAAGTGATAGATATTTGAATCTCTTAAATATTTGGATCAAAGTTTTATCATGATCGGTATATAAGAAAAATATATAGTAAAAAAATGTAAATCTCTTTAATAAATTTCAATTACCTTCAATGATTAGTTTTTGCAATTACAATTATACATTGATTTTAAAAAGAGGATATAACTAATGTGTATTTATTGGCATGATAGCATTCAGTTGATCAATCCAAGTAAAGTCAGAATCAAATATAATTAAAGACTGTACGGATAACAGCCACCACCACTTATGCATATCAGCAATACAATTTAGGTTTAATTAAGTCCCTTAAATATTTTTCAGGTTTCATATTGGTCCCCTAATTAATAAAAGTAACGTTTTGGTCTCTTAAATCCTTCTATGTTAGTCACTTTGGTCCCTTCCGTTAGTTTGTGTTAAAAAAACGTTAGACTTAATTACACTTTTAGTCCCTTAAATATTTTTCAGGTTTCATATTGGTCCCCTAATTAATAAAATCCTTCTCTGTTAGGGGACCAATATGAAACCCGAAAAATATTTAAGGGACCAAAAGTGTAATTAAGCCTAACGTTTTTTAAAACAAACTAACGGAAGAGACCAAAGTGACTAACAAAGAAGGATTTAAGGGATCAAAACGTTACTTTTATTAATTAGGGGACAAATATGAAACCTGAAAAATATTTAAGGGACCAAAAGTGTAATTAAGCCTACAATTTATTTATTTTTGCTTATGAAAAAAAACAATGCTGTTTTTTAGATCCAAACAACAATGATACTTTTGCACTAAAACTCTTATTTATTATTTTATAAATCTCACTATTTTTCAATTTATCTCCTTTACGAAAAAAATCAAATATAGAGAATTTAAAGAGTGTTAAATTTTGTGTTATACTCTATTTTATAAAATATATAAAATTGTACCATAATATAATTAGATACATGTGTTAATTTTTTTAGGATTATGGATTGGATGGTGTCCTATACAGCTCTGGTAAATATTTAGAAAATATATTAGTACTACTAATCACTTCACAATGCACGTTGGCACCAAATTCTAATGAAGACAAAGAAAGACAAGATAAAAGCCACAATAGTTGACTATGTTCCATTGTTTCCCACTTAATGTTGACAACAAAACTGACCAATCATTTTCCTCGTTTCTCTCTCATTTGCTGCCTTTATTTTCGATCCTAATGCTGAAACAATCATAGCAAGTCTTGATGATAAAGATAAGCACAGAAACTGGAAACGTGGAAATTCTACTACTACCATGTTTAACAAAGACACACAAGCCAAGTACATACGCAAATTCTAGGTGAACAACGATCTCATATTAAACAGTTTTTTGTTACGTATTCGACATTCAATCATTTCATGCTAACCAGGGTGATGCTAACATAGACTTGTTAAAGATTTAAAATTAGAAATGATTGATCAAATTTAAATAGAAAAAGTTACTTTTTATTGTTTCAATGTGTTGAATGAATAATTTTTAAGATAAAATTTCTATTTTAATTTTTTTAATAAATGTCCTAAGGACACTTGTTAGCATTTATCTGATAGTAGTATTTAATACTCCCTCCGTCCCATTTTAAATGACTTATTTTAAAAAAGGGTAATAGTCACTTTGGTCCCTGAATGTGTAATGAGTAGTCACAATAGTCCCTCAATGTATCAAAATTTCAAAATAGTCTCTGATGCTAAAATAATCTTTTAATACTCACAATCTTTTCATATAGATACTGAAATGATAATAAATAAATACTTATAAGAACTGATATGACAATAAGTAAGTATATCGAATGATTGATATGCCAATATTAATGAAGTATTTTAATATCAGAGACTATTTTGACTAACGAAGTGCACAATCAAAGACTATTTTGAAATTTCGATACATTGAAGGACTATTGTGGCTACTCGTTAAACATTCAGAGACCAAAATGACTATCATTTTAAAAATGTGTACCGTTCACATAACATACTTTGACCATATTTTTCTACTAATATACAAAGACAAATGGTAGCATATGATATGTTGTTGGATTCATCTCGATGAATATTTTCAAAATATCAAATTTTTATAATTTTTTCTAATAAATTATAAAAGATATTTAAGATTAAAATTGTGCATTAATATATAAGACGGAGTCAACTGTGTCAAATATATGAAAAATAGGGAGTATTATTTTAGTACATTCAATATTTTGATTAAGTAATCTAAATGGTACTCTGAGACACCAACAAGAGTTCACTTTAGAGAAAGGATTAAACTCTACAACATGATAAATCAAAATTTCAATATTCACTAAGATAATTATATATTCACCCTCTTATTGTGTGATACATCTCAAATAAGATTTCATTTCGTGAACATAACTTGTAATTTTTCTTTTTTATAAAAATGCTACCGGTCCTAATTTCCCCCTACATATGGGCACATAAGAATTCCCCAATTTTAATTTGCACACTTTCTTCCAACGTGGAGAGGGCAGAGCCAATAAAACCAACTACAGCTAAGCTTTTACTGTTGACTGTTGAGTGTATTGGTCAATTGTAAACTCCCATAAGTCTTGCAAGATTCACAAGTCACCAACTCATTACATAGAAAGTGGGTGATGAATATATCTTGAAATCATTAAGCATTTTGTTGGAAAATAATAAATTAGTATCCATTTAGTTTAGGCTATTAAATTAATAAGATTAATTTGATGGATTTTTATATACAGTAAAAATTAAATTGACGAATTTTATATATGTATAGTTTATGAACTAAATTGGAGAGAAAATGTTTGTTTGTCAACTAAATTATTGACTTATTTGGTTGGAAAACGTAGAAGGCCTTTGGAATAAGTGTATTTTGTTTATGTAAATAAATACATAAATTCTGAAATCAAATTAAAAATTAAAGATTACTACATATTACCGACTCACAGGTGGAACTATTAATATGGGCAGCCCATAGCAAATACATCACTGCTATCAAAGTACAATCTTATAACACTATGGAAATAAATATATGCATATACTTAGAGCTTAAGAATTCGAGATAGTGGAGATATATATGAGTAGGTAATGCCTTGTGTAAATTTTTATGTATTTTTTTTTGAAAAATAACTCCTTCTTGTTTTCTTAGATAGACAACAAATAATTATTAAAACTTATACACATAAGTGAAGGGATCGGGTTCCCAATCACAACATTCAACCTTGTAATTTAGACATTTTTAACAGTTCAGCTATGAATTATAAACTCCCTCTGATATTTTTTATAAGAAAAAAAGATTAATAAAATTGATGTATTTGATCTATATTATAAACTAAATATATCAATTTTTGTTAACTTATTTATCTCTTATAAAAAAGATGAGAGGTATATTGCATTATATATTTTTTTGGGGAAATATATTGCATTATATGTTTCGCCTCTCACGCGGTTTGTTAATCAATAACACTTCTCACATCAGTCACAATAATATAAAGTTATGCAAGTGCCCTTAGACTTGGACTTTCCATAATTTATTCCCTTATCTTGGAGAAGTGTAATTTAATTTTTGACAATGGAGAAGTGTAATTAAGAAGCTAAATTGTGTTTACCCCCTTATTAGGGAAAATAAGAAGTAACTTTATATTATTGTGAAAGAGATACCTTTATATTACACTTCTCCAAGAGGAAATCAGGGGAAAATATAGAAGCTAAATTGATAATTAGTGTAATTATAGAAGCTATATTTTCTCTTGATCTTCTTGGAATTATAAGGAAAGAGAAATCTAAATTGATAATCACAGCTATATTTTAATGCAAAATGGTTGTTTATCTTTTCTACGTCAAACCTCAAGTTTTAGGGGAAGTGATCTTGATATCCTGCAAGTTTGAAAATGTAAAAATGTTTGGTTGATGATTGTTATAATCAAGATTTAATCTCGAATTATCTTAAATTATTCATTCATTTTTAATTAAAGTTCATTAATCACTAAAATTCAATAATTTGGCTACGATTTTTTTTTGACACTATATAGTGCGTACATATTTCTTTTGTAGAAAAATCACTATATATAGTTAAAGTCTTCATTCCATAATCCATGACTCTCTAGATTTTTTCAACAAGCTTTGGTCACTTGGACCCTCCCTATGAGACTAATATTTGCTCAAGTACTTCGGCCGCAACTTAAATCTTTGGTCACCGTCCCTATTTTTCATTTTTATTGTAACATATATATCTAAATTTTTTTCTTCCCTTCTCTTCTCTTCTCTTCAGATCATATCATATCTTATCTTTTACATCTGAATTATATTCTTCTTATTCTAGTCATATAAATCACGGGAGCAGGAAAATGGTGTTCACCCCTTATTAGGGAAAATAGTGAGATTCTATAGAAGATGCCATGTCTTTAGTCAAAAATAGAACGTACCACATGTCATTTGTCTAGCCATTAGAAAATTGTGTGATTATTAACTATTATAATCAAATCAAAGCAAAATCATCATAGAAGTACATGACAACAAAAGAGCATCTTTTCACGTTGCTTATATCCCCAATTAACATAGTGACACTAGCTAATTAAAGTGAAATAAGTTAAATTGTGGCTGCGTTTAACCTGAGAAAGCAGGATTGCTTCCCAGGTTGGGAAAGTGGAACCTGCACCCTAGATATAATAATTTAATATTCAGACGGTGTAGATTCATCACCTGCTACTTGCTTTAAATTTTTTTCCGGTTGTGACGGGTTGGCCAGATTTATTTGGTGACGACCGTCACCAAAGAAAAATAAAGCACGGTCGTGCTTTTTTTGCACGGTCCGTGCTTTTTTGCACGGTCCGTGCTTTTCTTTTACATACTTGCTTTAAATTTTGTCACCAAAGAAAAATAAAGCACGGTCGTGCTTTTTTTGCACGGTCCGTGCTTTTTTTGCACGGTCCGTGCTTTTCTTTTACACTCTTATATTTTTGTTTAGATCTGGAATACACGATTTTTATCATAGACTGTCTACACCATATTTTTTTCATTTCTCTTTTACACTCTTATATTTTTGTTTAGATCTGAAATTTTTTTCTTTTCTTGATCCGGAAACAATTGGTCGGATTTCCTCGCTCGCGCGTGCCCGCGAGCGCGCGCGCGCCCGTATTATAAGAGTGACTTAGAGGTTGAATTTTTTCACGATTTTTTGCAGGCATGTTTAGGACATAAAAACAACATCGCCCACAAAAAACGAGAATTTTCCGACAAGAGACGGATTAAATATGAATTTTTTACGCGCCAAAAACTCAAGAACGCGAAACAACAAAACATGCACCTAGAAAACGAATTTTGAGCTGCTTTTTTGCAGACACCTCTATAAAAATACATATAGAGGATTTGCAAAAAACCAGCTCAAAATTCGTTTTCTAGGTGCATGTTTTGTTGTTTCGCGTTCTTGAGTTTTTGGCGCATAAAAAATTCATATTTAATCCGTCTCTTGTCGGAAAATTCTCGTTTTTTGTGGGCGATGTTGTTTTTATGTCTTAAACATGCCTGCAAAAAATCGTGAAAAAATTCAACTTCTAAGTCACTCTTATAATACGAAATATGAATTTTTTACGCGCCAAAAACTCAAGAACGCGAAACAACAAAACATGCACCTAGAAAACGAATTTTGAGCTGGTTTTTTGCAGATCCTCTATATGTATTTTTATAGAGGTGTATGCAAAAAACCAGCTCAAAATTCGTTTTCTAGGTGCATGTTTTGTTGTTTCGCGTTCTTGAGTTTTTGGCGCGTAAAAAATTCATATTTAATCCGTCTCTTGTCGGAAAATTCTCGTTTTTTGTGGGCGATGTTGTTTTTATGTCCTAAACATGCCTGCAAAAAATCGTGAAAAAATTCAACCTCTAAGTCACTCTTATAATACAGTCCGTGCTTTTTTTGCACGGTCCGTGCTTTTTTTGCACGGTCCATGCTTTTCTTTTACATACTTGCTTTAAATTTTTTTCTGGTTGTGACGGGTTGGCCAGATTTATTTGGTGACGACCGTCACCAAAGAAAAATAAAGCACGGTCGTGCTTTTTTTGCACGGTCCGTGTTTTTTTTGCACGGTCCGTGCTTTTCTTTTACATACTTGCTTTAAATTTTGTCACCAAAGAAAAATAAAGCACGGTCGTGCTTTTTTTGCACGGTCCGTGCTTTTTTTGCACGGTCCGTGCTTTTCTTTTACATACTTGCTTTAAATTTTTTTCTGGTTGTGACGGGTTGGCCAGATTTATTTGGTGACGACCGTCACCAAAGAAAAATAAAGCACGGTCCGTGCTTTTTTTGCACGGTCCGTGCTTTTCTTTTACACTCTTATATTTTTGTTTAGATCTGGAATACACGATTTTTATCATAGACTGTCTACACCATATTTTTTTCATTTCTCTTTTACACTCTTATATTTTTGTTTAGATCTGAAACAATTGGTCGGATTTCCTCGCTCGCGCGTGCCCGCGTGCGCGCGCGCGCCCGTATTATAAGAGTGACTTAGAGGTTGAATTTTTTCACGATTTTTTGCAGGCATGTTTAGGACATAAAAACAACATCGCCCACAAAAAACGAGAATTTTCCGACAAGAGACGGATTAAATATGAATTTTTTACGCGCCAAAAACTCAAGAACGCGAAACAACAAAACATGCACCTAGAAAACGAATTTTGAGCTGGTTTTTTGCATACACCTCTATAAAAATACATATAGAGGATCTGCAAAAAACCAGCTCAAAATTCGTTTTCTAGGTGCATGTTTTGTTGTTTCGCATTCTTGAGTTTTTGGCGCGTAAAAAATTCATATTTAATCCGTCTCTTGTCGGAAAATTCTCGTTTTTTGTGGGCGATGTTGTTTTTATGTCCTAAACATGCCTGCAAAAAATCGTGAAAAAATTCAACCTCTAAGTCACTCTTATAATACGGGCGCGCGCGCGCTCGCGGGCACGCGCGAGCGAGGAAATCCGACCAATTGTTTAAGATCTAAACAAAAATATAAGAGTGTAAAAGAGAAATGAAAAAAATATGGTGTAGACAGTCTATGATAAAAATCGTGTATTCCAGATCTAAACAAAAATATAAGAGTGTAAAAGAAAAGCACGGACCGTGCAAAAAAAGCACGGACCGTGCAAAAAAAGCACGACCGTGCTTTATTTTTCTTTGGTGACGGTCGTCACCAAATAAATCTGGCCAACCCGTCACAACCAGAAAAAAATTTAAAGCAAGTATGTAAAAGAAAAGCACGGACCGTGCAAAAAAAGCACGGACCGTGCAAAAAAAGCACGACCGTGCTTTATTTTTCTTTGGTGACAAAATTTAAAGCAAGTATGTAAAAGAAAAGCACGGACCGTGCAAAAAAAGCACGGACCGTGCAAAAAAAGCACGACCGTGCTTTATTTTTCTTTGGTGACGGTCGTCACCAAATAAATCTGGCCAACCCGTCACAACCAGAAAAAAATTTAAAGCAAGTATGTAAAAGAAAAGCACGGACCGTGCAAAAAAAGCACGGACCGTGCAAAAAAAGCACGAACTGTATTATAAGAGTGACTTAGAGGTTGAATTTTTTCACGATTTTTTGCAGGCATGTTTAGGACATAAAAACAACATCGCCCACAAAAAACGAGAATTTTCCGACAAGAGACGGATTAAATATGAATTTTTTACGCGCCAAAAACTCAAGAACGCGAAACAACAAAACATGCACCTAGAAAACGAATTTTGAGCTGGTTTTTTCCAGATCCTCTATATGTATTTTTATAGAGGTGTCTGCAAAAAACCAGCTCAAAATTCGTTTTCTAGGTGCATGTTTTGTTGTTTCGCGTTCTTGAGTTTTTGGCGCGTAAAAAATTCATATTTAATCCGTCTCTTGTCGGAAAATTCTCGTTTTTTGTGGGCGATGTTGTTTTTATGTCCTAAACATGCCTGCAAAAAATCGTGAAAAAATTCAACCTCTATGTCACTCTTATAATACAGTCCGTGCTTTTTTTGCACGGGCCGTGCTTTTTTTTGCACGGACCGTGCTTTTTTTGCACGGACCGTGCTTTTTAATGCACGACCGTGCTTTTTTTTTTTGGATTTACAGGTTTGGACTGCCACCTGTGGGTGCAGGTTGAGCTTTCCCATGCTGGGAAGCAATCCTGCTTTCCCAGGTTAAACGCAGCCTTAAATTGTACCTACCCATTTCCTATTTTAGTCATTTTCTTATGTCTCATTCTACGAGGCTTCTCTCATCTTGACAAGTTGGATCATTGTGCCACACAGCACAAACAAACACCTTTTACCTAGACTTCTTTATCAACAAAACTTTGATATTAACACAAATTAAATATTAAAAGCTTAGCCAAATTATGAGAGTAAAATAATCTCATAAAGCGCACTTTTAAGTGTGTAATTAAGCACCCTAAAAAGTGTAATAGTAGCTCTAAACAAAGGATTAGTCTCATTATAATTGCCCAAAATACATAGAGAAAATAAATAGAGAAGAACAGAAGGAGGATTTCATTAATATTCACATCTCCATTGACATAATAATCCACTCAATCACCTAAAATAAATACAAACGAAGAAAAAGAAAAAAAAATGAGGAAGAAAAAAGAGAAACCTAAGAACAATTGGTATACTTACACTTTTTTTTTTCTACATCAAAATTGCATATCTCATGCTATCATTTACCATGAGATGATTCATTTCAGAAATTTGTGAAAATTCACCACCACTTACCCAAACACCATCAGAGGAGCCATTAACTTGAGGATGAGAAACACATGATAGTATTGATATAGGAGCTTGAAGAATACTAAACACAATATTCCCCCAACCATGTTGTGATCTTCTTCTCCTCTCATGACCAAATATTTGTACCTCAACAATATTGTTTCCTTGTTGGAACATGTTCTCATCAGCCACCTTTGAACTCTTTCTTGTGTT
The DNA here is from genome assembly GCA_018208015.1 of Medicago ruthenica. NCBI lineage: Eukaryota > Viridiplantae > Streptophyta > Magnoliopsida > Fabales > Fabaceae > Medicago > Medicago ruthenica. The sequence continues at coordinate 9,190,851 of CM031375.1, read as the reverse complement.
GTTAAGGTTTCTTAAGAGATGCCACATAGCTAGAAATTTTTTGAGTTTGATGGAGGGTAAGATTTTGAACTCTATAGAGAAAACAAAGGGTTTTGAAGTTGGAACTTGTAAGTAGAAATTCTTTATCCAAGGCTTTTAATAAGGGTATTTTGGTAGCGGTGTTACCTTGCTAGCTAGTGCTTGTATTTATCACATAAAGTTTGTTAGTGCATTTTTTTTTTATTATTAAAAGAAAAAACGAGATTGCAACATTTTCTCTTCCCATTAATCAAATGTGGGGTCCACTGAGCCCAACTTGATGGAAAAGGGGCCTAATTGCATTAAAAGTCTCTTTTAAGTCTTTTATCTTTGGAAATTTTGTTTAGTTGCTTTATAGCTTGAGTTTTATTTTCTTCCTCTTTTGTACATCAATTTGATAACTTAGTTTCGTCAAAAAAGAAGATGGAAATTTTAAGGTATTGTAGCTTTACTCTTTACAGTTCATTTGGCTACAACTTGAAGGGTTCATTTGGAAATTTTAAGGTATTTTAGCTACTGATCTTATCGGAGTTGGGTAGGGTGATCAATCATTAGGTTGGATTTGGATTAGAACTTCATAAGTGAATCATAACCGTCCATGACAGATATTGATATAGTAGATAAGAAAAACAATCTTGCAACGGTTAGGAATGTCTTGTATTTGCACGATCAGCACTAATCAATCAAATCAGACGACTCGTACTTCAAACAAACTTGTTAAAACTTTTAAAATATGATTTATTGTGTTCAAAATCTAAGTGGTTTGATCAAAGATTGAACTATATGAAGATGTCCAATGTGTGAATGCAGAGAGTCTTAAACGGTAGAAAATTTAGATCCACACGTTAATAAATGTTGAAATATATGTTCTTCATATTGTCTTCGCTAGTTCGGTAGCTCGTTAGTGACATGGAGCGATATCTTAAAGTGCATATTTTTTTATTCGATCTTTGGTCAATTTAATTGGTTATCTCATCAGAAGTTTGTCCTTTGGTGGAGGTTTTATTATTATTCTTTATTGGAGTTCTTTGTCTTTGTTGCCGGAGCTTTGGTCGTGGTTTGTCTAAGAGGCATTAAATTGGTAATAACACTCTAGAATTCTTTATTCTTTAAGAGTTTACAGGTTTCTTTGTTGTTGTTTGATGTGCTCACATGAGCTTTTATCCTCTATAGACTTTGATCTTGCCCTGCATTCGACATCAACGTAGCATATCTTAGGGCTGCCCGAAACCGTGCTAACCAACCCAATTGAAACCGAGTTGGGTCGGACAAAACGGGTTGACGGGTCACACAGGCTTGAATAAACGGTTTATTTTGGACTTGTACGGGTCGGTTCGGTCCGTGTTTGTTGGACCAACGGTATCCAAATCCGACCGACCCAACATATACTTATTATGTTATTATATAATCCTATAGATAGATACAACACACGTGAGTAAAAAAAAAAAAAGTAACCATGTTTACAGTCTGTCACCAACTATTAAAAAGAATACAAGTAAAAAGGTGGAATTAAACCGTGTATTTTCCTTCCTCACACTATCTCTCATAGCAACCAAGAATCCTAAGAGCTGCCACACACAAACTCTTTGCCTTCTCCCTTCATTCTGGTCTCCACCGTTTCTTTCACCTTGCCCTTGCTCCTCTGTTCCAGATCTCCTCTTTAGCGACCTCTCTCAATCGCTTACTCTCTTCACGAACAACAACAAAACTCAAAGTTACACAAACAGAGAGGCTAAGAAAGAAAATTCGTCATCATTCTCCATATGATGAATTTGATTTGATTTCTTCTTTTCTTTCCATATTCTGTTTGTATTATGATTCTATTGTTTGTAGTTTTCCCTTATCACATCTTCCATGAATTTTTTATTTTAGTATTTTATCATCAATGATTATGTTATTCTTTATTATTATACATATTTCTTTGAACTGAAATTTCCTCCAACCGATTCAACTCGCCCGATACAACCGACAAACCGCATAAACCGAAACCGATCAAACCGGTGACATAAAACGGACGGAGATGGGTGAGGTTTTCTCAACCGTGGGTTACTTCGGATTGGAATTTTTCACCCGAAAACCGACCGAACCCGACCGATGTCCACCCCTAGCATATCTTGTAGTTTGGAATGCATTTTAATCAAATATAAGCTTCTTTTTTCTTCATAAAAAAAATCTCTTCCACTAACAAACTAACCCGTACCCTAAAATTTACCTATTTACCTATAAATTTTCTGATAATAAATAGAATGTTTGAAAGAGAGTAGTGTTGCCAAATCCTCCCCCTTTTACATAGATAGACATTAGCCGTTTATGAGAAGATAAATTCATTAATTAGAATATTGCAAAAAATATGGGTTTTCACACAAATCTAAAGTCAATACACCATTCCAAAATGTAAAACACAAGTTGTGGTGATATGTCAATGAGAGTACTGTTGCTCCACTAAATAAAGCCTTATCAACTAGTGGAAAGATAAAATTGCACGTTTGATTAGTTAATGTGCATAATGTGTACTTTAAGTTTAATTATAATTTAAACCAAATAATTAGTATGCAATGTCTTCTAGTTCTAAGTCAACTAGTTTTGAGCTGTCAAAAAAAAAAGTCAACTAGTTTTGACCCCCATGGAGAAGCTTATGAATTGTTTGTAACAACTAATGCTGTGAGTTGTCTGATTCAATCAAGGCCAACATAAGGTGTAAGGCCATCAAACTATTGCCTTAGACCCCAAAAAATATAAATTCTTTATTCATTAAAATGACCTTATATCCTACTATTTTTAAAATTAAAATTAATAAAAAAAATTTCAAAATTAATATTGTCTTCACAATGATTAAATCAATTGATTTTATTTTTAGTTGAAAGAGAATTACTAAACAAAATTAATTATATTAATTTAATAAATAATTTCTATTCTAAAATATTTTAAATTTGCCTTTGACCTCCATATACGTTGGGCCAACATTGGACTCAATTAAGACCACAAAAGATAAGTTCATGTTCAAGATGCCACCAGAAGTCTCATAAGTCTAAATCATAATTACTTGTGCAATGGAAGTCAAACCATAACCTTTCAAGTCATCAATTGAAAATAAATGTGGACTTGCATGATCCACGATTACGTTCAGAATATCAATTGAAAATTTTAAATGAAATGAAGTAAGAGAAGAAGAGTTAGTGGAGTTATTCAAGTTAGTGGTCCTAACTCCTAATGCACTTAACAAATTGCAATATTATTTGAAAACTCACCTCTCCTTATTTGGAAGCAAATGAAAAAGAGAGAAATGGAGATGTTAATTATTTTATATTTGAGTTAAAAAACTAAATTTTGTTAATAATAAAATCTTTAAAAATTCTCCTTCCATGACAAATTATTCGAGATAACACAGTTCCTAAAAATTCTCCTTTCCCTTAAGAATCGGAGGGAACAAAAAAAAAATTCTTAAAAATTGATATACACATAACCACCTAAATCCCAAGTAAAATTTCACTTGGCCTGCAACCAAATACAACTGGGTCGGTCGTAGGAGATACTACAGAACAGGCCCATGGGCTATGACCGAAGGATTTCAGTTGGGCCTATTTACATTATTCAATCATATTACAACTTTCTAATGGTTTTTTTTTTTTTTTCTAGATTACCTTTAAAGAATGGTGGATAATTTACCCACCAACCAATGAAAATGAACAATTTATTGGTGGGGTCAAGATAGTTCATGGATACCATTTAAAAATGTGCTTATGTGGCTAATGTTTATTGGTTGGGATAAATTACCCACCATTCTTCCATGAGTACCCTAGTTGTCACCTTTTCATTATCTCTCTTTTTTTTAAAGAACTTTCTATTTATCTCTTACTAGTAGTTTGTTTTCTTTATTAAGTTTGAAGGTGAGAAAAACACACACACACAAGAAGGGGGGTTGAATTGTGTGACTCTAAAAACTTGTTCTTTTCTTTTTCAAAGACTTAAGACAAGTTCAGAACCAGGTTCTGAACTGTTATCAGAATGTATGCAGCGGATTAAACAAGTAAAAGAGATAAGGGAAGAGAGACACACAGAAATTATACAGGTTCCTTCTCAATGTGAGAAGTAGTCCTGTCCCCTTGTATCCAACAAGAGAGTTTCACTTTAATCTGAAGATTACACAATGCTCAACCACACAGGAAGAGACTTCCAGTTGCTCAATCACAAAGAAAGAGACTTCTATGCTCAACCACCAAGGAAGAGGCTTCCACTGCTCAAGTCACTAAGACAAGAGACTTCCCAATGCTCAAGTCACAAAGACAAGAGACTTCTGACTCAGACCACAAAGGAATGAGGTTACAATTGCTTAGTATGCAAACTAAGACTTTAAGGGACCAAACTGGTTTACAAATGAAATAGTTTGGGATGAACACTTGATCAAATATCAGAGGTGTTCTCTAAATACAACACAGGTTAAGACTCTTAACCTTAAGAAATTCGAAGTTACAACGTCTAAAGAATTTCTAAGAGTTCTGAACTTTGACAGTTTTTACACAGAAAACAGAGCAAGGTTTCAGCAATGCGTTTCAAAGAGTCTTAAACATTTTCTTCTTCAAATCTTCCTCCTTTTATAGATGAAAATAGAGCTGTTGAAGATTTGCTGGAATTCAGGAAATTAGCCGTTGCAATTGGACTAGGTTACTGCAAATGTGTGCTGCACTTTATCTGTCAGAACAGGGCAGGTGCCATTTTTGAATTGGCCCACCTTAAAAACTGGAGAATGTTTGGGTCAGGGGGACAACTTGTTCCATTGAGTTGTTCTGACACCTCCAGGCATTAAATGCGCACAGTACTGGTCAAAATCCATGCCACATCAGCTTCAGAAGCTTCTCAGTGAACAGTGATCAGAAGCTGCTTCAGTTGTACGGATCAGAAGCTGGCTTCAGAAGTTGACTGTTGCGTTGACTTCATCAGAAGCACCCAGACTTCAGAAGCTGAACTTCAGGAGCACCACTTCAGGAGTACTTCAAAGGCTTCACTTCAGTACCCCTTCTTCAGGACCTCTTCAGAAGCTCTTACTTCAGGAGCACTTCTTCAGTACCTCTTCAGAAGCTGTTACTTCAGGAGTACTTCTTCAAAAGCATTTCTCCAGGACCAGTTTTCCTTTTAGCTTTGCAACCATGCCTCTTGGCTTTCCTTCTTGCTCTTTAGCTTGTTCTTCGTAACCATTATCAATCAATACTTATTAAGCATGTGGTTCTGAAACACTTGAACAAAGCATTAGCATATAACCAATTTTCTCTTTAATACTTTGTTATCATCAAAACCATAAAGAGATATGTTCATACATAATGTTTTAACAATCTCCCCCTTTTTACATAAGAGAGTTGTTAAACACATTTTGTTCCATCAATCTCCCCCTTTTTGATGATGACAAACATAAGTATTAAAACAGAAAATTGTTGTTAACTTAATTAACAAGTTAACTGCAGGGTGAGGTTTGTAAGCTCCCCCTGAGTCTGATCCAAGTTAATTAAGTTCAGTTAAAAAAACACAAATGTGAGAATTTCAGAATTGTTGTTAAGTTTAATTAGCACTCTGACTTCAGGAGAGGTTTGTAAGCTCCCCCTAGGTCTGACAATCCTCAAGGTTAGGTTTGTAAGCTCCCCTTGATTCTTATCCATGTTAATTAATCTTAATTTAAAACAATATGGTGAAATTTACACTTCAGAATTTAAACTGACTTGTTGACTTCAGGTTCTGAGGTTTGTAAGCTCTCCCCCTAAGTCTGATAATCCACAGGATGAGTTTTGTAAGCTCCCTGAGTCTTATCCAAGTTATTTTAAATTCATCTTAACTCACTAAGAGTTATATATCTCACAGAATATATCAGAGCCAGAAAATCACTTCTGAGGCTAAGAGATAAAGAGCAGTTCTCATAAGTTAAATTTAGTCAGAATTGTATCAGAGTTTAACTTAGCTTAACTGATCAGTATCAGAGCTACCTTAACAATTGTATCAGAGCTTAACCCTAACAATTGTATCAGAGCTTAATAAACTTAGCTAAACTTAGCTTCTGACAATTTTAACTTATTTGAGCTCAGGTGCTTTAATACTTGTTTTATTTACTTTCTCCCCCTTTTGTCATCAACAAAAAGTCTTTCTTTCTCCCCTCAACACAGAAAATCTCTCCCCCTTTTTCAAGAGAGTTTGAGAATAACTGTATCAGAGCAGAAAAGAATTTTGAAAGAGTTTGAAAGCATTTATCAAAGCAGTTCAGTTTCCCCCTTTTTAAAAGAGTTTGAAAGCAGTTCTGACACCAAGTTTGAAAAGATTTCAAAAGGATTCAAAATGTGGGGGGGGGGGGGGGTTGAACTAACCAAGATTGTGAGATATTTGTGCAATCATATGGATAACCAAGTAGCAAGGATAATCATCAGAGCCTACTTGATTTTCAATTAGTATATGACTTGCAGAAAAATTAGAAAGCTGTTCAGAAGCAGAAAAAGTTTGGAGCTTCTGATCAGGTCATTCTGTGTTCAGACATTATTTGTTCAGTACAAACTGGTTCAGCATCAGAGCAAAACAACCAGTTGTGTTCAGTATCAGAGCAAAACTTCTCAAGAAGTGTTCAGTATCAGAGCAATTCTGAGTTTGCTTGTAAAGAAATATATCAGAATCTGATACCAATTGAGGATTTATCTCAGAGTCTGATACCAGCTAAAAGGTTTTAATTCAGAGTCTGATACCAAAGAAAAATATTTCTAAAGACTGAACATTGTCTGATACACTTTGGGCTTTTAAAATGTGTCTGTGCTAAATATTTTTGAAGACAAACTGATATCAACTGAAAATTGTTTGTTAAGCAGTTTTAACATTGAATATCAGAGCAGAAAATCACATTTTTACTTGATGACTGTGGGAGGATTTTAGTATAAACTTTCAAAGCTTTAATCATCATTGCCCATAGCTATACTTATCAGATTCTGACCAACATCAGATTTTTATCAGATTCAGAAGTCAGAAAATCCAGGTTCTGATCCTTCAGACTCTGAAGTTTTTCAGGCTGAACTTTAGTCAAACTCTCAGAAGATGAGTGTTTGATAAGTCTTAGCTTATGATAAACTCAGGATCAAGGAATACATTTAGATTCAAGCATATTTTTCAAGAGACAAAATGCATGTTCAGATTCTTTTTAATAAAATTGAATCTTTCTTCTGTTAGGGGTTTTGTGAATATGTCAGCCCATTGATGATCAGTATCAATGAACTGAATATCTAAAACACCCTTCTGAACATAATCTCTTATAAAATGATGTTTTATTTCTATGTGCTTGGCTCTAGAATGCAGAATTGGATTTTTAGACAGACATATAGCAGCAGTATTATCACAATAAATTGGGATATTTTCTGCATGAATCTGATAATCCTCTAATTGATGTTTCATCCAGAGCAGTTGTGTGCTACAACTTGCAGCTGAGATGTATTCTGCTTCTGCTGTTGACAGAGCAATGGTTGCTTGTCTCTTGCTGGCCCAGGATATCAGATTCTCACCAAGAAACTGACAGTTTCCACTGGTGGATTTTCTTTCAATCCTGTCCCCAGCATAGTCAGCATCACAGAATCCAACTAGCTTATAATTTAAAGATTTCTTATACAGAAGTCCCAAATTAGTTGTTCCTTTCAGATACCTGAAGATTCTCTTGACAGCAGTCATATGAGATTCTCTAGGATCTGATTGGAATCTAGCACACAGACATACACTAAATAAAATATCTGGCCTAGAAGCAGTTAAGTATAGGAGAGAACCTATCATACCTCTGTACAGCTTCTGATCTACCTTAGTGCCATTGTCCTCTTTGCTTAAGGTGCAGGTGGGATGCATTGGTGTTGTCATCAGCTTGCAATCATCCAACTGGAACTTCTTCAGAAGCTCCTTGGTGTATTTGGACTGATGAACATAAACACCCTCTTTGCATTGGTTGATTTGAATTCCCAAGAAGAATTTCAGCTCACCCATCATGCTCATTTCAAATTCATCCTGCATTAACTTAGAAAATTCCTTGCAAAGGGAGGCATTAGTAGAACCAAATATGATATCATCAACATAGATTTGCACAATTAAGATTTCTTTCTTAACAGTTTTCCTAAAAAGTGTATTGTCAACTTGACCTCTTACAAAACCATTTTTAATTAAGAAGTTGCTTAGCCTTTCATACCAAGCTCTGGGAGCTTGTTTCAGACCATACAAAGATTTCTTAAGTTTAAAAACATGATTTGGATATTTAACATCTTCAAAACCAGGAGGTTGTTTGACATACACTTCTTCAGAAATTACACCATTTAAGAAAGCACTCTTAACATCCATTTGATACAAGATGATATCATGGTTAATAGCATAAGAAAGAAGTAACCTGATTGCTTCCAGTCTTGCTACTGGAGCAAAAGTTTCAGTGTAGTCTATTCCTTCTTGCTGGCTGTACCCTTGAGCTACTAATCTAGCCTTGTTTCTGATCACTTCTCCTTGTTCATTGAGCTTGTTCCTGAACACCCATTTTGTACCAATGATGTTCTTCTGATCAGGCCTTGCTACAAGATCCCATACATCATTCCTTTGAAACTGGTTCAGCTCTTCTTGCATTGCTACAATCCAACCATCATCAGCAAGTGCTTCATCAGCAGTTGTAGGCTCAATCATGGATAGTAGGCCAAGCATAGACTCATTTTGAGTGAATGCTGATCTTGTCTTTCTTGGACTGTTCTTGTTCCCAATAATCAGCTCCTCAGGATGTGAAGACTTGTACTTGAATGAGGTTCTGGGTGGATTAGCTTCTGAAGGGCCATCAGGGATTTGTTCAGAACCATGCTGGTCTTGATTAGCATCAGGAGTAGTGTCATTGCTGGAGAGTTTCTCAGAGTCTTCATTGTTTTCAGCTTCTGAACCTTCATCAGAACCTGAACTGGGTTCAGCTTCTGAAGGCTCTTCTGAGATTCTGACATCTGCAAAACTCTCAACCAGCTCTGGTATTTCACGACCAGGCTTCTTATCATCAAACCTAATGTGTATAGCTTCTTCAACAACATGTGTTTCAGAATTATACACTCTGTATGCCTTAGATCTCTCTGAGTATCCTAAAAAGGTACCCTTTTGAGCCTTGGCATCAAATTTCTTTAGGTAGACCTTATTGTTTAGTATGTAACATGTACAACCAAACTGATGAAAATAAGAAATACTTGGTTTTCTTCCTTTAAATAATTCATATGAAGTTTTATTCAGAATAGGTCTGATGTAGATCCTGTTCTGAATATAACATGCTGTGTTTACAGCTTCTGCCCAAAAGTACTTAGCAATTTTTGACTCATGGATCATGGTTCTTGCCATTTCTTGTAAAGACCTGTTCTTTCTCTCTACAACTCCATTTTGTTGTGGAGTTCTAGGAGATGAGAACTCATGGAAAATTCCATGGTCTTCACAAAAGTTTTCAAAAGGTTCATTTTCAAATTCACCACCATGATCACTTCTGATTTTCAAAATTTTCAAATCAGTTTCTGTTTGTACTTGTTTGCAGAATTTGAAAAACACATCATATGTTTCATTTTTGGTTCTGAGGAATTTAACCCAAGTCCACCTACTGTAATCATCAACAATCAAAAGTCCATACTTCTTCCCATTGATTGAAGCTGTTCCAACAGGACCAAACAAATCAATGTGAAGGAGTTCTAGAGGTTTAGAGGTGGAAACAATGTTCTTTGATTTAAAAGAAGTTTTAGAAAATTTTCCTATTTGGCATGCTGAGCACAAAGCATCTGAGTGATAATCAATACTGGGTAAGCCTCTGACCAGCTGTAACTTGCTAAGCTTGGAGATGAGTCTCCAGTTAGCATGTCCCAGCCTTTTGTGCCAGACCCATTTCTCATCACTCACAGACAGAAGGCAAACTACCTTCTGCTGAATCAAATCAGAAAAGTTTATTTTGTAAACATTGTTTTACCTACAGCCTCTGAACACTACAGACTTATTTTCATAATTGATTACAGTGCAAGTGTTCTTATTAAACAGGACTTCATAATTACTATCACATAATTGACTTATGCTACGTAAATTATGCCTAAGTCCATCTACCAGCCAAACATTATCAATGTACAGGGAAGAATTACCTATCTTACCAGTACCAATGATCTTTCCTTTCTGACTTCCTCCAAACCCCACAGTTCCTCCCTCTTTCAGAGTTAGGGTTTGGAACATAGACTTGTCCCCTGTCATATGATGCGAGCATCCACTGTCCAGGTACCAGGACCTTTCCTTTTCTTTGGATGTTAAGCATATCTGCAATTGAAATTATCTCAGACTTAGGTACCCAGATTTTCATGGGTCCTTTGGGGTTAGTCCTGAAAGGTTTTGACTTTTTGAGCTTGTGTCTGAAGTTATGATGTTCAGACTTGTTCTGATACTTAGGATATGAATCCTTATATCTTGAATAAGTCTGACTATCAGAACCTGAGTGTTTCAGAACCCTGAGTTCTCAAAGGTTTGGACTCAGACTTCTTCAGAACCTGAGACTTGAAGGTCTTTGGTTCTGATTTGTTCAGAGTCTGACCTTTTGAGTACTTTGGTTCTGATCTCCTCAGAATTCTCACTCTGTTTACTTCAGGCACAAGGCAAGCTTCAGTTTTGCCTTTCTTAAAACAGTTTGAAGCAGAAAACTGGTTGGTTTGCTTTGGCTTGCTTTGCCTAACATTCTGAGATTGAAAATGTTTTACATTGACTGGTTTAACATATTTTGAAGTTTTAATAAACCCAGTCTTAGAAAAATTTGAATCAGATTTATTCAGATTCTGAGACTTACTAGTTCCAGGTTCTGAACACTTCAGATTCTGAACAGGTTTAAGTTCAGAGTCTGATTTCCTCTTACTCTTAGGCTTAGGACCTTTTGGCTTAGATTTAGGCAAGGTTTTAACAGTTGCCTTCATCTTACCCTTAGGCTCAGAAGCTTCAGAGTCTGAGTTGTTCAGAACTTCTAACTTATTCTCAGATTCTGATACTTTCAATTTCTCAGAATTATTAGAAGCAGGCACAAAGCAAATACCATTGCCTTCTAAAATATTTTCAGAACATGAAGGTGAGTTTAAATCATTTGAAGGTTTGAATAAATCATAGCCAATGCCTTCACCTTTGTTTCTGATCATATTATACATTATGGAGGCAATTTTAGTTCTATTGAATCCAGTTAACATGAAATCCTGAAGAGCTATTTCCTGATCATTAGGAACCTCTTCAGATTTCTTATGAGCCTCTTTTCTGAGTTCCTCAACTTCCTCATCATATTCAAAAATTTGATTCTGAAGTTTAAGGTTTTCCTCAGACAGCAAGTTTGTTTGATTTTTCAAAGACTTAATTTCTTTTAACTTGCTTTTAAGATGACTCATAAGATCATTAACTGTTTCAATTAAATCAGATCTAGAAAGTTCAGAATATACCTCATCTTCTTCATCAAAATCTGAACATGATTCTGCATCAGAAGATGCAATTGCCATCAGGGCCAGGTTTGCTTCTTCCTCATCAGATTCTGACTCATTATCCAGATCATCCCATGTTGCCATGAGACTCTTTTTGAGCTTATTTCTGAAACTGCTGGACTTTGAGCTGGACTTCTTTGCTTTTTCCTTTGATTTTTCCTTCTGAAGTTCAGGACAATCAGCAATGAAGTGGCCAGGCTTTTTGCAGTTGTAGCAGCTTTCTTTCTGGATATCCCTTTTTGAATTTGAACCAGATCCTCTGAAGTTACTGCTTCTGTTAGAGAACTTTTTCTTTCTGTTCATCAGATACTGAAGTCTTTTAGAAATCATTGCAAGCTCATCAGCATCTGAATCTTCATCAGAATTTCCCTCAGGAAACTCTTCTTCAGATTCAATAGCTTTCAAAGCTTTAGCAGGTTTCTTTTAGACTTCAGAGCCAATGTTTTTGGTTCTCTAACAGGCTCATCCTCATTGAGTCCCAGTTCATGCACCTTGAGGGAGCTTATAAGATCCTCAATACTTAAAGTATTCAGATCCTTAGCTTCCTCAATGGCAGTCACTTTAGGTCTCCATTTAGATGGCAGACTTCTAAGAATTTTATTCACATGGTCAGCAGTGGTATAACTCTTCTTCAGAATCTGAAGTCCAGAAACCAGAGTCTGAAATCTTGAGAACATAGTCTCAATATTTTCATCCTCTTTCATTCTGAACAGTTCATATTGCTGAACAAGAATATTTGCCTTAGCTTCTCTAACTTTCTGATTACCTTCATAGTTAGAGCAGAGGGATGTGAATATTGCCTTTGCAGTGGACTTGTCACTCAGCTTCTGATACTCAGTGTGAGGTAAAGAGTCCACAATGATACCCACCATTCTTCCATGAGTACCCTAGTTGTCACCTTTTCATTATCTCTCTTTTTTTTAAAGAACTTTCTATTTATCTCTTACTAGTAGTTTGTTTTCTTTATTAAGTTTGAAGGTGAGAAAAACACACACACACAAGAAGGGGGGGGGGTTGAATTGTGTGACTCTAAAAACTTGTTCTTTTCTTTTTCAAAGACTTAAGACAAGTTCAGAACCAGGTTCTGAACTGTTATCAGAATGTATGCAGCGGATTAAACAAGTAAAAGAGATAAGGGAAGAGAGACACACAAAAATTATACAGGTTCCTTCTCAATGTGAGAAGTAGTCCTGTCCCCTTGTATCCAACAAGAGAGTTTCACTATAATCTGAAGATTACACAATGCTCAACCACACAGGAAGAGACTTCCAGTTGCTCAATCACAAAGAAAGAGACTTCTATGCTCAACCACCAAGGAAGAGGCTTCCACTGCTCAAGTCACTAAGACAAGAGACTTCCCAATGCTCAAGTCACAAAGACAAGAGACTTCTGACTCAGACCACAAAGGAATGAGGTTACAATTGCTTAGTATGCAGACTAAGACTTTAAGGGACCAAACTGGTTTACAAATGAAATAGTTTGGGATGAACACTTGATCAAATATCAGAGGTGTTCTCTAAATACAACACAGGTTAAGACTCTTAACCTTAAGAAATTCTAAGTTACAACGTCTAAAGAATTTCTAAGAGTTCTGAACTTTGACAGTTTTTACACAGAAAACAGAGCAAGGTTTCAGCAATGCGTTTCAAAGAGTCTTAGACATTTTCTTCTTCAAATCTTCCTCCTTTTATAGATGAAAATAGAGCTGTTGAAGATTTGCTGGAATTCAGGAAATTAGCCGTTGCAATTGGACTAGGTTACTGCAAATGTGTGCTGCACTTTATCTGTCAGAACAGGGCAGGTGCCATTTTTGAATTGGCCCACCTTAAAAACTGGAGAATGTTTGGGTCAGGGGGACAACTTGTTCCATTGAGTTGTTCTGACACCTCCAGGCATTAAATGCGCACAGTACTGGTCAAAATCCATGCCACATCAGCTTCAGAAGCTTCTCAGTGAACAGTGATCAGAAGCTGCTTCAGTTGTACGGATCAGAAGCTGGCTTCAGAAGTTGACTGTTGCGTTGACTTCATCAGAAGCACCCAGACTTCAGAAGCTGAACTTCAGGAGCACCACTTCAGGAGTACTTCAAAGGCTTCACTTCAGTACCCCTTCTTCAGGACCTCTTCAGAAGCTCTTATTTCAGGAGCACTTCTTCAGTACCTCTTCAGAAGCTGTTACTTCAGGAGTACTTCTTCAAAAGCATTTCTTCAGGATCAGTTTTCCTTTTAGCTTTGCAACCATGCCTCTTGGCTTTCCTTCTTGCTCTTTATCTTGTTCTTCATAACCATTATCAATCAATACTTATTAAGCATGTGGTTCTGAAACACTTGAACAAAGCATTAGCATATAACCAATTTTCTCTTTAATACTTTGTTATCATCAAAACCATAAAGAGATATGTTCATACATAATGTTTTAACAATCTCCCCCTTTTTACATAAGAGAGTTGTTAAACACATTTTGTTCCATCAAAGTTAAGACAAGAACTTTCTTTATTATATGGTAGGATTTAATTTTCGAGCAATGAAATTCTCATGAATTTTGACCGATAAAAAATTGTTGTGTTGGATCAAGTTTCATAAAGGTCAACCAATTGTTTACATATGTCTTTCCAAAAAAAAAAAAAGAACAGATCCTGTTCAAGTAAAGTCATATAATTTAGACAAAATTACACAAACAGCCTTTTAACTTAATTTTAAGTAACGTTTTAGCCTTTAATTTTTTTTTCCAATTTGATAATTTATGTTTTAAAATATTAACATTATTCAACCTTTTCCTAAAAAGTGCCTACATGGCTGTTACATTGTCCATATGAATGGTTAGATGACATCTAAATTATATTTGACTTGTCAATTTTATTTTATTTATTTGACAAAATTAATTTTTAATAAAAAAGAAAACTTTTCTACTTTATCTTCTTCATGATTTCTTTCCGGCATGCATTCATCTTCATCAATATATTTTTCTTAATAATCCAGATCTTAAACACCATTCATCTTCCTTTAATTTTATCAATTAAAACGTTTTGTTCTCTTGAAATGCCATAATCCCCGTTTTTCCTAATTGACTATTTAAGAAAGGAAATAAAAGAAGGAGAATAATGAGGCCATTGCTGCAAGCTTGCAACTCATCTCCACCTCTCCGAATCTCATTGCTTAACTTTCCAGATCTAAACCACTAGCACTCTAAAAACGCATTTTAGAAAAGTGATTCTGCTACCGCACTTTAGAAATCACGTAGTTAAACACTTCAATCATCTTTTTACGCCGTTTTTTTCGATTCTCTTTACACCATCTTTCTGGAAACTATCAAAGCTTAAGTCTTTCCCTCTCTTCCATCCTTCGATGCTTTTTTTTTGTTACGAGTTTCTCTTTTCTTCAAAAAGATCTGATTTTTGTGTTGGAAATTTTGCAATGGCTCTAATAAGTTGTACGAAGTAGTTTGTGAATTAGATGATCAAAACACTTATTTTATTTATGATTTTGGATTTGTGATTTTGGGTTTGATTTTCATGTCTGAATTTCTAGATTGAACATCAAAGAGGTGGGATGATAAATGATTATTATATTTTTTATATAAAAAAATTAATCTTATGAAAAAACGACAAATATGAAATTAACTAGTCATATGCCATTTAAGCAACATCATTGCCACATAAACAATGTATCAGCCACATGGGCAATTTTTGATCTGATGTGTATCAGATTCAATAAAAAAGGATGACGGTGTTAATGTTTTAAAACATAAAGGATTAAATTGGGAAAAAAAAAGTTAAAAGACTAAAACGTTACTTGAAATTAAGTTAAAGGACTATTTGTGTAATTTTGCCTATAATTTATAATGATTCACTACTTAAGACATATGCAAACAATTATCACATTATTTCTATTCCATATTATATTATTCAAAAGCTAAAACTCTCTTTTTTCTAAAAAAAAAACTAAAACTCTATTTAAATGGAGGTTTAATTGCACTTTAAACACTCTAAATGTAATGATTGTGTGATTTTGGCATTTAAAAAAATAGTGATTGTCGATCTTTGTTAGTGGAAGAGATTTTATTTTATTTTTTTATGAAGAAAAAAGAAGCTTATATTAGATTAAAATCCATTCCATAGTACAAAATATGCTATGCTGACGTCAAATACAATGCAAGATCAAAGTCTACATAAAGACAAAACCCCATGAAAGCTCATCAAAACAACAACAAAGAAACCAGTAAACCCTTAAAGAATAAAGGATTCTAGTCTAGAGTATCATTACTACCAATTTAATGCCTCTTAGACAAACCACGACCAAAGCTCCAGCAACAAAGACATAGAACTTCAATAAAAAGAATAACAAAACCTCCACCAAAGGACAAACTTCATATGAGATAACAAATTAAATTGACCAAAATCACTATTTTTTTTTTGAAATGCCAAAATCACACAATCATGACATTTAGAGTGTTTAAAGTGCAATTAAACTTCCATTTAAATAGAGTTTTAGTTGTTTTTTTTTTTGAGAAAAAATAGAGTTTTAGTTTTCGACTGTGTTTCATGGAAATTAATAATCAGATAAGGAAGCTATTGTTTCTTCAAGAAGTCCTTGGAGCATTGTTTTGTTTCAATACACGTTTTATAAGCTTTATTTGGTATGTTTATCGTGAATGACTGACCGCATGTTCTTCATTTTTTTAAGGGTAAATTACACTTTTGGTCCTTTAAATATTTTTTAGGTTTCATATTGGTCCCCTAATTAATAAAGTAACGTTTTGGTCCCTTAAATCCTTCTTTGTTGTCACTTTGGTCCCTTCCGTTAGTTTGTGTTAAAAAACGTTCACTTTTTGTCCCTTAAATATTTTTCAGGTTTCATATTGGTCCCCTAATAGAGGACCAATATGAAACCTGAAAAATATTTAAGGGACCAAAAGTGAACGTTTTCTAACACAAACTAACGGAAGGGACCAAAGTGACTAACATAAAAGATTTAAGGGACCAAAATGTTACTTTTATTAATTAGGGGACCAATATGAAACCTGAAAAATATTTAAAGGACCAAAAGTGTAATTTACCCTTTTTTTAATGTTTAGGACATATCTTATATGCCAAGTAAGTTTTTGATAATCAAGATAAAGTGCAATTTTGAAGGTGCGTTTCCACCAAAACTTATGTCATCAGTATTTACTAAAAAAGCTGTGAAATCTCACCCAAAATGACTAACTTTTGATTTTGTAAATATAAGAACTAAAACCCAATAAGCCCAATACTACTAAAGAAAATGTTAAAGCATAGAAAAACATCTCATTTTGGCATGATCACAGGCACAACAGATGTTGAGAAACATGGCATCCACGGATGAAATGGTGAAAAAGCTTAAAAGAGTTTTGTATTGATAATATTGAACAATATTACAATTGAGAAAGTTAAAATAAAAGAGTACATCAAGACCTATTTATAGGCATCCACTAACTAGTAACTAATACTTCTAATCACTAGCTCTAACTACTCTCAACTAACAATTAAACTAACCACTAACTATCATTATTCTTAACAGCCTCCCTCAAACTCAAGGTAAGGGAACTCTTAGCTTGAGTTTGGATTACAAAGGTAACACCAAACAGAGAACATAACGTGTAGTACTGTCTTCAATATAGCATGTTGGCCCATAGAAGTGTAGCTCAATAGTACCAATCCAAGCTAAACATGATGCAAGAGACAAAATGAAATCCAGGCAGTGCAGTAAGAACACGGAATGAGAGGAAAACTTGAGATAATCAGGAGCCTATGAATCAAAATGCTTAACCATTAAGCAGAAGCCACAAACACTGGCTTAACCACTCAGCAGAAGCTACCATTAACAAAAGCATAGGGCTGAAACTTAACCATCAACCAAAACCACAATTCAAGGCTTAATCACTTGGAAGAAGCAACCATGCTTAACCACCATAAGGCAGAAGCTAAAACAAATGCTTAACCATCTATGACAGAAGTATCATGCTTAACCATCATAGACAGAAGCTATCATCAACAAAGCCTATAAAGGCACAATGCTTAACCATCAAGAGTGCTCAATCACTTAAGACAGAAGCACAATAACGCTTAAACATTCATGACAGAAGCTTATCAACAGGGCTTAACCATCATGAACAGAAGCACAACACAAGAATCAAATAGGGAACCCAAATGAATCCAACAAAATCAATGAGCCAATGGAGAGGCATAGCCATGTGATGTGTCTTCAAACCATAGAAAACAAAACCATGTTGATGCATTCAAACCATAGGCCAAAACCAATGCTTCCAACAATGAAGCATAACAAAAAGCCAAAGAAAAAAAAACTTCAATTGTCACAATAGTGACAAACCAAAAGCAAAACCAGTGACAATAACGAGATGAAAAATCAGCTGCCAAACCAGTGAGCTGAAATGTACAAGATCCTTTTTTTTGTCATGACGCATAGCCACTAACTATCAACCAGCCAAATGCAATAATCAATTGTGAAGGAAGCACTTGCAGCCATGATTAAAATGCCTTGTTCAACAAATCCACATAGACTTCAAGCATATAGGAGAGATACAGATGCAATACCTTTCAACCTTACACCATCCACTTCGATAAAATCTCTTGAAAAAAAGTGTCTTAGGTCCAGAATGATGGATGGCTAAAACAGAATGTAACTTGCCAACAAGATATGTTGAAATAGTAATAAGCCAGAACTACATTTCTACATAAATCCATATATTCAGCATCTAAGTTCACCATAAGCAATAACCAACAATGATCAAAGTTCCAAAGGCTTTATAACTTCAACAACTACCAAATACTCATAAATGCCAATAACCAAGAATCTTATGAACATTAGATTGCCCCACATACAAAGAACATATATGAAGAAAATTGCAACTCAAACCAAATAACAAATTCTTGTAAATCGAAACAACTTCAAAATGCATATTCACCAAACTCAACACTTAGAATATCTGGAGAGAGAACAAAGAGCAAGTGAAGTAGAAGAGGCGATTACCAAATACCAAACCGCAAAGACACTGTGAAGGTTTCCGACAACTGAAACTCAAACAGAAGTAGATTGCACTCGAAAGTCACAAACAAATCAATAACTCCAAATCTTCAAAATTAACATTTTGAATCTCAAGCTAATCTTTAATAGTTGAAAATTCGCCATAAATCCTCGAATCAAAGAACCTAACATTCAACGAATCTGATAAACTTCATAGACATATCTCAAAGTTGTGACTCTGTCACCATCAAAAGGCACCATCAAAAGTAGAGGAACGAGGAAGCAGAATCGGAAACCGAATTCAGAAATTGAAGCAGAGATGTTCGATTCAAGGAGAACGAAAACAGAATATATGATGGAATTAAATTAGAAAATGGAGTCCAATCAAGAAATCAAATTATCTTTCTCGAATGAAGAAACAAAACATAAACTGCGAAATCGAATTGAAATCGCAAAACCCTAAGATTTGGGGAAAATTACGATAACAAAAGATTTCGAGCAAGAAACTCAAATTGAATATGACATTGAACCAGAAATTGAATCAGAGAAGGAGAAACAATGCTCGAATAGGAGACAAACGAACATGAAATCGCGAAACCCAAAAAAATTGGGGAAAAATCAAAACAGAATCGCGAAAGAATTACAAACTAAAAAATGGCGAGCGAACAAGGAAAAAGGATTCAAAAGATGCAGATGATAGATGGAAAAGGAAATCGATGAACAAATCAAGAAAAGGAACTGAATCCGAACACAAAAAGGATGAAATTTGAGATTTTCTCTTCAAAAAAAAAAAGAAAAGGAAGATGAATGAGAAAAGAAACAAGAAGGGATGAGAAAAATGGATTTTCTCAAGAAAATGCAGTGGAAAATTCCTTCAAGGTGGATACTAGATTTGCTCTGATACCATGTTGAGAAACATGGCATCCATGGATGAAATGGTGAAAAAGCTTAAAAGAGTTTTGTATTGATAATATTGAACAATATTACAATTGAGAAAGTTAAAATTAAAGAGTACATCAAGACCTATTTATAGGCATCCACTAACTAGTAACTAATACTTCTATCACTAGCTCTAACTACTCTTAACTAACAATTAAACTAACCACTAACTATCATTATTCTTAACAACAGACACTAATAAATACATATTCCCTTTCATTTGTTCTCATCAAAATAGAGGGTATGAAAAGACCATCCATAACTGTCATGAGTTTGATAAATAGTTTAAAAAGAAAATAGAGTTTAAAGAAGATGATGATGGTGGTTGATGTTGATTCCTTAGAACACTAGTGAGTAGTTTCCTCAACTCTTCATCTCTCTTCTCCCTCAAATCCATTAACAGTAAGATCTCTTCCTGTTGTCTTGCTACACGTGCTAGTTCCTCTTTTAACAGAACCACGTCTTCATCTTCTCTTTATTCAACCATCTCTCTAGCTTTTACTTGAGCCGCCATATCAGAGTGATACTAAAGATCGTGCTGCACAACAATTACTTTGTTCGACGATTTGACGAAGAAACTTTGTTTCTAATAGCATAGCTTTTGTTTTTACCTTGAGTCTTAGATAACTTAATCCTTGCTTCTTTGCTCTCATTTAAATCAATATTTTCATCAGCTTTCAAACAATTATGAACAAAATTTTCATAGTTTTAGTTTTTGAACTAGCATAAAAAAAAATTCTGAGTGTGAGTGCCAACACGACTGGGAGGAAATCAAGGAGGAATACCAACATCAATATCACTTATGTTAGCTTTTCCTACAAAAAATCAATGTTTTCTTAAGTTTGGACTTCTTTTCTGCCGCACAATAGTCTTCGAAAAATCTTCACAACCTAATACCGATTGCTTCCACCACCTTGCATAACACGTGGTAACATCTGCCTCAAATAATCTCGGTGGAAGATACAATTTTTTATCAGATATGGGACTGCAGTAGTTTTTCCAAGCAATGGATTTAGTCTCATTGAACCTAGGCTCATAACTTGGAACATCTTGATCCATTCCAAATTGCATAGTATTATGAATTGAGAAAAGAATGAAGAAAAATGATTCTCATTATTGAAGCTAGCTTGTACAACAAGTATATATACAACTAGTTATCTATATGCTAACTAACATGGGCCTATATGCACAGGATTACTGTCTAGTAACTAACTTTCTTAGTTACTTGCTATGCAAGCTATTGCTATTATTGTGATTGTTCTCTTCTTTGTCTATGTGATGCAATATCCTCCCACAAGTTGGCGGTTGATAGATGTTGATTAACCCCAACTTGGATAGTAAGAGATTAAGTGGCTGAGGCAAAAGAGGCTTTGTGAAGAAATTTGCTAACTGCTCTTTTGAAGAAACTGGAAGGAGCTTTAACACCTTAGCTTGCAATCTCTCCCTAACAATGTGACAATCTATTTCTAAGTGTTTAGTTCTCTCATGAAACACAGGATTGGCTGCTATGTGGAATGCGCTTTGATTGTCACAATAGATAACAGGCAGCTTGTCACAAGTAATTTGTAAGTCCTTCATCAAGTATGAAAGCCATTGTAATTCACATGTAGCTGTTGCAAGGGCTCTGTATTCAGCTTCTGAAGAAGACCTAGAAACAATCAATTACTTCTTGGTTCTCCATGATATCAAGGATTTTCCTAGAAAGAAACATTGTCCAGAAATAGATCTCCTAGAGTCTATGCATCCAGACCAATCAGCATTAGAAAACCCTAAGATTTGAAGTTTATAATCTCTAGGAAAAAATAGACCACGACCAGGACAACTCTTAAGGTATCTGAGTACTCTTAAAGCAGCAGAATGATGAACATTAGTAGGTTTGGTTAGAAACTGACTGAGTTGTTGAATGATGAATGTGATATCTGATCTGGTTGTATTCAGATATAGCAACCTTCCCAGTAATCTTCTATATGATGCAATGTCCTCAAATGGTGGACTAGTATCTTGATGTAACTTGGAAGAAGGATCAAAAGGGGTAGAAGCAGGTTTGGAATCCAGTAGACCAGAATCAGAGAGTAAGTCCAAACAATACTTCCTTTGACAAACAGAAATACCAGAGTGTGAATGAGTTATCTAAAGTCCAAGAAAGTATTTTAGCTGGCCTAAATCTTTAATCTGAAATGAATCATGAAGGATTTTCTTGATTGATTGAAATTCAGTTAAAGAACTACCAGCTAGAATCACATCATCAACATAAACCAAAAAGGCTGTGAAGTCAGAAGCAGGGTGTTTAGTGAATAGAGAATGATCTGAAGAAGCCTGTGTATAACCATGGTGAAGGAGAAGGGAAGTCAGTTTTTCATACCATTGTATGCTAGCTTGTTTAAGGCCATAGAGAGACTTAACAAGCTTGGAAACCTGATTGGGCTTATCAGAAGTGATGCCAGGAGGTAACATCATATAAACATCCTCCTTTAAATTGCCATGGAGGAAAGCATTGTTGACATCTAATTGATGTAAATGCCAATGGTGGATAGAAGCAAGAGCTAAAACTAGTCTAACTGTTGTTAATTTTGCCACAGGAGAATATGTGTCAAAATGATCTAGGCCCTCCACTTAATTGTATCCCTTGGCAACCAGTCTAGCTTTGAATCTTTCAATGGATCCATCAGCATGATATTTGATCTTATAAACCCACCTACATCCAATAGGAGTGACATTGGGTGGTAGATCAACAACCTATCAAGTTCCAGTTTTCTCAAGAGCAGTCAACTCAACCTGCATTGCTTGTTTCCAACAGTCAAATTGGCTAGCCTCAGCATAAGTTTTGGGCGCAATGTGAGTGGAAAGAGACAAAGCAAAACGACAATGAGAGGGAGATAAATTGTTAAAGGACAAATAATTGGAAAGAGGATATAAATTGGAAGAAGAAGACTGGAAACAGTTAGTAGTGGAATCACATAGAAAATCTGTCAAGTATGTAGGTGAACGTTTGGTTCGCAAAGATTTTCTAGGAAAAGGTGCAGGAATTGGTGGAATATCAGGAATATGGTCATGAGGAAGTGGTGGAGCAAGAACAGAAGGTGATGAGGTTGAAGTAGGAGACACAGATGATGAAAGCTTCTGGCTCTGAACCAGAGTCTGAGGTTCAGCTTCTGAACCCAGAGTCTGAGGTTCTGCGTCTGAACCCAGAGTCTGATGTGCTGCTTCTGAACCTGGGTCTATGGCACTATAGGATGGGAAATACTCCCAATCTGAAGTAATGGACATAGAAGAACTCTTATAAGGTAGGATATGTTCATGAAAGGAAACATTTCTAGAAACAAATATCTCTTTGGAGGTCAAATCAAAGAGAACATAACCTTGGACACCAGACTTGTATCCCAAGAAAAGAGACTTTCTAGCCTTGGAATCAAGCTTAGTTCTATGGGCTTGAAGAGTAGAAGCATAACACAAAGATCCAAACACATTGAAAACAGACACAGCAGGGATAGCGTCATAAAGCAATTGATAAGGAGATTTATGTTGGAGTAAAGGAGTGGTGACTCAGTTGACAAGGAAAACAGCATGACTGACAACATATGACCAAAAAGTTTTAGGTAACTTTGACTGATAAAGAAGAGCTCTGCCAACATTCAAAATATGTTGGTGCTTTCTTTCAACTCTACCATTTTGCTCAGGGGTTTCAACACAAGACAGATGATGCAAAATACCTTTGGAAGCATAAAAGGAAGGAAGTGAAAATTCAGGACCATTATCTGTTCTGACAGTTTTGGGTGTAATATGAAATTGAGTTTCAATCATAGTGATGAAATTTTGAACATGTTGGGAAACTTCTGACTTAGCTTTGAGCAAAATGATCCAAACAAATCTGCTAAAATCATCAACAATGGTAAGGAAATATTTATGGCCATGAATAAATGATATAGAGAGGGGACCCCATATGTCAAACTGAATAAGTTCAAATTTTGAAGATGCATGAGATAAGCTAGGATTAAAAGGTAATTTTCTTTGCTTAGCAAAATGACAAATGTCACAAACTGATTTATTATCACACAAAATAGAGGGGTACAAATTGATCATAGAAGATAATCTTTGATTGGACAAATGACCTATTCTGAAATGCCACAAGGCTGACATAAGAATGTAAGTATTAGAAACTACATTATTACAAAAACTGGGAACAAGATTGAAAGAAGAAATAAAGTTGATGGCAGGAGAAGCTGGAGAGTTTACTTTCAGTCTGTAAAGCCCATTAACCAACTCACCCAAACCAATCATCTGATGACATTTCATGTCCTGAATAACACAAGTAGAATCAGAAAAATGCACATGACAAGAAAGGGATGCACATAATTTGGAAACAGATATCAAATTGAGTTTGAACAGAGGTGAATACAAGACATGAGAAAAATGCAAGGTGGAAGAAAACATGACATTTCCAGCATATTCAACTGAAACAAATTGACCATTAGGTAAGCTAACTCTAATAGGCTTAATTTTATAGAAAGAACTAAAAAGTTGTAAAGATGAACAAATATGATCATTGACACCTGAATCAATAATCCAAAAATCAGAAGGGAAAGAAGAAGAAACAGAATATATGCCTGAAATAGTGTTTATGCAGGGAGGAGGATCGGAGGTAGGCTGAAGGGAATTGGAAACAGATGGGGAAGATGCAGAAGAGAGCAAATTTGACTGTTGAAGCAAGGAAACAAATTGATGTAACTGATCTTGATTCAAACCAGAAGAAGACACTACTGCATTATCACCTTTAGCAACCTCATAATTCTCACCAATAAAAGCATTAACAGATGAACTTTGCTTGTTAAAGCTAGGTTGACCATGCTTTTGATAACAAAACTCAATAGTGTGATTAGTTCTATTACAAAAGGTACAAAAACGTGATGAATGCTTGGTGGCAGATGAATTCTTGCCACGTCCAAACGGCTTGCGTGACTCAGACGCATTGATAAGAACATTAGATGCATCTGAAACCAGAGGAGGAACTACACCATTGTGACTTTCCTCTTGAACAACCAAAGAATAAACTTTGTTCAAGGAGGGAAGAGGATCCAGAAGAAGCATTTGGCTCCTAACAACAGAGAAACTATCATTCAAACCTTGAAGAAACTGAATAACTTGATCATCTTCACGTTGATTTCTAGCGGCACGCATGGCGTCACATCTACATTGTGGAATGCAAGAACACATAGGAAGAGGATGATGAGAATTCAATTCCTCCCAAAGTGACTTCAATTCAGTGAAATATTCAAGGACACTTCTAGAACCCTGTTTGAGAGAGTGAATGGTGGAACGTAAAGCAGCAATTTGGATACGATCTGCTTTGGAAAAGTGTTCTTTCAAATCCTCCCAAACATCAAAAACATACTCATGAAAAACCAAAGTTTGTGCAATTGGTTCAGAAACTGAATTGATGATCCAAGAGTGTATGAGATGATTACACCGTTCCCAAGCGTTGCGAGTCAGATCAAGCAGGTCAGGTACAGGAAGAGATCCATCAATGAAAGGAAGTTTGTTCTTAGCTCCCAAAGCATGTCTCATAGAACGACTCCAAGCAAGATAATTTGAGTCGTTGAGAAGCGGAGTAACAAGAACCAAATTTGGACCTTCACTAGGATGAACAAAGTACACTGAATCTTGATTAGCTTGTTGAATATGAACAGCTTGAGCCAAACGAGGAGGCATGGTGAATCAGAATGAGAAAACAGAATCACGCAAAAGGAAGAAACAGAGAAAGCACAAGAAAGAAGAAGATGCAAAAGCTTGAAAATCAAGCATCAATGGCGGAAGAGTGTAACTGAATCGTAACTGAATTGTAACAAACTCTCTCAAAGAGAGAGAGAGAGAGAAAAGGAAACTGATACCATATTATGAATTGAGAAAAGAATGAAGAAAAATGATTCTCATTATTGAAGCTAGCTTGTACAACAAGTATATATACAACTAGTTATCCATATGCTAACTAACATGGGCCTATATGCACAGGATTACTGTCTAGTAACTAACTTTCTTAGTTACTTGCTATGCAGCTTTTGCTATTATTGTGATTGTTCTCTTCTTTGTCTATGTGATGCAATACATAGCAACTCTATGTGACAGATATTGTTCAATAGAGTCAAATCCAATAAGCTCGGAAACTCTCAAGCATGTAACAAATAACATCATTTCCTCATCCAAATCAGTCTTAAATGGTACCCAAATTCCATCATTTCGATAAAACATTCCACAATTATCAGCATATCTAACATATGGATGCCAAAGAAAATCATCGACAGCCGAGTCTAATGCCAACTTAACATTTGTAAATTTTTGAACCTCTCCCACAACCAAATTTGAACCAAGTAAAAAGGAGATTGAAGAGTAATCTTCACTGGAAATCTATCACCACCACCTGGATGTTTTGACAAACCAACTATTTTTTCTTAAAAAAGCTTAGAACTTTGTATAGACTAGCTAAAACAGCTGGTGCTAAAGCAATATGATTCTTTCTAGCAAGATGAACAACAAAAGGAAACAGAGAAATTTTCACCAAGTAGCAAGTAAAAACAAAAATTGACAACAAAGTAACAAGGAATGTTTCATGCTCAATTTCAAGGTTCTTGTCTTACAAGTATCAATATATTTTCCACCTCTCTCATTTCTTGGTCAACTGATGTGAAAAGTGAAAACAGGATAACCCCCAAATAACAAGTTATGATTTTTATGTATGTAGCATTTAGTACTCATTATATTAATGTTCAAACATAGAAGATGATGATGCTTTAATTAAGCTTAAACTCATTGAGGGTAGTAAGTTCATGAATGGAGTTTGCAATTGGTTTTAGAAAATAGGTCATTCTTAGAGTTGATTTACTATCACTAGCAGGTGAAAGCATGTGATCTTTCTTCACCTCCATGATGGTATCATCTTCCAATGATTCTTTGTTCTTCTTCTTCTTCATTAGTTTCACACTATTCTTCTTTAGAGCATAATAAGAAATAATAAAAGCATAATAAGAAATAATAATTTGTGAGTTGTATATAATATTAATTAAATAATACTATGTCTCTATGAGAATAATTCAATTGGTAACAACATTCCATTATATATATACAATGACACAGAAGTTTGAACTCCCGACTCATCACTTATTCATTTAAAGGTGAAACTCTAGTCAATATGTTACTCAAGGGGTGTAAAAAATAACGTGTTTCGAGTAAAATCAGACCCAGACTCAAATAACTCACTTACCCAATAATACCAACATTATTATTTTTATTTTCACATGAAAGAAAGAGAATACCAAAGGTTTTGATCATAAATCACGTGTAATTTCCAAAATTGACACAAGACATCCTCAATATTGAAAATTAAAAACATTGTAAAGTTATAAATTAAGATGTTGCAATTTTTTTGTTATTTTGAAGCTAATGCAATTTTATGTGATGCAACTTTAGTTTGTCGCACGTATTTATGATGAAATTTTATACTCCCTCCGTTCCTTTTTAAGTGTCGTTTGAGTGCGGATTTAACGTTCCTATTTAACTGTCATTTTGGTATTTTAAGGGTATGATTTGTCAATTATACCCTTTGTCAATTACTTTTATCTTTTTCAATAAAACTAATTAATGTTATATATTTGGAAAACTAAAGTTTGTTTTTTTAAACAAAATTTGTTTTTTTTAAACAAAGTTTGTTTCTTGTTATCTTAAAATTTAAACAAAATTTGTTACCTATAATAATGGTTCCAAGGATAGTTAAAATTCTATAAATAAGATGGTGTTAAAAATTTCAAGTGCAAAGTAAAAGAACAGATCTGAGAGAAAAAAAAATAAAAGACTCCATGAATGTTCAAAAGGAAGAAAGAGTGAAAGATAAGTGACACAATGTGAATCACAAGAAAAGTTAATTTTGATTAAAGGAGTTGGAGGAAAGTTAATTTTTTTCTTAGCTTTTGATTAATGTGAAGTTGGAATAATTTTTATATTGAGTTAAAATAATTAAAGAGATGTGCACAATATGTTGAGATAAATTCTAAAAAATCCCTTTTATGTTTTAATGATAACAAAACATTTAAATTATGATTAATTGAATTCTGAGATTATTTGTTATTTAACTTGTGTTCTTGAGTGATTCTTAAAAGATAGGTTACAAAGGAAGAAATATTTTCAAGAACATTCTCAGAACAATGTTCATCTACACTCCTTATAAGTGTCTCACAAAGTCAACCCAAACAAGATAAATTAAAATTTATTGTGAATCATGGGTACAAAGATCTTGGCCTTTAAGGAAGAATTTATTCTTCAAGGATCTTTGTGAAAATGAAGGATCATAAGTTATATGCTACAAAAGGAACATATTTATTATAATGCACTCTCAAAGAAATGAAAAATATTAAATAAATATGCAGCCTATGAAGAAACAAAAAGAACCCATAAACATTAGACAACACATCAAGAATGAAGGACAAAACCAATAAGATTCATACAACACATCAAGCTAAAAGTATTTGATAAAAATCAAATCACTTTGTACTTTCTTTCTTTCCCTCCAAGGCGTGAGATGGGAACAGCTCACCAAAGGAAAAATCTTGGCTGTCAAAGTTGCATACAAAATCTGCACAACACTATTCATGATGTCACTTTATTGCAAGTTGTCCAAGCAAAATTGTGAGAACGTTCTCAGAACAATCAGAACTTTCTGCCAAGCATTTTTACACTAAGTATTTCACTTGAATGAGTTGGTAAACTTTTCTCTTCCACTTTTACCCTCAGGAGCGTGTGTTTATTACCTCAGCAAGGGACTCCTTCCATATATAAATACAAGGGCTTGCAAAGAGAAGAGGCATTGAGTCATAAACCAAAAATTCACTTACTTGATTTTCAACACATCAAGAATACTTAAAAGACTCTTTCATTGTGTGCATCACTATCAAAATCCAGCAGCAACTCTTTTACTTGAGTTCTTTTCAAAGGCAAACACATTGTAAACCAATAGCAAAAGATTTCAAAAGAATCACTAAGTGTGTTAGTGATTATAGTTTGTAAAAGCTAGTGTCTTGTAAAAGCGAGTGAGTGAAACTAGTGTGAAGCTCAAAGAGGTGCAAAGTGTATAGATCCAGGAAGTGATATAAGAAAAGACATAGTTGAGTTATAGTTAATACTCAACTACATATTGGAAAATCTCACAGTATTATGGGGACTGGAGTAGCCCCCACGTTGGGTGAACTAGAATAATTTTCTGTGTGTGATTTTTCTTTTCCTATCTCTCTTTATTTTTACAAGATCACACACTTCACAATTATTATTGTTTTACTTACTAACTAACTAACTCTCCAAGTATTTAGTTGAGAAATTTTTATTGGTAATTTTTATTACATCACAATTCAGACCCCCTCTTTCTTGTGATATTATTTTACTTCACAATATTTAGACAATTGACAATTGTTTGTTATGAGAGAGTGTGCAAAAAAAATAAGAATTTGTTGAAGAAAAATATAGTAACTAACAATTGTTTGTTACGAGAAAAAAATAACATTAAATTTATTGAAAAGATAAATTGTGTGCAAAAAAATAGAAATATATTGGTGGATTAAAATGAGGGTATAATAGGAAGAAAATGTGCAAAAATACACTTCGTTAATTGGTGTTAATATTCCAAAATGACACTTAAAAAAGAACAGAGGAAGTATTTGATATTATCATTTATTATTTTGCGACGCTAAAATATAGTGAAAATAAGTTACATAATTTTTTAAGAAAATAAAAAACTTGAGTAATTTTTATGGAAAAAATACAAGGATTTATCATTTAATCATTTAATACTAACAACAAAAAATAAAACTAATTTGGAGTACCATACATGTTTGTTTGGGTCTTGAGTTCGGCCAAACCAAACCCAAACCTAGACCTTAAGTTATTGATCTTAGATATAAAAAAAAATAGATGTATCTAATTAAAAAATTGAATGAGATATCGTTTATATTAGAGCCGAGGAAGTTGATCTAGTTCAAAATGAAAACACAAATCCGTGTTCGGTTTCTGTAGCAGAAGTGCGTCGGAGACGAAAAGCTGAACAGCCAGCAGCAGCAGCAGCAGCAGCACAAACTTGTAATAATCTCCTCAAATTATTTTCTCAATATTTCTTTACATATTTATCTTATCTTCTGGGTTGTTTTGTACCCTTCTTTTAATTTAATTGTCTTTGATTCTATTAATTAACTTCAGAATAAAGATAAATATTTTTCATGCTATAAGGAATACCTTCAATTTGATTAAAGATTATCAATTTTAAAGACTATGTTGAAGTAGATAAAAGAAATGACATGTCATTAAATGATTAGATGTCGGGTACCGTATCCAACAAACTTTAGAGTACCTTAGTGGCTGCGACGAATCATAATTCTTGATATTGCGGAAAATATGGTCAAATGTGATCGATGCTACCTTAAAATCGTTATATTGTGGCCACGATTGCATTTGCAGACCTTTATTTAAAACCCTGGATGGCACTGTACAAGTTTAGCCTAAATAATTGGTGATTTACTCATTAAATATATTTTGTCATAGTACCTCAACCTCAAGCCTATGTTCATGAAATGTTTGTTGAAAGTCCACAGTAAGTAAGTAGGTACCTTTGTTTGTTTCAGATTCCATTTTTGTAGACACTTACTTGAATTCTGCTGGCATAGATGGGTTTTGTTGTGACTTTGAGTTTATCAACAACAGTGCGAAATGAGGCCACAAGTTTTTATGGTTTGCCACCATATCAACCCCGCAGTACATTGCCTCATCTCTCAATCACAAAGCCATCTTGGATTGTGAGGACAGAGTCAAATGTTCGGAGGAAAGTA
This sequence comes from Medicago ruthenica, assembly GCA_018208015.1. Classification (NCBI taxonomy): domain Eukaryota; kingdom Viridiplantae; phylum Streptophyta; class Magnoliopsida; order Fabales; family Fabaceae; genus Medicago; species Medicago ruthenica. Next base: position 9,160,560 of record CM031375.1, on the reverse strand, counting down.
AAAAAGAAGCCGGATCCACCTTGTGTTGTATGTGATGGGAGTGGAAGAGTGGATTGCCATTGTTGTCAGGGGCGAGGAAGGACAAACATGGTACATTTGGAAATGCTTCCGAAAGGTGAATGGCCAAACTGGTGTAGAACTTGTGGCGGAAGTGGTCTTACGTACTGCTCCCGCTGCCTTGGAACCGGAGAATATAGGGGTGTTATGGGCTTCCATTTTATGAGAAAGGACAATAAGGAATCCCAATAACACAAGTCTTAATTTTTGTTTTTTGGATGATGATGATAATATTAGGTTTGAGGTCATAGAGAATGTCATGGTACAGCAGCTTGACTTGTAATTGTAGAATAATTAATCTCAATCACATTATGGAAAATTTCCTTTATTTAATTGTTCTAATTTCCTACTTTACAGTGCTTTTTGATTTTCACATGCATTCTGATGTGTTGTAACTTGTTTTTTTTTACTGAAAGTTGTTACTTGAGGAGCTAATATATAGCTTAAAAATATCTGTTAGATGATGATTCTGAGTGGACTGAAATATACGCATGCAGTTTCTTGAAAGAGAAAGAGCCAGATGAAAGATAAAGAGAAAAGAAAGATTATTTTTTTCAGAGATGTACATTTGATATAGTTTCAGGAAACTAGCACATTAGACTATGTTAAATGCTCCTACTCCTTCAAGAACAAATCAATTTTCCCCTTGTTCACTGGACATGGAAAATGCATAATGGAATAGGCTTCATAAGTTTATATCTTACATATGCAATATTTTTCACCCAAAAAATATCTTGCATATGCAATACATTTTCAAATGGTCTATTGTAACATTTTAGATTTTTTACAAATTTGAATGCATAAATCTGGTTTATAGGTACTTTTAGTAATCTGACATTCCTGGTCAACTTTGGAAGGAATATCATATCATTGATAATGCAAACAATTGAAGAGCGCGACAAACCTGTCTTTGAAAACTCATTTTTACAGTGGAGTCAATGGCAGCTGTTGGATTCTATTCTACCTACCGGTGGGTTTGCTCATTCTTTTGGTCTTGAAGCAGCAGTTCAGTCCCGCTTAGTGTCTGATTCAAATGAGCTCAAGACATTTCTTATTCATGTATTGGAGAATACAGGGAGCTTGTTCCTTCCTTTTGTGTACTCGGCTTGCTTGTCTCCGAAAATGGAAACCTGGCATAAACTTGACAGGATACTGGATGCTACCCTTACTAATGAAGTGGGTCGAAAGGCATCAATCTCGCAAGGATCTGCATTAATGAGGGTAGCTTCAGCTGTGTTTGCTGAGATTCCTTCTCTCAAAACAATGAGAGATTCTTCTATGAAGTTAGGGACCGTATCTTTTCATCACGCTCCTATATTTGGACTAACATGTGGTGCGTTGGGGTTCGATAGTACAAGTTCTCAGAGAGCTTTCATGTTCATAACAATGAGAGATGTGGTATCTGCTGCTACAAGGTTGAACTTGATAGGACCCCTTGGTGCAGCATTGTTGCAGCATCAAGTTGCTCCTATTGCTGAAATTATATTAGAAAAATGGATGAATCGTGATGTTGAGGAAGCATGCCAAACTATGCCTCTTCTAGATACTGTGCAAGGTTGTCATGGTTACTTGTTTTCAAGACTGTTTTCATCTTAGAAGACCACATATAATGTTTTTAACGTTGAATTACTGTTTTTGGAATTTGGAATGGTTTTTACTTTTCATTTTGCGTTGTATTGTTCGATGTTTCACACCAAATTGTTCTGAACATTCATTTTGTTGATGATTCATTTTGGGGTGCAGTTATGGATGATAAGAAAGTCGGGTAGAAAATAAAGAATTTGACAAAGGGGGATAAAGGTCGCCAAACAAATAACTTAAAAAAAGATATAATTTTGTTAATGGAACTAGGGGTGTAAAAATTCGGTCGGTTCGATTTTCGGTTGAAAAAATATTCGAAACGACAAAATCTACATTAGTTCGGCCTGCTTTTGTTTTCATCATTTTTCAAAAGTAGAAACAAACTAAACTAAGCCAATGATATCTGGTTTGATTTGGTTGGGTTGATTGATTTACAAGATGCAATAAAAAATGTAATTTTCATAACTAGAAAGTAGAAACTCTCATTTTCAAATTCATTCAACACTCTCTTTAGTACCCTATCTTCCTTCTTAACATGGCATCTTGCTTTACTACCTCAACCTTCCAACCCGTCCCCTGCCGTTGAGTGGGAGAAACCACCAGTGTTGTTTTGTCGAGTGTGAGATGACAACAGCTTCGCTTTCTCAACCCTCCAACCCATTCCTCCTCCACTGTTGTTTTGTCGAGTGTGAGAAACGAGCTTGATGGCTCATCTTATATTAAAAATTCGTTTTGGTCTTTTATCTATTTTTTAAAACCGTTTTAGTTCTTTTTTTTAGATCTTTTTAATGTTTTATCCTTTAAAAAATGTGATATCTAGTCTTTATTTTCATTCGTTTTGGTATGTTAAAAAAGGACTAATACATAACCCTTTTAAAAAAGATAAATAACTTAAATGATTTAGAAAAAAGAAAGGATTAAAACGATTTAGAAAAAAAAATAAAGGGCCAAAATGAATTTATAGTAACATATAAATGACGAAAAATATATTATAACCTCAAAATTAAAAGTCGAGAACAAAATCGATCCAATTTAGTTTCCTTTGGTTTGGTTGAGTTTTTTTTTTTCTAACCAGAAAAAATTGGATAATTTTTTTGTTTGGTTTGATTTGTCATGTTCATTAATTTTAACGGGACCACTTACACTCTTAGATGGAGTATGAAGGGGTAAATAAACTTTTTTTTTTCTTTAAAACTTTGCTTAATTGCAGTTTTGACCCCTAAGTATCATGAACTTGCGATTTTGACCCCCTATAAAAAACAATAACAAATCAGCCTCTTACGTTTGCCCCCTTTTGCACTTTTGGCCCCTAGTCCAATTTTGACCTGGTCAACCCACACGTGGCACCTCACTTAAGTGAGTAGGACGCCACGTGTGCAATTATTAATTTAAAAATAAATAAAAATGCCATGTGCATTGCTTTAATTTAAAAAATAAAATAAAAATGGAAGAAAGAAAGGCACATGTGGAGAAAAAAGCCGAGAAATTCTTCCTCTTGTCTTCAAACTCTCTCTCTAACAACTCAATCTTCTTCCTCTAATTACAAAACAAATCCATTCATTCCTCTATTCAACATAACCCAGGACTTGAATTGCAACACAAATTTGTTTTCTCAATTATTATGTTTTGTTTTGGGAAAAGAACAAATTAATAAATCTGGAAATTTATTGTTGAATTTTGTATTTTGGGCTCATCTTGTGCTATTCTGCTTACAATCATAGTAATGAATATGTTCTTTTTGCTTCAATTTCAATCAATTTCAACCCAACACATGGAGACAAGTGACACAGAGATGAGAGAAGAAGAAGTATGAAGAAAAAAAGAGCAGCCACGACGGCGGAGGGAAAGAAGAGTCATGCACGAAAACATCACTGATACCAAACCTGCAGCACCTAGAAAACGCAGGACAGAACCCCCAAATCAAAACCAAAATTGGACTGTGCAGCTCTAATTGATTGCAGATGAACACAATAGATTGAAAACCAAATAGAAAAAAATTTCAGTCCCTAAATCTCAAAAAGAAGTCAAGTAATTAGAAGAAAATAGATTGAAACTGAAACGAAGTATAAAGCAGGTAGATGACGGAATGAAAGCTGAAACCGCAACCCAGTTGAAAGGGAGAAGAAGAATCACTGATGCACATTAATAAAGGAAACAAATTTCGAATGGAAGAATAAAACTCCACTCCATAAAAATGGATTTGTGTTGTAATTAGAGGAAGAAGACTAAGTTGTTAGAGAGAGAGTTTGAAGAAGAGAAGAGGAAGAATTTCTGGGTTTTTCACATGTGCCTTTCCTTCTTCCATTTTTATTTTATTTTATTTTTAAATTAAAAATCACACACGTGGCACTACTAAAAAACAAAAATCAGTGACGGAAATTTAGTGAGGGAAAACATAAAATCTCTCTAATTCCGTCACTAAATTTTGCGACCAAGAAATTTGTGAAGGATTTTATTTTTTCCATCACTAGTTTCCCTGATTAATTTTGTTTTTCCTAGTAGTGTGGCGTCCTATTCACTTAAGTGAGGTGCCATGTGTGCGTTGACTAGGTCAAAATTGGACCAGGGGGCTAAAAGTGTAAAAGGGGGCAAACTTAAGGGGCTGATTTGTTGTTGTTTTTTTATAGAGTGCCAAAATCGTAAGTTCGTGATACTTAGAGGACCAAAACTGCAATTAAGCCTTCAAACTTACAAGAGTCTCCGAAACTAGAAGAGAGAAGAAATGTTTGAGCCAAAAGAGTGAAAATAAAAAATTCCTATTTTGTTGGGGGAAGAAAGATCGGAGAAAAGTGAATCAAATACTTTTTTGAAAGGAGGATCAAATACTTTTATTTATGAGTTTGTTCGTGATATCATAATTTTCTATTAATTTGAATAAATGGATATTATTTTCAGTAAAAAAACCACTAACATTTTCTATAAAACTCTTAAAAAAATTATAAAAGAAAAGCATTTGATAAATCTCTATCTCTAAAATAGTAAAAATAGGAAGAATATCTACTTCATTCACCTCATTATCTAGTCAAATTACAAATACACACTCCACGCAAAATTAAATGTTGCACTTTGGATATCAAAAAATTGATCCAAATTAAATCGCATAAATTTGGATAAGATCTTATTTTGTTAGAATAATCTTCCAAACCGAACGAACCACACATGATTTTTATTTTGGATCGGTTGACTTTTTGTCTTAAAACCGATACAAACCGGACCACGAACACCCCTAGATTAAATTAATGCAATATATAAGATTAAATACCAACAAGGAATATATTAATGGAATATATACTACTAATAAAATCATAAATAAGTATTAAAATTTACTTTTGTGGTTCGGTTTAGATTGGTTCGATTTTGAAAAAGTGATCCAAAATCTGATCCTAGCGGTTTTTACTAAACAACATCCAAACACATCCAAAAAATATTCGGTTTTTTGCGGTTTCGGTTTGTTTGGATCGGTTTGCGGTTTTATTTTAGATTAGTTTGGATTTGAACACCCCTACTACAAAAGTAATCTCTCCATTTTGTATCATTTAAAATTTTGGTACACAAATTAATAATCCTTTATGGCTTTATCTATATTTGTACCAAAATTATTTTAAAAACAAACCATCTCTTCATTAAGCATTAGCATTATTTTAGATTATTGTTTTTTTTGTTTTGGTGATAACCCTTCGTTTCTCAGAGGAAAGGGGTCTTGATAATACGGATTTCGGTCGGGAGTTACATAAAGTCTGGTCAAAAATTGTTCTACTTAGGTTCTCATGAACAATTTGTTTTTTAATGAATTTTATTAACCCTTGAAATTCAATTGTTTGTTTAACATAGATATTCTTTTTCTATAGTTATTTTTAGAGGATGATAATCTTCAAATATATTAGTTTTTTTTTTGTACAACAAATATATTAGACTTAATTATTTAAAAAATATATATTAGACTTTTTTTTTTGAAAGATATTAGACTTTATTATGCAGACATCATTTTTTTTCGTTTCATTCTAGATCTTATTTTTCTTCGGAATGTTTCCTTTTTCTTTGGTAAAAAAACAAAATAACTAGGATTCTATGGTAAAAAAAACTAAATAACTAAGATCAAGAAATGTTTTCAACAAAAGGGTTAAGGAAAACTGTAAAACAATAATCAAATTGCATCAGTAAAAAACAATTACATATTGCAATCTTTCTTTTATTGATTTCACATCTATCTATTATTATAAAATGGAGAATTTTGCACAAACCCTATTCCCAACTCTAATCGCCTAAACTAACTATTTTGCCCTCTATTTTTGGCCACCTCTTTTCAATTTCGTCCTCCCACATCTCTTATGTATTTCCGTTACATATTAATTATATTAATTGGCATGCATTGTCATTGTATGTTACAAATTGCCTTTTATTTCATATATCTTGGTTACACTTTGTAATTGTACAAAGGTCATTCTTGCAAGATCATTTCTATGCTCATTCTTCTTTCCCCTATAAAATTTATCAAAGATGAAACGGAGCACCACTTTTCCTGTTTTTTTATGGACCCTTTTAATGTTTTATTGTGCGCTTACTTTGAGCGGCAACCTTTTAAGATTTTTCTCAACCTTTCAATTTCACAATGATAAAAAACAGTCATGTAACTTACTTATATAGATGTCGTATGTACAATCCTTATGTAAATGGGCGTGTGAAATTTCATTTTTGGAGGGTTGTATGTGTAGCAAAAAAAGAATGGTAAATTTCTCAAACTTCTATGATTCATTGTGTATATTTTTTCCGTCATTTTCAACGAGTGAGACTATTGCAATACATACATACATACATACATACATACACACACACACACACACACACACACACACACACACACACACACACACACACACACACACACACACACATATATATATATATACACACACACACACACACACACACACACACACACACACATATATATATATATATATGTATATATATTAAACTTTTATTTCTAGCATCTTGCAATTCATGTTTGATACAAAAATATGGTCCTTTTACTTCAAGTATCTACTATCTATTACCACGTGGTATCATAATATTTTCTTCTGAAAAAAAAAACTCTGCAATATTATTACTATTAGTATGTTTGAAAACAAAATGCTAAGTTTGAAATGATCTTCTTTCAACTAAAAAAAAAAGATTTAAATGATCAAGTAACGGTATGCGTTTCTTTTTTACTCAAGAGTGGATAATTTTAAAGCAAAATTAAAAGATGTGTTATCCTTCATCTTTCGCAACAAAAATGAGTTACAATTATTATCATTATCTTATATCTTCTATACGATATTGCAATTTAAATTTTAGTTTTTCTTAAACAAGTATTGTGATGATGTGGAATCATCTATTAACTAAATTTAAGATAACCTCATACAAACAATGTGATGATGATATATCATATTTAACTTCTCATCCTTAATCTATATCTTTTAATAATTAAACATCAAATTTATTAATTTTCATCCACTATATCAATTTCTATGTGTAAAAAAAAAACCACTATCTCAATTTAATGCCTAATACTCACACCATTTATAAGTTTATAAATTTAACAATTTTTCTCTTAAAAAAGTTAACAAATTTTTCTCCATAATGATTTAGCAACTTTATAAATTATTTTTACAGAGGAATTGTGTTCAATTCATCACTTTAAATTTATCAAATGCAAAAGTTATGAATACAAATATAAAAAAAATATATTAACACTCGCGTGTCGACGTGCGGGCCTCAATCTTGTAAATAAGTAAATAGAGAATCAAGTTAAAAGACCTCTTAATTCCTCATTATTCTTCTTTCTTAAGATTAGTAGTCCATCTCAAATAAGGAGAAGGTGTTGCCTGTTTTTTGTAATAAAAAGAGGAAATCTAGCTCTAGTTCAGTTATTTCGACAAAATTATCTCTATTTTTTCTTATTTAATTTGACAAATTTATCCCTTTTTGAAGTAGCCAAAATAAATTAATAATCCAATTAAACACAATATGTTCCTAAAGGAAAAAAATACAAAAGTTTAGAGATATAAGAGGATGAAGTCTAACCCACTTGGATTGATTTGGTGGTGTTGGTTTGTGAATTTGGAGTGTGCTTCTCCTCAAGGTCTCAGAATCGATTCTCCTCGAAATCAAATTGGATAGACTAGTTTAGATTTTCAAAGAAAGAGGATAAAGTCCCCACAAAAAGAACATAACAACACAAGGCGAAATCAAAAGTATGTATAGCCTATACAAGAATAAGGATTAGTCAACCAGAGATAAAGCAAATACGAATCTCTTTCCCACGAGCTCCTAAACGAAACAAAGAATCGACATTTGAAATATCATGCCAAACTAAAGTATCGTTCTTTGGAAGCCTCTCGTTCAGGAGCCTCTAGCAAATAGAGAGACTTTCAGAGGAACTGGTTTATTCCAGATTATCTCCTTGAACACCAAAGGATCCTAATGTTTCTCATTAGTTACAATTAAAAAAATAGACTCATTTGACTGATTACCTTGTTATGTGCCGGTTAATTAAATTGGGTTAGATTGATAATTTAAGGCCCAATTTAATTAACTCACACATAAGCAAAATTAGGGCAATTTTGTCAAAACAGTTGAATTAAAGGTAGAGTTCCTCTTTTTATTCTACTAAACAAGCAAAATCTTATTCTTATTTAGATTCTACTCGCTTTTTGCACTAAACTTTTTTTTTCACTTATTAATTTCTTTGTATGCCAAAGGTATCCTCCCCGAGGTAACTAAGATCCATTTATAAGTTGACATGTCCAAACAAATATTTTCGTACACATCGGTCATGACTCGAACTCTAGACCAAATGATTAAGGGGACAAAGTATCTACCACTTGTGATGCCCAATGTTAATTACCATCTTTTACTCTATTCTCTTTTACTCTTATAGAAAAAATACGGAGCAAATATTTGTTACTTATACAATAAAAAAATACACAATAAATATGTCATTGATGTTGAACCAAAATGAGTTTTGAACAATGTCTATGAAGTTATGATGATAACAGAGTATGAAAGAACAACTGGATATGTTAATGTGTGTTCAAGTATGCAGGACTATATAATTAAATTATGACTCTCATAGTCAAGTTTTGGTTATGAAATGTCAAGACTCTGAACACATAAGAGAGCATCTGAATCAAAAGTGAAGCTAGTATGACTTGGAACAAGATCTGATCAGAATATGCTTTTCACTCATAAGCTTATGAAGGATTGAAGCATATGAAGGAATGAAGACTATGAAGGATGAAGCATCTGAAGACTCTAACTTAGTTTGTCATCTTTTGAAGGAATGTCGCTATCAGACTCTAAGTAGTACAATTTGTTGTCTTCTGACCACGTGCGGAAACAAACAAAAAAATTCAAGGACAAAGAGAATGTAACAGATCATTCTATTAAAAACAAAGGATTTTTGAATGACTGCTCAACATAATTATCCATTTGAGGCAACATATTAACGTCTCTAATTAAGCTATTTAAGGACTAATTTGATGTGTTGACACTTCTTCAACAATGACTCTCTCATTTTCTCCTATATAAGGATTTGAGTAGTTGAATAAATAAAAAAAAAAAAGACTTATATCATTTTACAAGTGTCCTTATTCTGTCAAATTGGAGTTTTGTGCAATCAGACAAGAAACTTTGGGTCTCTCTTTTGGCAAATAAATGCCTCTTTGAAGGTAATATGTTCTTGGACATAAAAAAAGTTGGCTCCCATATACATGGAAAGCAAATTCTCAAGGCTTTTGACATGTTGAAAGATGGGTTCACTTTTAAGATAGGATATGGGGATACTAATTTCAGGTTCCAAATGTAAGCATCCTCTTTGTGATATAATCCAAGATATCCCGCCTCAGTTTATGGGGTTAAAGATCAAGGATATCTATGAGTTGATGATAGAAATATCATTACAAATCTAAATCTTCTACTACCCCAAGGAACTTACTATATCAATACAAAGATTGCAACAAACTTTTGTTCCTTAGAATGAATACTGCTGGTTGTGGAATGAAAATCTCAATGGGGAACATATTACCAGAAGCAGGTTTCATTGGCTTTTTTCTATATGTATCAGGATTACAACTCTGACGATTACTGGAATTGGATATGAAAAATACCTCTTGGAACAAGTATTTAATTTTTTATTTGATAGATTTGTCATAATTATCTTCCAACTAAGTCTATAACATCAAGGATTTAATGTTTATCCTATATAAGGGTGGGAATAGGCTAGGCCGAACTAGGCTTTGCAAGACCTAAGTCTGGCCTACAAAAATTTTTAAGGTCTAAGTCTGGTCTGCGACCTGTCGTAGACTTACTTTTGAGGTCTGAGTCTGACCTTCTGAAAGCCTGATAAGGTCTGCTAGCCTGTTTAAAAGCCTATATCATATGAACATCTTTAAGTAAGTAATGTGATTTAAGTTTAAATAGATTAGCAAACTAATAAATCAATTAGATTAAACTCTCTTTTAGTAATCAACATGAGTTTTTAGAGAATTTAACTATATATTGCATCATATTTCAGTTCTAGTTTATAATAATACATTTGTATATGCGAAAAATTAATGTATACTAATAAACTTAAATTACTAACTAATTTATATTTTAATTTAAAATACAAAATATATTATAATAATAAATAATATTAATCATATTTACTTTAATAGGCCGGCCTAATAGGCTTAAGAGGCTTTTTGAATGGCTTGTGGGGTGACCTTTTAAGCTAAATAGGCTTCTAAAAAAGCTTAGGCCTTCTCTATTTAACAAAAAAGCCTAGTCTGGCCTGATCTGTCGTAGGCTAGGTCGTAGGCCCCTGTAGGTCGGCCTTACCTATTCCCACTCCTAATCCTACATGCCCATTTTGCGTTGGAAATGATGAGAATTTTTTTTTCTGACCCTGTTGGCCAAAAAAATTATTTTTTTGACCCCCTTTGAAAAGTATTTACCAAAATGACCCACTTTCATTTTTGGTGGGTTTTTTTTTTGTCGTTTAGTGCCATTACCGCCATTTCAATTGGCGGTAATGACCATTTTTTCAAAGGGGGGGCGCAGGCCTAGTTGCAGGTGTGCAGGCTAGGCTTTTTTTTTTATAATTATTTTAGCCCATTACCGCCAATTGGGCCGGCGGTAATGGCTTTTCCTTTTTTTTTTTTCGTTTTTTTATTTCCCCACCCCTATAAATACCCCACACCACCCCTTGCATCCAAATTAACTCAAATTTTTTCATACATTTTTCTCACTACTTCCATATTATGTCTGACTCTGGTTCAGATACAATTTCTCCTGCTTCTCCTCCTCCTCCTCCTCCTCCTTCCCCTTTAAGATTGGTCACTGTTAAATTTGATCAATATATACGACCTTTTGAAATGGTAGTAACTCCATGTATGACTTTAGTGGAGTTGAAAAATTATCTCAATCATATTTTTCGTCTAGCTAATGAGCCTTTACGAAAAGTCAGTGAGATTTATTACGGAAAGCGGTTTATCGATTTGGGATCGCATAAAGACTTTAATTATTATTACGAATACAAACTTCTGAAGAATGATGTTGATGTTCAAGATATGTTTTCGTCTGAAGAAAATGCACAAGGTCCATGGTATCTTGACGTTAAGTCAAAATAGTCGTTAAGTGGAGAATCAATTGTTTTAATGTTGTTTGTTTTCTTTTTTAAGTTCATGTAATTTGGTTTGAGTAGTGTTTTGATTAATTATTATATTTTCGAGTTTGTCTTATCTCGTCTATTATATTATTTAATTAACGTAATTAAAATAAACATTAAAATCATAATACGTGAACGTCAATAATTTTTAAACGACTGATAGGTGGTGACGGGCAGCCCGTCATGGTTGGTGACTTTCCGATGACTTTGACTTTTCTTCCTTTTTTCACCGTTTTTTTCATCATTTTGACTCGTAGGGGCTTTTAATCAAGAGATACCTGAAATGAACGCGCAATACGAGCATAATATTGCAAAAAAACTAAAACATGAAGGTTAAAACATGTGTAAATCGAGTAATTCTACTTCTTCTTCCAAGTGCAGGATAACCCCAAGGAGTTGAGGGTTTTTTTCTACCAATCGGAAGAAAAAGGAAATGACTCCCTGTGCTCTGATTTTTTTTTTTAGATTTTAATCTAAGAGCACTACCAAAGTTTCTTGATCTACCCAATTGGTCAAGGAAGCTTTTCAGATGGTATGCCTCTAGGAATCTCTGGTACTTTCAACTTTATGATTGTATTTCAGGCTGAGCATAATATTCTTATGCATCCATTTCACATGTTAGGTGTAACTGGTGTATTCGGCGGTTCCCTATTTAGTGCTATGCACGGTTCCTTGGTAACTTCTAGTTTGATAAGAAAAACCACATAAAATGAATCTGCTAATGAAGGTTACATATTCGGTCAAGAGGAAGAAACCTATAATATTGTAGCTGCTCATGGTTATTTTGGCCGATTGATCTTCCAATATGCTAGTTTCAACAATTCTCGTTCTTTACATTTCTTCCTAGCTGCTTGGCCTTACCAACGACGAAATTTGATTAAAGATTAAAAAAAAGTAACAAATAATTATAAAAGCTTTGTTGAACACATAATTGATAATGAAATTAACTACTGGTTATTTAGGATAAGACAATTTCTCCTAATATGTCTGGAATGCCGACACAACCCACACAGTCTCGGTGTCTGTCTTCTTTCTTCCACCTCCTCGTCTATTTCAGTCCTAATGCGAGTATTATTGGGTCGACCTTTCTTTAGTCTTCGAGTAATAACCGCTTTATTAGAAC